>OY979702.1:6581978-7181978 GCA_963855925.1 Inga laurina
TATATATAACTAATGCTATTTCTCTAGTTTTATCCATTTAATTAATACCCATTTCTAATTTACCTACTCATCAAATTTTTCAACAAAAGGTAATAGTTGACAAATTGAGTGCAGATGGAACTCATAACGTGAATTGTCACTTTTTGTTCGAGTGGAGGTAGCATAAGCTTCAAATTTAAATTTGCATACGGGAATATATTATTAGGTCATTAATGATGATAGGTTGGTTACAACCACCCGTATGCTACTACTACACGCGCGACCTCTCTTGGATTTAAGCACGTTTATTTTTTAATTTGTAAAAGAAATATATGGAGATAGAGCACAAAAAAACCATGTCTTTATTTATGCGAAGGGGAAACCATAGAGACATGACTAACGTAGGTTTAAAGTGTTTTACAAAATGTAAAAAATAAATTGCATAATTTATAATTTGTGAATAATATGAGCTTATTGAATTGAAATTATTACATCATGCACTAGAGAGTAGAAGATTTTGATATAAGAAAAAAACTAATTTTATCTTTTTAACCCTTTGCTTCGCGCGAAGATTTTTTCCTTTGCTAGGGTTTACTCTCCCTCTGTTTAGGATCCTTCCGTTGTCTAGATGTAGTCGGGCGCTGCGAAATTATTACATGAGCTTATTGAATTGAAATTATTACATCATGCACTAGAGAGTAGAAGATTTTGATATAAGAAAAAAACTAATTTTATCTTTTTAACCCTTTGCTTTGCGTGAAGATTTTTTCCTTTGCTAGGGTTTACTCTCCCTCTGTTTAGGATCCTTCCGTTGTCTAGATGTAGTCGGGCGCTGCGAGGGTGGCGATTAGTCCCTTCTTTATGTAGGGATTCTTCTCCCCTTCTGGTGGAGTGTCTTGGTAGGCTCCTTCTGTCGTGCCTGATGGATGTGCTGACTTGGAATGCATTTGGTGGCAGCGGTGTGGGTGAGGGAGGTTGTAGGGTGGACAGATGTGAGGAGGTGTTCAAGCATCAATCTCCCGAGACACCCTTCGACAATGACCTCCCCCATGGCCTTTGAAGTCGAGGTACGGTTTGAATTGGTGGCTTTCTCCCCTTGCTAGTGAAAGGATGAACTTGGTTGATGTTTTGATGGGTGGGAGTAGGGGATTTCTGGTGGCTGGGGGTAGAACTGTAGTGGAGGAGTGGCACACAAGACATTAGCGCTCAAAGGTGCTGACAAGAATCCCAGGTGATTGTAAGGTGATGAAGAATCAATTAATAAGGGGAATTTGGGGCTTTTTAACCCTTCTAAGGAAGCCAAAGGCAATAGCGAAAATGTGGTCAAAGGTATCTACTTTGCGATTCTTGGAACCTAAGGTTAGTGGTTTACTAAAGTTTTGATATTTTCCTTTTGATGGCCTATTGGGATTGATATTTGAGATTAGTAGGATAGCTCCTCTTGGTATTAGGTTCTTTATGTTAAATTCTGATGATAGTGTAGAAGATTAGACACCTATTCACTACAAAAAAAACGTGATTTAGTAGCGGTTAAAAATGGTCATTAGTAGTGGTTTTAACCGCTACAAGAAATATTAATAGAGGTATATAAAACTGCTACTAAATCGCATGTTGCAAGCGCATTTGTAGCAATTATAAAAAACCGCTATTAATGTAATTGTGTATGTAAAATAGATAAAAATGAGATAAAGCTCTGAAATATCTGGAAAAAGAAAATGGTGAGAATAATTTTTATGCAAAGGAAAGAAGTATTCAAATAAAAAATTAAAAAACTTGTTACCATATTTAATCGTATTGTTAAGCTCCTCAACGCATACAAAAAAAATTTATAAATGAGAGAAAATGGAAGAAGGATAAGGTGAAAAGAAATGGGGGAGTGTTTGAAATGAGATGTGGTAGGATAAGTTCGACCACATCAAGAAGCTTTCCATAGTAAGGGACGCCTCCGAACTGCATGTCGGCGTCACTGCTGCTCGCATAACTCCTTGTCCCAAATGTGCCATAAACACCTGAATTTTGAGTTTGCAATCCTTGATCCTGTGAAACCGTGCAAAACCTAAAACCATTGACATTGTATTCTGTAAACCTTTTTGCATGATCAAGAGGGCCGATTGCAAGAGCTCTGAAATTTGGTGAGTGTGGGTTGTGGTCATTTAATATTCTGCGAGCAAACCAGGTCGGGAATTCTCTGTGGACCTTTTTGTCAACTTCCCAGGATGTTTGTGTATGGATCTTGAGTTGACGCTTAACATAACTTATAAATTCCCTACAATTAATAATGGAAAGACGATAGTGAAATGAAAGTGAAAAATGTTACGAAAGATATAGAATAACATGTGAGTGTACAATTCTTACTGTATGAAAGTTCAACTTGAGTGCAATTAATCAAGACATGTCTATGTGCTTGCAAATTCTCAGTTGCCGTTAGTTTGAAGTTATCAGTTCATCCAACTGCTTTACCAACATAAGGGATAAATTCTCCTGATATTGGTGTATGTTCAGAACAATCGTCAACACGAGGTGGGCAGTTGAAAACCGTTTCAAGGTCGTCAAAGTACCTTGAACAAAAATACAGCACCTCATCCCCTATATAGCCTTCAACTATAGAACCTTCTGGCCACACCTCATTCCTTATGTAAGATTTTAATTTCCCAAGGAACCTACAAAGTAAAGAAGAGAAAATTGATACTAAATGGTGAAAAGGACGACTAGCAAAAATAAGAACTAACAATGAAATACATATTTAAAATGAGTACCTCTCAATCGGATATATCCATTGATATTGTACTAGGCCAGAGAGCTTTGTTTCATGAACGAGGTGGATTGTGAGGCGAACCATCACAGTAAAAAAGGATGGAGGAAAGATCATCTCCAAGTGACAAAGCGTAAGAATGATTTTGGACTGCAGCTGATCGAGCTCCTCAACGATCAAAACCTTATAACACAACTTCCAAAAGAAAGAACAAAGTTCCACAAAAAAGATGTAAACATTGGGAGTTCTTTATAGCCAATGGGAGTAACTGTTGCATAAGAACATGCGAGTCATGACTCTTCAGGGTAGCAACCTTTCGAGCCTGCAAGTCAACACATCGAGAAATGTTGCTTGAATACCCATCAGGAACTTTTAATTTCTTCAACGTCATGAGGAAGACTCCCTTGTTCTATTTTGTGAGGGTAAACTTTGCCGGCTGAAATCTGTCATGCTCATCTGGCCAATCGTCTTCACGAACTCCTATGGCAAGTAAATCTTTCCTCACTTGAAGGTGAGATCTTTTTTCTTGTCGGGTTCGTTAAGCAGCGTATATAGCACATTATCACAAACATTCTTTTCAATGTGTATGACATCAAGATTGTGGCGAAATAAATTATATCTCCAATATGAAAGAGTGAATAAAATATTGATCTTCTACCACTGCTGAGGCGCCGAAGTCCTGCGCGTCTTTTGGCAAGTTTGTGCTAAATCGTCGCTTTTTCCAAACTTGAAGTCAACATGCTCAAGCTGCTGTAAGATATCTGTACTGGACAAAGTCTGAGGTGGTCTTCTGTTTTCTGGTTTCCTATTGAAGCAATTCCGTTGCAATTTGAACTTATGCCTTCCATCGAGAAACCTTTGATGCCCCATAAAGCACCACTTTCAGCTGTGGAGAAGGCGCACTGCGTCGGAGTCAAAATTGCAAGCTGGACACGCCGACCCAATATGCACATTCCAACCAGATAATGTGCCAAGGCCGAGAAAGTCACTAATCGTCCACATCAAGCTGCACGTAAGTTGAACAAAGTCTTCCTTAAGTGTCGTACGTCTCGATGTTGACATTGCATAAGTCAAGCAATTCCGTAATAAGCGGTTGGAGATACACATCGATGTCATTGCCTGGCGCCTTTTTTCTTGGAATGATCATAGACATGATGAAGGAGCTTTGTTTCATACACATACAGGGGGTAAGTTCTAGGGAACTAAGACTACCGGCCAGATATTGTAACTTGTGCTAAGATTCTCGAAAGGATTGAAACCGTCGGTCGCCAACGCAAGCTGAACATTTTTGGGGTCAGTCGCGAAATCTGGAAAGTTGTTGTCAAACGTTTTTCAAGCATCTACATCCCGGGGATGTCTTAATTTACCGTCTTCATTCTTATCAATGGCATGCCACCTCATGTGCTTCGTAGTTTTAGACTACATAAATAATCTTTGTAATAATTCGAGCAACATCGATATTCCCTTATATGTGATTCCACACAAGCACTTGATGTGATACAATTTGATCAAGAAAGATAATTTAGAATATTTTTGACAACCTTGATATAAAGGACGATCTGCTTCATCCATCAAGATGAAAAAATCCTGAGCTGCTTCATTCCTCATGAACACCGGCTCAAAACCGTTCACTTCTTTATTGAAGTTGTCGCCTTGAAATCCAAATGCATCACGCACAGCATCATTCACAAGATCATCTTTATCTAGTTGAACATCTACTTGAGAACTTCGAGGAAGAGCATCGTCATATCTAATGCCGGCCTTCTCACCATGAACTGCCCAGAACGTATAGTCCTCCGAGAAAGGCTTCAAGAGCAAATGTTCCTTAACAACATTTCTTGCATGCCACTTCTTGAACTTGCATCTCCAACATGGACAGACAATCTTGCCGTTACAGCTGGCGTGAGTGAATGCGAAATCCAAGAAATTGTTTAATCCGTACAAATATTCTGGAGAATTGTGTGGCAACCTGATCCATGACTTATCCATAGCTATTAGTGAGAGAGAAGAAAGTATAGTGAAGAAGATGAGTGAATAGAGAATGACGAGTGCTTGGAATCTTATATTCTGAATTTCCAACGTTTAATATTTTGTAGCGGTTCATAACCACTATAGTAACCGCTACTGTGATGAAAATTTGTAGCGGTTATATATATAAAACCGCTATTAATTATCAAGATGTTGGGAAGGTTATTAAGGAATTTGTTTTGACCTTGTAGCGGTTTTGCTTATAACCGCTACTAATAATACTTTGTAGCGGTTATACAATTAACCGCTACAACTTTGCAAAAAGTGGGGGGAAATTCAAATTTGGAAAGTTGGTATTTGTAGCGGTTATTTATATAAGCAAATCGATCCTTCATATCTGTCCAGATTTTATATGCTTTGTTGAGCCACAAGGTACTCTAGCCAATGTGATGCGCTCCGCAAGTATACGAGTCGTGTCAAGTAATAAAGTGATAAGTAGAGTATCATCCCACGAGGAATCAATCAATTAATTTTTAAGTATTAAAATCTCAATTTCTTTTAAGTTAAATGAAACTAGTTATGAGAAAATTCAAAGGAAATTAATTAACAAAAACTATCAATGTCAAACACAATCTAGAGTCACTAATCCCTCACTAGTGCACCAAATCTTAAATCCATTTAATTAGTTAATCTCAAATGTTAATTTTGTTAATCTCGAGTATAAATAGTCATAAGTGTCTGTTGGTCTACTCACAACCCTCTCTTAAGTATAACTGTTATGTCTAACCTGATTACTCGAGAGGCAAGATAACTCAAACACACTCTTCAACAATTATATGGGGCTATTAGGTATATGTCTATCCTAATCATAAATTAAATCATAATTTAATCCCATATTACTTAATCTCATAGCTTAATTAAAATCCCCTTCGTCAAGGTAAATCCTAATGCTCAAATTCACATCTAATGGTGGCCAATCATTAAACGGACATAATAAAACAAGATTAAGTAACCAAAATTAACATAAATCATAACTAATAAATCATGGAAATAAAATATAGTTTACTAGTGAGTTTATAGTTTCCCTAGGTCTAAAAAGAAAATTAGCCACTCATGGCTAAAACAAAATTCATAAAGAAATTAAGAAATTCATATTCAAAGAATAAAGAAAAAGAAGGGGAGAAATCAAATCTGTTGAATTTCACTGCTGCCTCCTTTAATTCTTCATTCCTCTTTTTGCTTGATCTCTGCTACTGACTTTCTTGTTCTGCTATGATGTGTCTCATTTGCTACCCTCTCCCCCTTTTTATAGACTTCTGACGTGCAGGCTTCCGTTATTTTATCTTTTTTTTCCCTTTAGATATCCTATCCTTTTGCAGTGCGAATCTTGACAATAACCGATTTTGTTGCGTGGACCCCATACCTTTATTCATTCACACCATATCCATATATCATCTGAGCTCACGCATGAGATATATAATATCCCTTTTAGTTAGATATATGATATATATTACTCTCTCTTATCCTAATTATAGGACATATTTACCTAACTTTGGAGAAATTAAGGATAGTGGTTAAATTAGTTAATCATATTTATTTTTCTAAAATACCCTTATTTAAAATTTAAAATGGCATCCAATTACGTTGATTCTCTATTTTTCTTGTACCTCTCCTACCTCACACATGACTTCTGCAAGCTCTCACACAATCCGGCGTCATCAATCTCCCTCGATAACTTCCGATCTACTCTTATTAAATTATTATTGTGTTTAATTATTATTGAGAAAATATCAATAGGGGGTATTTTGGAAAGAAATTGATAAAAATTAAAACTTTATCCTATAATTAGGACCAAGTTCAACTCTCAAATATTGTCATATAATTAGGACAGAAGGGAGTATATCATTGCTTGACGCCAGCTACTGCCGCTCCTTCAATTGTCATGGGCCCCGCATCTAATTCAATCAAAAGAATGCCTTGCGTTTTTTTGCTGCAACCATTTTCTTTTCTTCAATTTGATTTTATCTTTTTCTTTATCTAATGTCTCCTGCACCATAAAATAGGATATAAATAGATTTTATATCAAGATTTCTTTTTATCTTAAAATTAATTAAAAGATAGAAAATATATAAAAGATAATTAAATAGGTATAAAATATTAATAAATTTAATCAATTATGTCATAAAATCTATACCTATTTAATTAAAAATATATATTTACCACAATGGTAGGAGAAAGAGATCTTATAAGCCAAGTGCAAATCATAGTGTTGCAACGTAACCATGCTGGATATATAGGACATGGTTGCAATGGATCAGAACTTAAAGGAGCACGAATTGAGCCATTGACGAACACCAATTTGTTCTTGGATTGAAAAGCCATCTTCGTTGCACGCGACCATACATGGTAGTTTGGCCCGGTTAAGGTAGGACTAACGAGAACCAGGGCTGGATTTTCATTAGGATGAAGGTAATGTGGGCTTAATATGTTCTAAGTTGAATCGGTAGAAACACCGGCGGTGGAATCACCAGAACAGGCAAAGACAACACTCATGGCAGAGCGATTTGCTCTGATACCATGAAACAGCTTGGTGACAGCTAGAACCAGAGAACTCGGGAGAGAAAGAAAAGACGAAGAAAGAAGGAGGAAGAAGGGAAAGTGTATCTATCATTCATTGAATATTACAGCTGGTCCCAAAATAAGAGTATCTGGACATAATAAATAACCAAATGATATTTTGTCCAACAAACTAAAAACAAACTGAACTACTCGACTAACTAATTGACTACCCTATATCTTTTTACTTCTCTTGTACACTTTGTCAATGTACACAGTGGTTCCTGGATGTGCTACCTTGCAATTCTGAAGTCTGGGATTTGGTATATTATATCTACGGAGAGGTTTCCAAATTTATAGAGTCAATAGGCCACTTTTGCTACTTATTGCCACATAAAGTAGAAATTTATAGATTTGTCGGTGTTAAATTAACTAGGTTACCTAGAGAAGAATGAGGTGAATAAATATCAATCAAGAATGCATTATTTAATTTGCCTTGTGGAGAGTATGCTTGGCTGAAAGTGTATGTTTGGATAAGTGGAAGGAGTTACTTTTCCAATGTGAATTACAGTGTACAAGGTAATTAAGTATGTGAGAAGAGTTCTGTCTCAACTTATGTGAACATGCTTTTTTAATGCTAAATCAAATTGGCACTAATTTGGGTCGGTAACTTGGCCGAATGCATGCCTTAAATGTGATGAGTTATGTGAACTGAAGGTGGTTGTTAACTAATATTAGTCAAAAACATGAAATGAATGTTCATGATGAATTAGGAGCATTGGGCTGTCAATATATAATTAATACTACTTCCAGTCCTTAATATAAGGCCCAGTTGACCTTTTTGGATAGATTAAGGAAGTTAAACAAGTTACTTAATTATAACATACATTGTGTCTCATTAGATCATATATTAGTTTACATGTCAAGCAAATTAGTTTGGAGAAAAATGATAAATATAAATACTCTGGAATAACTTACTCCATCTAGTCCATAATATAAAGCACTTCAACTAATTCATTAGAACCAAGAAATGGTAGTTAACTCATTAAATATACCTTAAATTGAAATTTTTTTTCCAACTTTATCCATATTAAATTATATTTTAAATGAGTAAAAAAAGTTACATTTAAGCATTAACTACATGGGTAAAATTGACAAATAAGCATTAATTACTCTCTAAGTGACTTATATTATAGACCAAGGTATTCTTCTAGAAGTGACTTATATTGTGGATCAGAAGGAGTACGTAGTTGGCTTCCTTAATCTCTCTAAAAAAGTTAATTGGGTCTTATATTAAGGACCAAAGGAGTAGTATGCCACTGTTGCTTTTTTTTCTTCTTCTCAGTAATATGCCACTATTGCTGAAGAGTAGTATTCCCTCCCATACATAATATAAATCGTTTTTAGAAGAATGACTTAGTTTACAATGAGTCATTTTAAAAGCAATTAGTGTTTTTTTTTTTGTCAATTTTGCCTCTATGATTAATGTTTAAATATGATTCATTATGTTTCTCTCTTTCATTTTAAACCTCATTTAATATAAGTAAAGTTATAAATTTTCTTCAATTTAGAATAAATTTAATAAGTTAACTATCATTTTTTTATTATGATAAATTGATTAAAGTCACTTATATTGTGGATCGGAGGAAGTTGGCACTCACTGTCTTGCTTATCGATAGTGTTGTATTTGTAATTAATGAAATGAAACATGTGCAACATACATGTAAATATGAAAAATATGCCCATTGGGCGCCGCCTTATCTGCAATTAATGGAAGGACTTCTTTTCCCTTCAAATGAAATAAATTTATCCACCAGGAAGAAAAAGCTCTGGCAGTCGAGCAGAGGGTGTCAATTGCCCCCTTCAGCTATGTCCTCTGTTACCCCTTTATTTTGAAGGCCTTCTTAAATATATTTTTTTATGGCTCTTTAGATCATTAGATTCTACACAAAATGAGTAAAATTTTGACATATTATGGGCAGAAAATGGATCAGTTTTCAATTTTTTTTATCTTTTTTCAAAGATATTTCAAAAAATGGTGTATTTTTTTTTTCACTTTAAGCACTTTTTTTCTGAAAAATCATGAAAAAAAATGAAAACAGATCCATTTTTTTGCTTATAATATGTCAAAATTTCACTCATTTTATATAGAATCTAATTATCGAAAGAGCCAAAGAAAATACATTTGGGAAGGCGTCAAAATGGGGGTGTAACAGAGAGCACAACAGAGAAGGGGCAGCAGAGGCCCCAAATCCCCCGTAGTCACCCTTCGACCACTCCGATATACATGAATCATTCTTCGAGTTCATCTGCCGTTGCCTTCAAATAAATTTGCTTCCTTTTCAACACTTATATGATAAAATTACTCTTTGA
The DNA here is from genome assembly GCA_963855925.1 of Inga laurina. Lineage (NCBI taxonomy): Eukaryota > Viridiplantae > Streptophyta > Magnoliopsida > Fabales > Fabaceae > Inga > Inga laurina. The sequence continues at coordinate 6,591,607 of OY979702.1, forward strand.
AAACCTTCTGAAAACTTTATGCTCCCGAGTGGTTATTTCCGGACAAAATTGCACCTGAACCTATAAAACTATCATCGGTATATGGACATTTTTTTTAGAGTAAAATATAATAAATTTTTTTCAATTTCTCTCATAATCTAATTATCTACTCTTTTCCCAATTTAAAAAGATTTGAATAATTTATTTATAAAAATATTAAAATTAATACACAAAAAAATATATTGAAAAAATGTAAGCATGCTTTGTACATTTATCATTTAAGTTGTTGAATCAGTATTTTCCATTAGTGAAATTAATGATTGTAAGATTACAAGACTAAAAGTAAACTCTATAAATTTAAAAGGCCAAATTGAAAGGTATTAGATTTAAAGTATATCAATATCTGTAAAGTTAGAAAGGTATTAAGTTTTAAGACAAAATTAATAAACGGTGTTTAGGATTTTTTTTGGGATAAGACAGATTGGAAGTGCTACTATGTAAGAAATTCAAATATAAACCTAAATTTTTATGATAGGTGGATGAAATTTAAATTTTTAGCTACCATGACACAGCAAGATAATGTAAGTACTTTGTGTTTTGCGCATAGTTTAAAAATACTTCATTCAACCCCAAATAGAACCTAGTTAATGGATACGGTTTGGTTTTAAAGTATGTCACCTTGATTTACTTTGTCTTACTTATTTATATTTTAATTTGTTCTCACATTACCTTCGTTTGGTTTACATCTTTCCTGCTTTTATTGTTTCCCACATTTAACACCCTCGTTAAAAAACGATATTTTAGAAAAAGTAAGGCATAATTTTTATAAATAACTAACTTAATCAATTTTCACTTAATTCATGTAATTAAGCTAATTAGATTTTAGATTTATGATGGAAGGTACTAAATCGTACTGCTTATTGTAGCTTTTAATAATTTTTTAGAGTCAAGTAAATAGATTTGAGACTCGATGGCCAGTTAAAGCAGTTATGGACTCTGATGTAGCTTTTAATGGTTTTAATAATCATTTAGTGTATTATATCACCGTCGCTTGGAAAATTATTCATTCCATGCTCTCCACAAAATAAGAAAAGACGCTTCATGGTTTTAAAAATCAACCTCAAGAAGGCCTATGACTGAGTTTGTTGGCTGCTTATTATGGCTTGTTTACGAGAATTAGGCCCACCGGAGAATTTTATCAATGTTGTTCATTGCTGTCTATCTACAACAGAGATGCATGTCTTATGCAAGGGAGAGGGGGTGATTTTATTGATTTTTCTCTTCATTTATTTTTTATTGAGAAAATTTATCATTAGATTAATTTTTAATGGTTGAGATTTAATAATATATAAATAATATCATTATAATAAAAATCTATCATAATAAATCCCAACCATTAAAAATTAATCTAATAACAAATATACTCAATGGAAAGTAAATGAAGAGGAAAATTGATGGAGACACCCCTCTCCCCTTATGGAATGGGATTAAGGGACAAAGCTTCAAACCAAATCACGGTATCCAACAATGGGATCCCCCCTACCGCCATATCTATTTGTCTTGGATATAGAAAAATGGAAAAATGACAGTGAGATTCTAAAGACCAAAGAAAATAACAATAAGGTTCATGTGAAAAGAAATAACAACTCGTTAAGCGTGTTTTACAACTCAATATGTTATAAAACACTCTTAACCAGTTGTTATTTCTTTTTGCATGACTTTATTGTTTTTTTTTTTTTATCTTTGGGACTTGTGCGTGATTCCCCTTAAAAAAATGTAGCCACGTAATACAACAAGACATGCAAATTGGCAATTGGCTTCTATTCCGGTTAAAGAAAAACCGTACGTGTATGTCTCACTTGTTCTTTCTGTAAAATTCCTAAAGAAAAACTACCGCAATCATAGAACATGGGCAATTGACACAATGGTAGCTATCATTAGTTAATCGCAAAAAATATATTTTCTCATGGAGAGAAAATTCAGGAATGATGTAGCACGTTGTGGTGCACACTTCAGCTCTGCTTTTAAAAATAAGATAGATTTAAATAAAACTCACTAAATCAATGTGAAAGTTTCTTATCCTTTTTTGTGGGAACAACCAAACAAACTCCTTTTAAAGATAATCTTATTTGAGATACTATCTTATATTATATTTTATACTAATATATTATAATCTTAAATACAAAAATATGTATAAATGATTTTGAAATATTTATGTTAAAGTTTAATTAGTTTAAATTTGTTTATATAGCTTTTGTTATTTAGGATTATAATATATTGTCATAAAATATTAAATTTCAACCATTGGAAGTTGACCCAATGATGGAGAGAAAGGTAAATGGAAACACCCTTCTCCCTTTTTCAATAAGATTCAAAGTAAAATTTGTCACATTATGAAAGATTGACACATTCAGCTAGATAAACTGTTGCAAAAATATCTTATCTTGTTGATCAAAACAAAACTTGTGTGTGTTTCTTTTATGGTCAAAACATATGTCTTTTTATATTAGGCACATGTATCCTTCCATTTGAGACAATCTTGTTTGAAACACTGTCAGGTATTAAATATGAGCACATCCCCTAGCGGTGAGGAATTAGCCCTTTTAGTTAGACCCAACCCTTATTGGTTTTTTTGTTTTTTGAATGGTCAAAAGTCAAAACATATGTTGACCAGTCAACTTATGAATAAGCCCAAAGTACTTGTGTTCCGTTGGCCCAAAACAGTCGGTGTGCTGACGGCATACTGGGTTGACAATTTTAACGGTCGAATCATCAATTGAATTCAATATATCTACAGAGCTTATAAATTTATATATAAAAAAGCAGCCTAATTCACAAATTCATAAATAATATGGCTTATTTTTGAAGCCCACCGGCTGGTTTTAGTTGAAATCTATCTAATCTATATATATTTTTTGTGATTTAATTTCTTCTTTTTTAAAAAATAAAAGTAAGAATTATTCATTCATAAGGGAGAAAAAAAAATGCGAGAAGTACTTGTGATGGGGAGTGATCAAAGACACAACATTCGCCCAAGAGTTCATATCCATTTCTAGCTAGAGTTAGCAATATAATTAGCTTTCCTAAAATTAATATTTCATCCAGTCCTAAATGTAAGAGCCATTTACTTAATTTAACTAGATTAAAAAATTTAATTAGTTAAGTTAATTAACATAACATGTTTTTTTTTTTTTGAAATACCATAATCATCTTTTTTTTTAGTTCTCTCCTTCTCCCTCTCACTTGATTATTGTTAACGGAACATCAATGGAGGTAAATTAAAAAAAGATTGATAAATTTAAGAAATAGATCTTACATTTAGGATCAAAATCAATTCTTCAATTAGATTCTACATTAGAGACCGGATAACAATTTGTGATACAAAGTGAAAAATATCATTGTTTTGATATCTAGTAAGGAGGTTAATAGTTTCATCAGCACAATCAGTAATAGGCTTCAACTTTTCTGAGTCCAAGCTTTCAACACAGAGCTAAGCCATAAGTAACATCTAAGAGTTCGGCAATAACAGGAAATATGAATTACCCAATTTCATGAGTAGCCTTTTAGCCATTCACTATATATGCTAAATTGGGAGGTATAGCCAAAGTTTCAGTGGTGTTAATTAATAAGGTAAGTAATTAATTAATGTCTGCATAATTCTCTTAAAACTGTTTGAAATTTATCCAATACCTTCACAATACTTCTCCGAAGTTTCAGATGCAATCTTCTTATTCTGAACATTATTAGGTAATGCTTCTTCCTCACATCTTTATATTTGGTCCTAAGAACATTAACCTAGAGCACTTTTCTATTGGTCCCTAAATTTCAGCATAACTTCAAAATAAAAACTTCGTTTTGGTTTTGGTTTGGGATCCTTCATTTTTAATTTCTAGCCCACCATTAGCCTTCTCAAGTTATATCAAGTTCATAGGTGAATTTATAAGTCACATGCACATTTTAACAACTAACAATAATAAAATAATAAATATCTATATAAAAATTTATAAATCTTAATTTTAACAACTACATAACAATAGCAAAATAACAAGTCTTCATCATATAAAAATTTCCAAATCCTGAAGGCAAAAAAAAAAAAAAAAATCCAAATCCTAATTTATATTTACAAAAATTTACAAGTGTAAGTTTATAGGAGAATTTATAAGTGTACATATGTAGTTTAACAACTAACAATAACAGAATAACAAGTGTGATAGGATAACTAGACCTAATAGATATAAGTAACTTTATCTAAATTTTGTCCTTTCATTCAACATCTTAGTAGGCAGGGGCATTGTTTTACATTTGATAACTAGGCATGGTTGAAATTAACTGATTTGGATCAGTGCCATTGTCATTCTTCCTATCAAAGGTATAAATTTTCCTTTCCAGCATGATAGGCTTGAAAATGACTAGGAGGCCTTACGTGCAGACATCTTAACGAGTCTTACTTTTACAGACCTTTTGTCTTGAAGTGCCACAAAACCTGTTGAGGACTAGATTCACCCCTCCAACTTGCTTACCTGTTACTTCTCTTAGAGAGATTTGGAGGGGAGGGGATATTTGTGAAAGTTGAATTTTAAAATTTGAAGAAGTGGTGTTATAAAATTTAACAGAATAAGTTAAGATAAAAGAGTAAAAATAATTAATTAAAAATTTTTAATTGTGTGAGATCATCATCAGCAAAGAATATGTGGGGAATGGGTGGGCCTTTTTTATCAGGCTTTAAAGGCTTCCAATTACCTTGTTTAACTTCATCTTCAATCAAGTGGGTGACAGGGCTAAGTATCTCCATGAAAAGAGTGAAAATATAAGCAGAAATTGGGTCTCCTTGTCTTATTCCTCTTGTTGGTTTGAAATCCATAAAAGATTCATCGTTCCATAAAACTTCCATTCATGAGGATTAATTCAATGCAAGCTTGGATAACTTCAAACAATTTTTCTTTAATTTCAACATAATGCAAACATTCTAAAATAAATCGCCCTTTAAATCTATCGTATGCATTTTCTTTTTTATTTGATCAAGGGCATAATAATCCCTTTTGAGGCTTAGAGTACAAAGGGTTTTTGTTTCTCCCAACAGGATTTAGCTTCCCTTCCATACTCTTTCCATCCTTTTTCCCTCCTTTTCCCTTCTCCACCTCTGGATTGAAATTTCAACGGTACAAATTTAACATCTTATAAAAATATCAATATAATTTTACTTAAAAATACAAAAATAAATTTAAACCGCTAAAACTTGATTTGAATAGTTGATAACTGCTCTGGAAAAAAAAAATAGGAAAAAATTCATCTCAACGGCACAAATTTAATAGCTTGTTGATGTCATAGGCCTTTTCCAAATCAACCTTAACAACAATGAATCCAATCTCGAATCTCTTATTTCATGTAAAATGAATAACTTCTTGAGCCATGCTTGTTCAAGACTAGATTCCATCGATATGGGTAGTTCAAGAAATCGTAGTCAATTTTCTCTATCACTGAAGTTAGGAGGTGGACCCCACAATTTATCATTGCCAGAAATAAACCAGCGACAACACAAGGTTGATTCATCCCTTGACTAATTAATCTTGATAAGATCCTCTCAGAGATTTGTAGCTTGATTCAGCATATACACAAGTGAGCAAAAATTTTCAGTTCAAGTCAGCGCTCTAAATCAAGTGAGCAAAAAACTGTAACTACAAAAACTTCATCAGTGTTCCAGAAAAGCCAAATAATCCAGTAGACAAAAATTTTTTCTGCTTTATCCCCATACTCTCACTCTTGTCTCTAAGAGCACACTAATAATTCTTCACACTTCTAGATCCACCCCTTTTAATTAAATTCTTTAAATCTGAGGATTTATATATCTGAACACAAAACTTGCAAGTTATAATATTACTAGTGTAGTTCCCAGAAATAAATAAGGGAGTGAAGTGACGATGAATAGACAGAGAAAGCAGCTGACTTAATTTTTTTAATCCTTTTATGAGATTTTATCTCTTATTTCTGTTTTGCTTCTAATTATTATTTCTCCAAAATTATAAAAAGTTAATTACATTAATAAAAGTGTATAAACATTAATTAATTTTATTTTTTTATCATTGTCCCTAATGAATACCACATATTAAAAAACATATTATCTTACTAATAAACATAAAAAGGATATTCTTAAAGTTAAACAATTAATGCTATATAAACTTTTGCTGCCGGGTTAGGGTCTTTTAGCCAAATGACACTAAACTGCCCCCTTAAGCATTACTATTTCTTAAACCCCACTTCTATTAATTGTATCATTAGAAGATGTTAATTAGAGAAATTACGGTGTATGAGGTTTCAAAGAAGAGACATGATTACTAAGAAGTTTGAATAACATGTGAGATATTGTTCACCTTAGAACTTGTTATTATATGTTTCTCAATTGTTATTGGGATTTCTTAATAATTTAATCTCTTTTTGAGACCTCATAGTAATTCTCCATGTTAATTTACATCAAAATGTGTGTGTCTATATAACTGCGCGCACACCCAAATAAATAAGTAAATGAATCACATGGCATATAATTAAGTAATGGGTTGATGCATGATTATTCATACATTGAATTGTCTTGTTTCTTGTCAAACAAAGATCCATCAGCTGATAGAAAAATATAATACTGAGTTCGTATACGTACGTGTCAATGTATCTAAAATTATCATACAGAAAAATCCACGGGAATCATGTGTGTGTGTGTGTGTGTTTCTCTTTCCCTTTAATTTTTCTTATTATTAATTAATTAATTAATTTCATACAGACAACAAGATAGTGGCACAATACAAGGTACCATATCTAGATTCTAGCATATTCGTATATTGTATTCAGACGCACCCATACAAAAATCATTGGTTATACATGTATATATCGATGCACACAATCCTTTCACAACAAGCTGCACACACACACACACACACACACACACACACACACACACACAATTCATATATGTGTGTGTGTGTGTGTGTGTGTCTCTCTCTCTCTCTCTCTAGCTGCTTCTTCAGAATTCACGTTCTCTCATTCATTTCTTTTCCTTATCAGATGGATCCAACCCCAAACAATGAACATTTTCCTCCTTTTGAATTTTCTTTATAGGAGAAAAAACAAATTAAAATTCAACACCTGTTTCAGCTTGTGTTTGTTGTGGACCACGGCACAGGACAAGTGCCAAACACCCGACGAATTTTTCCCTTATTATATGAATCAATATTTTTTATATATTCATAATATCATGTATATAGAGTTATATTAATGCCTATCGTATATATAGAATGCCTGTTATATATTTATCATATCATATCAATTATTTATTTGTATGCGTCCTTTTCCTCTCTTATCATCTAGTTCTTTCATAATCCTTTTGTCTACCAAATGTAACCTTAAAGTCTTGTCCTTCAACTGATGATCGATTGGTTAACTAAATCAGTGCCTGTTTGAATTAGCGGTGGAAACTTCCTTTCCAACGTGATTTATGGTATACAAGGTAAGTTTGTGATAGGGGTTTTATCCCGACTTGCGTGAACATGCTTTTCCACCGCTTTCTCAAACAAACCCTCAACTGACTGAATATTAAGGATAGGATCCAGGACTGATTAAAATTTTGTAAACATATCGTCAATTTATAGTATTTGGAATCAATGCAAGCATAATAAAATTAATTATTTACAAGTCATAAATAGAATGATTATTTATTGCTTAAAAAATACATCATGCTTACCAACAAGCTGTTGGTTGATATGATAAGCAGTTTCACACCCATAAAGAGGAAAATACAAGTTCAAATCCCAAAAAACGTAATTGTAGAGCATCGAGAGAGGAAACCCTTGGTCAAATAAAAAATTGCCATGCTTGACGATATATATATATATATATATATAAAAAGAGTACTTGAAGCCAAAATGATCAACATGATGCTTCTAATAAGAACGAATGATTTGAAATGAGATCCTGCTAATTATATAGGTGATAAAGTTATATAATTATTTGCTGGCAAAAAAAAAGGGAGAATTGCCTAAAAATACCTTTGGGGTCTTATTGCTAATAAGCGTGCAAGCGATCTTCCGTTTTGTGCAAACCATCTTCCGTATGTGCAAAAATCTTCTATATAAATGTGTAAACAATCTTCCGTTGTGTGCAACAGATCTTCCATGGTAGCATTTAGCAATTAATTTGTCAAAAAAGTATTTATCAGCAATTTTCCAAAAAAAAAAAAGTTATGTAATTATTTATTAATAAAGTTGATTGAATCAATAATAGTAGCTAGCCAGGAACTTTTATATTGTGGTAAATATTAATGATAAGGTTAGAGTGTTGGGAAGAGGATGAGGCAAACGGGGAATAATGGCAATGAAAGAAGAAACAAAGAGACAAGGAACTTAGTGAAGGAGGGTGACATGTTGGGAGTGATGTCATAGGGATGGGAAGCAAGTTGGGATGTGAATTAGATCTGTGTTACGGTTTCTGTATGCACGAAGAATCAAATAGGACGACTTGTGAATTCAGTCTAGCCAGCTCATTTTCTTCTTCTTCTTGTGTTTTTTTTTTTTTTAACAGTCACATGCTGCTTTGAATTAGGGTTCTGTAAGGCCTCTTGACCTGCTTCTAGTTACCCTTTGTTTTTATATATAATTCCTCAAACAAGTTGCTGATCGATCTTTCTGGTTTTTTCTGATATATATTTTTCAATTATTTTGTTTTATTTTTTTCTCTCTTCGAGTCCACTAAAAAGAGGATATACACAATTAAAGAAGATTGTGGTAGAGATTAGTGTGAGGAAAGTAGATTAAAAAATTAAAAGAAACAGAGGAAAATAAAAAAAAACACTTAATGAAATTATTGAATTGAATCTTTTAGCTAACAATTTATTTAAAGGTTTGGTTATTGATGGAGTACGATAACATTGTGCAATTCTTGTAGGCAACCTATCATTTAATGGGATAAAACTTCCTCTTCTTCTTGTTGTTATAATCTTAATTACTCCTTCCCATTCTTAATGTAGAACCTATTTGTGGAGTTAAATCTTAACCTTAAATAAAAAATATGTTTTTCATATTTATCAATATTTTTTAAATTTACCCCCTATTGATGCTTCCTCAACAAATGATTAAGAAAGAGAGGAATGAGAGAATTGAGAAAAATAATTAGGGTATTTTAAAAAATATATGTTATATTAACTAACTTTTGTAATCTAATCAAATTAAGTAAATATATCTTATATTAATGACAGGAGGCAGTAATTAATTTGAATGAGTTGGTAAGGAGAATTCAAAATTAGGACTGGCACATGCATGCTTCATGACTTAAATAACACTGGCAATTTGCAAAGGCAATGCCTCGCATTAACTAGCTAGCTAGAAGGAGGATTCTAACACATGTTCTCATGAATTGTGAATAGTATCTTTGCCACTTAAACTAATAATAGTATTTTGATTAGCTTAATATATTATATTCTACCCTATTCCATGACGATCAAATCATTAAATCTACCGAAAGCATGCAACTCTATTTATTCATTATGAATATTAAATTTCATTTCAAATTTTGTGCAACATATATATATAGGTCCAAATCTATTTTTAATTAAAAACTTGTTATAAGTGATATCTAAAAATTTAATAGCTAACTCTTCCTTCAAAAGCGTGTGGATTATTATTTAATTCTATTAAACTTATCTTTGTTGCCAAGGACGTATTTATCATGGTCAAGGCTTAATAGGAATTTAGTAAACACTTTTCATTAATTAATTAATTAATAAGCAATTAGTTTGGGTGATTTATATATAGAGTTATAGGGCTATTGAATATATTAAAGACAATCCGTATTATAAAAGCATTGTTCATGTTACAAATGAACCTGCATTGCATGTGTTTTATAAGCCTAATAACATTGGTTTGCTTCTTACTGGCCTAACTAGCATATGTTTGATACTTTCTTAGCTAGATATATAGACAATCGATATGATTGATTAAATTAAAAAATATTGTCCAAATTGTAATTAAATTTACAAGAAAACCAAGGTCAATAAACGATAATAAAGCCATATACATAAGACTATCACATACAGTTTGTGATTCATGAATATCATAAGATTGAACATTTCGTAAAATTCATTTAATTAATTAATTAATTAATTAATTAATAATAATAATAATAATAATAATAATAATAATAATAATAATAATAATAATAATAAACAACTACACATGAGATAGAGGGGGATAAAAATCCAATAATAGAACTTAATTATGTTTAAATTGAATAATCTAAATCATTTACATATATTAGGTAAGTCCCTCCTTTATCTTCTCACTTAAAAATGTATCTAAAGCCGTTTTAATATCTATAATATGATATCTGATAGTATTAATTACTAACAAATTAGGAATATATGAAAATATTAGATTATATATTCTAAAATGAGGAGAAGCTCTTCTAGTATTATGATTTTTCTAATTCACAAGACTAATTCCTTCTAATATATTAAAGTGGCCATTAATGATATTGTGATTATTGTTTTATTCCTTCATAAAGAGGGAGAATGTTTGATATATGAATATACAGTTAATTAATAGCGCGCATACATATACGTACTTACACCACACACATATACACACCTCCTCGGGTCCATTTTATATAAGACATTTGTAACTAATTCATACGTAAATAATTTATTGTTGTAAAATATGAGTTTTTGAGTGGGTGTGTCAAAGAAGCTAGTCTCACATTACTTGAGAATAAGAGATCAGTAGCCTATATATATCACTATGCTATATTGGGCTTGTAAAGAGGCCTAGAGGAGTGGTGGGCTCGCGTGCACAACAACGGGCCACTGAAAGGCAAACGTAGTTGAAATTCGGCGATTTCCCCCCTGCGCTTGGTGGGTAAAATTTCAGATGTTGGCAAGAACGTGTTTATTCTATTCTCAATATTGCATGGGGTGGCTGCTACTCTCGATCAACCAGAACCTTCATCAGATTCTGACCAACTTGTGAAGGATTCTTGGACATACGCAAATAAGGTTTGCATGCACACTGTCAACACCCGTTTCCATTTCGATAATCAAAGAGTAATAAAGACGGAATTCAATGGGCATACAGAAAAGTACAATTATACTGATAAAAATATTCGTTTACGATCCCAACGTCATTCGTTTACAATTCCGATATTGTTCGTCGACGGAAACAGAAAATACAGCGGAAGTTTTAATATTTACAAATTTCACCAAAATATCACAAAATAGACTAATTATGACCACGATCTTGTCTGCGCCTCGAGACACTTGCCGCTCACTCTCCGGCGTCTACATCTTTTCCCTTTGGCCCACTGGTACCCGCTAAGGTGTTGATTTAAAAATAGGGTGAGATTCCGAAGAATCCCCGTAGAGACATAATATCGTTCATAGAAAATGCGAAAAGTAAATATGTCATGCGCCAAGATATGCACAAATTAATGAACAATATAAACACATCATCGTCATGTATACATGAGTAGGGCCCAGCCCCACAATCTACACCGGTTGGACTTCTGCCAACTCCCAGTGTAAGTGCACCTCTGGCACTAACAGCCCCTCTCTAGGCAAATCATGTTGATTAATAAAGTGCATTTACAAAACATTGGCATCCACACAATCACATAACTTATGGCATAGTGTATGAAGGATAATGTCCCTACCTCAAAGCTTTATAATCCTTTTTTAAATGTGCCTCGAAGAACGTGTCGTATCCGGCTTCCAAATCGGTCCTAAAATATTAAATGTACCATAAATAGGTCATAACCTATCCAAGTATCATTTTATACTCTTCCATAGTGTTTATTGTGGTTATATTAGTCTATGGTGAAAATTTACAAAAATGCCCCTGGAACCCGGCCCGGCCCCGCCGTACCTGGCCCGATGGCACGTTTTCCCAAAATTTTGATTAAGGCTATTCTGACTTATTTTCGCCCAAGGAATCCATTTCCGGGCTCCAAATCGCCAAATTCACGGTCAAATTACGAAAATACCCTTGTCAGCCCCTATTTAGTGATTTCAGTGGCGTTTTCGTAATTATGCTTTTTTCGGCCTCTACCGAAAAAGTGCCCAACTGTAACCCCACCTATTTTTGCCCACTGAGTCCAATGGAACCATATATTTCATGAAAATCCAACTCCTTGTACCAGTTCTGGTCTGGCCGAAATATTGAAGGGAAAATAGAAAAATGAAGCTTTGTGTTTTAGCTTCCAAAACTTGTACTTTTCCACTTCTAATCCTAGATTAATTCATTTAAAAACTTCATAATCATGATTTAAAGGATTTTGGACAGCATAACCCCTTAGGATTATGGCTTTTCCAATTTTACAACTTAACCAAAAATCACATAATTCAAACAACAATCACCAACAACAACTTCAATACACAAAGAAGTTGAGATTTTGGAGATTACCTCTTGATCCTTGGTGTTTCTCTCTCTAGGACGTCCTCTCTCTCTTCCCAACCTTGAAGATTAGCTTGCTAATTCATGATTTCCATGAAGAATAAGAGATTAGAGAATGAACTACACAAAATAAGAAGCTTAAATCACCTTGGAACATAAGCTCTTACCTTGATTTTTCTTCCTCTCTCTCTTTAGCTTCAAGAACCCCACCAACTCACTTTTTCCTCTTTTCTCTATGGCTTGTGCGTGAGGTGCATGAAAGAGGAAGGGAAAATATGTACTAATCTTGTCATCTTTCATCTTGGCCATTGGTTTGATCAAGGGCTTCTAATGTGACACTTGTCACACTCTTCTCTTCTTCATAATTTCTACACTTTATTCCCATTAAGTTGAGTCAATGTCTTCCCTTTCTTGCTCCAAGAAATCCGTCCCTCTCCCTCTCTTTTCTCCATTAGTCCATGCTTCTTTTCCTATGTTCACACTCTTCATGCAATCATGTGTCCTCTTCCAACCACCCAAGTACTCCACTCCTACACTTAAGCTTTTCTTTCCATTCTTACACTCAACATTAACCTACCAACTCACTCAACCTTATGCCATCCCATGTGATCATGTGTGTACTTGGGTCTTATCTCCTTATATGTTCATGACACTTGGCATTTTAATTTCATTAATCCATTTCTAACACATTTCATTTTCAATTTTCGGAATAATGCCAATTCTGGCAGATTTTCTGCCTTAACTTTGAAAAATCATAACTAATTTTGTAGACATCGTTTCGAGGCGATTCCAAAGCCTATGGAACCCTCATTGAGTCTAGTTTCAAGGAAAAATATGGAATTTTACTGGAAATGATCATATTATTCCTAGATTTTCAATCTTTGATCTCTGCTCCAGAAACTTTCCAGATTTTCTGGATCAACTTCAAAAATTCATATCTTTTTGTCTATAGCTTCAATTGAGTCATATGACCTATCAAATTAAAGCTTAGGATGTCTACTTTCACTCTATAAAATTTCATAATTTTTGGTCATCATTTGGTCTTCCAAAACTATATGACAATCTCACTGCCTCGTAGGCGATTTCACTGAAAACACTGTTCCACCTTCAATTTTCAATATTTAATTCTTTTGGCCTTAAATATTCACCATTTCATTGAATATATATAATAATTACAATATATTCTTGGTGAATAAAATTTGGGATGTTACACACACCCTTATAAGTACTCTCTCTAATGATTTGTTCGATGTTTACCGTGTCTACAAGGAAGGCACAAAAGATTTGGGAGTCACTCATCTTAAAATACACTGCTGAGGACGCCGGGAAACAAAAGTTCATTGTGGAGAATTTCTACAAATAGGAAATGGTCGAGGATAAAGACATCAAACTACAAATCAATGAGTATCATAAATTGCTTGAAGAACTCCGGGATGAAAAGATCAATCTGCCATATGAGTTTGTAGCGGGAGTCTTAATTGAAAAGTTGCCAGAAACGTGGAATGATTACAAACAACAATTAAAGTATAAGCATAAGCAGTTGTCGCTATCGGATCTGATTACGCTCATTATCATTGAAGATACCAAGAGAAAAGCGATCCAAGCAGCAAAGGGGAGGCAAATGACTACAAAAGCCAACATAGTGGAAACAAAGCCGCACGACAAGAGGTATGGCTCTAAACATCAACACAAAAAAGAAATCTAATTACAAACCTAATGATTCTAACCCCAATTTCAAGAAGAAAGGAAATTTTTATTTTTGTGGAAAGCCAAGTCACTTTGCTGCTCAGTGTAGAAAAAAGGCAAAAATTGAAGATTGTAAAAGAGATGAAAACCCTCCAAAGCCAAAAATAAATTTGGTTGAAGGAGATAAAAACAGTGATGATGAAGTCATTGTTGCAGTAGTCTCTCAAGCCTTATTGGTCTCTGATATGAAGAAGTGGATGGTAGACTCTGGTACTACTAAGCACATATGTGCAAATAGGGACATGTTTGCCTCCTTTGAAGAAGGAGAAGACCACATTTATTTGTCTAATCCACAAACTGCAAAGGTTCAAGGGAAAGGAAAAGTGGTGTTGAAACTCACATCTGGGAAGACATTAGCACTAAATGATGTTTTGTATGTGCTTGAACTTAGAGCAAATTTGATATATGTGGCTCTATTAGGAAAATTTGGGGTTAAGATGTCATTTGAATCTGATAAGATCATTATGACAAAGAACAATGTTCTGATAGGAAAGGGTTATTGTAATCAAGGTCTTTTTGTACTAAGTGTTGCTGAAAATAATGAAAGTGCATCTTCTTCTACTTGCTTGATTGATTCATTTGAAGTGTGGCATGCTAGATTAGGACATGTTAATAAGTCATACTTGAAAAGATTACAAAATCTAAATCTGACTTTCGGAATTAAGGATGCTATGATAGATAAATGTGAAATTTGTGCAAAAACCAAATTGTCTAAAAGAACTCATTTTCCTGTACAAAGAGATAGTGAGTTATTATCACTAAGTCATATTGATTTAAGAGATTTAAAACAAACTGAGACTAGAGGTAGAAAAAGATATTATATAACTTTTATTGATGAATTTTCTAGATATACTAGAGTAGATCTATTAAGGAACAAAGATGAAGCTTTTAGGAAATTTATTTTGTACAAGGCAAAGGTAGAAAATCAGTTAGATAGAAAAATTAAAAGAATTAAGTCTAATAGAGGAGGAGAATATTTACCATTAAATGACTTTTGTGAGAAAGAAGGCATAATTCATGAAATAACTCCTCCATATTTCCCTGAGTCTAATGGGATAGCATAAAGGAAAGATAGAACTTTGAAAGAAATGATGAATGCCTTACTTGTAAGTTCTGGTGCACCTGATAATTTATGGGGTGAAGCCTTATTAACTGTCTGTTTTCTACAAAACAGAATACCTCATAAAAAAACCAAGAAAACACCTTATGAGTTATGTAAAGGATATACACCTAACTTGAAATATTTAAAAGTGTGGGGGGTGTCTTGTAAAAGTTCTATTACCTAATCCTAAACAAAAAAGGATTGGTTCAAAAACTGCTGATTGCATGTTTATTGGTTATGCTTTACAAAGTGCTACTTATTGTTTTCTAGTTTTGAAAAGTAATATTTTAGAACGTAATACAATTATTGAAACAAAAGATGCAGAATTCTTTGAGAATATTTTTCCTTTAAAAATTGAGCAAATACCTAGAAGGGTTAAAAATTTGTCTGAACAAAATTCAAATAATGATTTAGTTGAAAATTTAAGGAGAAGCAAAAGACAAAGAAAAGAACCATATTTTGGAGATAATTTTTACACTTATCTAGTAGAAAATGAACCTAGGAATTATTATGAAGTTGTTTCCTCTTTGGATGCAAATTCTTGGAAGGAAGCTATTAAAGCTGAGATAGATTCTTTGAATCAAAACAAAACTTGGGTTTTAGTAGATTTACCTATAAGAGCAAAGCCTATTGGTTGTAAGTGGGTGTTTAGGAAAAAATACTATCCTGATGGGTCTTTAGAAAAATATAAAGTTAGATTAGTTGCCAAAGGCTTTACCCAGAAAGAAAATATTGATTATTTTGATACCTTCTCTCTTGTAACTAGGATTTCCTCTGTTAGAGTCCTAATTGCGTTAGCATTGATTCATAATCTTGTTATTTATCAAATGGATGTCAAAACAGCATTTCTAAATGGTGATTTAGGAAGTGGAAATTTATATGGTTCAACCTAAAGGATGTATTGTTCCTGGGCAAGGAAACAAAGTTTGCAAATTAAACAAGTCATTATACGGTTTAAAACAAACACCTAAACAGTGGTATGAGAAATTAGATCAAGTGTTAATAAGTGGTGGTTTCTCTACTATTTAAGTAGAAAGATGTGTTTATATAAAAGCTGTGAATAATGATTATGTGATTATTTGCTTATATGTGGATGATATGAAAGATCTTGGAGAAGCAAAGATAATCTTGGGTGTAAAAATCACAAGGAATGAACATGGTATTCAACTTTCTCAAGAACATTATGTTAAGAAGATTTTGAGAAGGTTTGAACAGTTTGATGAAGAGCCTTTGAGTACTCCCTATGATGGTAGTATACATTTGAAAACACATGAAGGAGATCTAATAGCTCAATCTAAATATGCACAAATCATTGGGAGTTTGTTGCATTTGATGAATTATACTAGGCCAGACATAGCATATGTTGTGTGTAAATTGAGCAGGTATACTCACTGCCCAGGCAGTAAGTATTGGGAGGCTCTCATAAGATTATTACGATACTTGAGAGGTACCATGAATTATGGTATACAATATAGTTGATTTCCCGTTGTATTAGAAGGATACAGTGATGCTAACTGGATCTCAGACTCAGATGAGACAAAATCCACTAGGTGGCTATGTCTTTATTCTTGGTGGCGATGCAGTCACATGGAAGTCAGCCAAACAAAACATAATAACACTGTCCTCTAGGGACTCTGAGTTTGTTGCTATGGAGTTGGCTGGTATTGAGGCTGAGTGGTTGAAAAACTTCTTAGCGAATATCCCACTAGGTGACAAACCAACACCATTAGTGTCGTAACATTGTGATAATAAAGCAGCAATAGCCACAACTAAGAATAAAATCTTCAATGGTAAGAGTAGACACATACGATTGAGACATAATATTATAACGCATCTGCTAAAGGATGGTGTTATCTCAATCGATTATGTAAAGTCAGAAATGAATTTGGCGGATCCGTTAACAAAACCTCTTGGGAGGAAAATGGTTGTTGAAACGTCAAAAGGAATTGGACTAAAGCCAACTACTAATTGACAGCGATGGCAACCCAACCTTTGTGACTGGTGATCCCATGAAGAAGATTTAATGGGTAAGAACAAGTGGTTCGTCAGTTCTGACTAGCACAAATATTTTACCTTCCTTCCTATGATACTCTGAATGTGCTAAACTGCATTATTGTAGGTTAAGCAAAGCTCTTAATGATTTCATAGTCCAACGAGACAGTGTGCATAGTGTAGGTACACTTATATAAAATCACCTCTATAAATGTGGAGTGTGGCCACTCTTATGAGAGCATGAAGTAATGCACAAATTCGTTGTTAACAGTGAAAATGTTAGGATATAATCTGACTCTTAATGCCTCTAATATGCACCAAAGAAATGTGAGTTCATAGTCCATAGGACCACTGACATCTCTGTGTATCATGTGTTATCGGTCTAGGTCTAGTTCATAGTCCAAAGGACTACTAGATTTAATGGTTATATCATGTGGGAAACACAACGGGTTTCTTTGACACATGTGGGGGATTGTTGTAAAATATGAGTTTTTGGGTAGGTGTGTCAAAGAAGCTAGTCCCACATTGCTTGGGAATAAGAGATCACTAGCCTATATATATCACTATGCTATCTTGGGCTTGTAAAGAGGCCTAGAGGAGTGGTGGGCTCGCATGCACAACAACGGGTCACCGGAAGGCAAACGTATTTGAAATCCGGCGATTCCTCCCGATGCGTGAATAAATACGTGGTACTGGCACCTTTTGTAAAATATTTTTTCTCACCGGAAATATTACTTTTAGATAATACAAATAATATTTATTTGGGCTTGTCGAAAAGTCACTATATTTTGGGGTTAAAAATTCATGACCCTTCATGACTGAAAATTACCAACGATCAAACGCTTCACCGGGCGCCCTTTCCGTTGTCAGCGCACAGGCTTGTCTGTTCAATAATGGCTATCCGATCTCAACGAACGTGTTGTCCGGATTGTATTGTAACCGATGAATCTTCAGAAATGTTCCTATAAAAAGGACACAGACAAAGTGCTCAATACATTGCGTTCTGATCTCTTCTCCTCTTCTCTACATAATATTTTCTGCCTATTGTTGCCATTACCTTCCGCTAGTTCTATTGCCTTGATATAATCAAGAGGGATTTGTTTAATCCTGGGGAGTGCCGCTTCCTCTCTACCGGTAGTTGCGGAATAACTCTATAGGACAGTGTCCGAGGACATGACTCAGATCATCTGTTTCGTTCCTTCCAGGTTGTTCGTGATTTCCGTTGTTCATCTGTTCATCCGGTTGTTCGTGGTCGACTACATTTATATCAACAAAAACAGTTAAAAATATTATATTTGTCAAAAAGTTCAAGTGATTTTCAATATTACCCTTAGTATTAATGTGCATTCAGCATTCTAAAGTTTTTTTCAAATGGGTCCACCACACTCAAGTATATTTTAGTATAATTTTCCACTTAACAATATATATAATTTAAGGTGTTGGACACACCTAAAAAAAAATACTTCATGGTGTTTGACACACCAAAAAAATAGTTTAGGGTACTAAATGAACATAAAAAAAAAAAAATTCAAGGTGCTAGATGCACCAAAAAAGCTCGACGCATCTGAAAAAATACTTTGGAGCACTGGATACACATTAACCCTTACCCTTATTAACCACACAAACTCCAACATTATAGTATTAATTTCTACTCTATCACGCTATCCTTAATAAATACCACTCTGGTTCCATTTATAAGTCCATTTTAACTAAATCTCACGTACTAAGGTGAAGGAGTTAACTCAATGATTATGGCATAAGTTTTCAACTATGTCCTCATTTATGAATGTGCACTTTTCAACTCTTTCTTTTCTATCTATCTTTAAATTATTTCTACATTGGTACAATAAATAAAGACAAAATTGTCACAATCTCATTTACTACACTAAAACTGGACTTATAAATAGAATCAATTTTTTTGATAAAAAATGACTTATAAATAAGATCAGAGTGACATGAGCATGCATGTACGGAAAAAAATATTTAATGCTCATTGAAGCTAGCAAACCTTATAAAAAGAAAAAATATACATATTTTAGAAGAGACAGGAGGAAGTGTATATATATGAGAAAGCCAATAAGATAGTAGAGATAGTTAATTAGGTGGGGATGTAGTTAGAGAGAGACACATAACGTAATGATAGCTAGCTAGTAGAGATAGCTAATAAGATAGTAGAGATAGCTAGCTATACCATGTGAGCAAAAGTAATAATGGAGTGAATATGGTTAGATAGCTATAAATATATATATATATATATATAAGCGCAGCAACCTTATATATATATATATATAAGGCGATCGAAAAGCATTATCACCCATCAGACTGGAATCTCACTCATATTATCAGTGCACAGAAGAGACTAAATGGCTTCCTGGTCTGCTGAAAATGCCACCAAAGCCTATCTTTCTGCTTTCAAAATGGTGAGTCTTAAATTCAATCTCCTCTGATCTAAACTAACCACTCTTTATCTGAAGTCCCTACCTGTTCTTTGTTTATTCTGCCAGATAATCATATTTGTTCCTCTAAGTTTGAATAATTAAGCATATTTGTTCCTCTCGGTAAGCAAAAAACATCAAATCTTATCATCATCACCATATACAACTCTAAAGTGAGTGACCATCACAAAAACACATTATCTCTCTAGTTTTTAGGGACTACTCAAGCTTTAGCTCCTCCACTGTGAACCCTTTCTCCTTCTGGGCTTCACTCAACTTACAATTTTAATGTGTTAGGAGACCTACTCTAAACAAACAATCCATCTGTTATGAGTCCACATCGAGGGCCTCATAAAAGAAGTATAGTTTGTAAGTTTAATGGGTTCTCTCTCACAACACAGGCCAATCTCTTGGGACAAACTCTCCTGCATTTCCAAGATAGACATTATAACAAGTTCCTCTCCTCATCAGGGAAAAAAAAAAAAAAAAGCAAGACATATAATAATGTAGAGAGAAGTGATTGTGGGGCCCATATTGAGAATAGTTAATGGAATAGTTAATCATCAATATGGAAGTTACAAGTTCAAACACGATGAGATTAAAGTGTATATGCTTTAATATCCGCAGGGTGAAAGAAGTAAAGAACCAGACGTGACAGAGTTCATATCGGCAATAGCTGCAGGAAACAACTCACAAACAATGGTGTTGGTGGCCTCTGCATCATCATTCCCAGATTCCACAATCCTACTTGCCATGTTGGCGGCGGCCCACCAAACTCAAGGCCAAGTCATCTGCATTGTCGACGGCAGCCCCGACCACCTTAATCCCACCAAAGCTTTTCTGGCCAACAACACCGTCTTAGGTCGTCAAGTGGAGTTCCTCACCGGACAACCTCAGGAACTGCTAACATCAGAGGTTGCATGTAAGAACGCAGACTTCGTAGTAGTTGACTGTGAGCTTGAGAACCACCAAGAGATTTTCACCGCCGTGTGTGTGGCGGCGGCGGAGAAGAAGAAGAAGAAGACGGTGATTGTGGGATACAATGCGATGAAGTGTAAAGGGTATGGTGGTGGGACAAGAACTCAGTTATTGCCAATAGGAAAAGGGTTGCTGGTGACTAGGTTTGGTGATTTTCGTGGCAATAATAATAATAATGTTATTGGGGGTACGAAACATTATTGTGCAAGTGGATTGGGGAAATTTAGGAGTCGTTGGGTTGTCAAGGTTGATAAATGTACTGGTGAAGAACATGTTTTTAGGGTTAGATTGCCACATGATACGGTTGTTCCCGGCCGCATCATTAATTGTATGTATTAATTAAGATTATAAATGAACCCTTCAAACTAGTGGCTACAGAAATGAAGACTCCCAACATCAAAATTTATAACTTCAAGGATTTTTTTTGGTAGGTCTGGCTATCCATTGTCAGTAGTAATGACTAATCCCTTGTAACATAGACTTCCCAAAAGGGCTAGTGTTAGCCTTGAGACCCTCTCCATATACACCGTCAGGGATTGAACCATTCATTAGATACTTAAGAAACCCAGTTAAGTGCCAACTTTACTAGGTCTCTTAGTTTAACTTCAAGGATTTTATAGTGATAAGAGATGCTTATTATTAGAGTGATATATTCACAGTTCAAATACAATTTCAATGGTTTGAATTAACATTTTCAATAAATAATTTTTGAATTAAAAAAATATTTTTTCTCAAAAAATGACAATTAATAAATTATCTTTATTTTAAATTTTATACATTAAAAATAGGTTTTTAAAGGAAAAAATAAAAAATAACCTAAAACATTCAAATTAGATCTAAACCTTTCGTAGTGGTGGTGAGCTCTTGATACTCATCATTCATTTATTAGGGGTGGACCTCATCAATGGGGCCCATCATTCCTCCTTCTTTCTTCTAACTAGGGCTCATTGTTTATAGCATTTAATTAATTAATAATTTGACTTTGATCAAAGGGAAAATTCCAGAAAACTATAAAAGGAATTAGAAAAGGACAGAAAGGTTGGATGAATATTACAAATCCCAAATCAGTGGGGCATGAGGAATTTGGGATATGAAATGTTAAGAAAATTACCTAAATGCCCTCCTAATAAGTGACTGCCAAAAGGGGAAGAAAGAGACAAGAGCTGGCATTAGAACAGAGAGTGACGGAGAGAAACGAAGGATGGTGGGACTGTGGGTGGCGCAGCACAGGAAGACGAAGCTTTGACAACGATGGGGTGTGACAGGTTGGGCGGCGTGGCGCGGCGAGACAATAGCTCTGTCAGATCCTTATCTGCATAACTGCATTTACTGGGTAACAAAGGCTCAGCGGGGAAAAAGAGAATGACAGACTAGGCCTCGTCCATTAACATCATTATCTTAGCTATTAACGACTAGGCCTTGTCCATTAACAGCTTCGAAGGAACAAGTTAGGAAGTCGTCATGTAGATGGAAAAACACAAATCTATCCACATAAAAACATCATTACCTTCGCTATTAACGACTAGGCCTCATCCATTAACAGAACCATAGTTTTTGTAAAGTTACTGTCAACCCACTCATGGTTTTTTTGGGAGATGGGTTGCTGTCAGTTGTGTACTCCTGTAAGTAGTTACTGTATTTAATGTTTGATGTAATGCAATGTTTGTGAAAAGGAAACATTATGTACTACTCCAGTGTTAATGTTCCCTTGTCATGAAATATGTGAATGTGTACAAAGGGCAATGTGTAACTCTTTTTTGGGCTTTATATGGTTGCTACATGTAATTATGCAGATTGTGATCTAACAGCAACTGATAAATATATGAAGGTGTTAATCAACAGAACCATGTTGTTATTATAGAGCCACGTGGTGTTATTACGCTGGGAACATCTATTTTTGCAAACTTGTTCCTACACACGTCTTCTTTTGTCTATGTGAATGGAAAATGTGAAAGGTGTTGCGTTTGGACAGCAACACTAAAAAGTTCCCATTTCTTGTTAGGCAGATGTTAATCAATGAAATAATGTCATTAACAATAAACATAATCTTGTTAATAGCGAAGATAACGATGTTATTACGTGGATAGATGTTGTGTTTTCCCATCTATATGACGACGTCCTAACTTGTTCCTTCAAAGCTGTTAATGGACGAGGCTAGTCGTTAATAGCGAAGATAATGATGTTTTTACGTGGATAGATGTTGTGTTTTCCTATCTACATGACGACCTCGTAACTTGTTCCTTCGAAGATGTTAATAGACGAGGCCTAGTCGTTAATAGTAAAGATAATGATGTTATTACGTGGATACATGTTGTGTTTTCCCATCTACATGATGACCTCCTAACTTGTTCCTTCGAAGATGTTAATGGACGAGGCCTAGTTGTTAATAGTGAAGATAATGATGTTATTACGTGGATAGATGTTGTGTTTTCCCATCTATATGACGACGTCCTAACTTGTTCCTTCAAAGCTATTAATGGACGAGGCTAGTCGTTAATAGTGAAGATAATGATGTTTTTACGTGGATAGATGTTGTGTTTTTCCATCTACATGACAACCTCGTAACTTGTTCCTTCGAAGATGTTAATAGACGAGGCCTAGTCATTAATAGTAAAGATAATGATGTTATTACGTGGATACATGTTGTGTTTTCCCATCTACATGATGACCTCCTAACTTGTTCCTTAGAAAATGTTAATGGACGAGGCCTAGTTGTTAATAGTGAAGATAATGATGTTATTACGTGGATACATGTTGTGTCTTCCCATCTATATGACGACCTCCTAACTTGTTCCTCTGAAGATGTTAATGGACGAGGCCTAGTCGTTAATAGTGAAGGTAATGATGTTTTTACGTGGATAGATGTTGTGTTTTCCCATCTACATGACGCCTTCCTAACTTGTTCCTTTGAAGCTGTTAATGGACGAGGCCTAGTCGTTAATAGCTAAGATAATGATGTTAATGGATGAGGCTTAGTCTGTCCTTCTCTTTTTCCCCGCTGAGCCTTTATTACCCAGTAAATGCAGTTATACAGATAAGGATCTGACAGAGCTATTGTCTCGCCGCGCTGCACCGCACAACCTGTCACACCCTACCGTCGTCAAAGCTTCATCTTCCTGCGCCGCGCCACCTAACGTCTCACACCCCATCGTCGCTGAAGCTTCGTCTCGCCGCACCGCCCACCGTCCCACCATCCTTTGTTTCTCTCCGTCACTCTCTGTTCTGATGCCAACTCGTGTCTCTTTCTTCCCCTTTTGGCAGTCACTTATTAGGAGGGCATTTAGGTAATTTTCTTAACATTTCATATCCCAAATTCCTCATGCCCCACTGATTTGGGATTTGTAATATTCACCCAACCTTTCTGTCCTTTTCTAATTTCCTTTGTAGTTTTTTGGAATTTTCCCTTGATAAAAAAAAAATTTAATAATTTGACTTCCCTCACTTCAGAATATTAATACCTGTAAAATGGGTCAGCCCGTGGGTTATGGGTTGGCCCGTCGTGGGCTACGGGCCTAACGGGGCCAGCTGGTGCAGCCCGCTCCTTCGCAGGCTGGCATAACGCAAAGACGGGTTGGCGGGCCGCCTCTATTTGTTTTTTTACATTTTCACACTGTTTTTTTATTCTCACCCCTTTTCTCTTTTACTCACTCACATCATTTTCTTTTATACATTTGTGTTAGGAAGCCAATTTCATTCTTACTTTCCTTTTTTCTTCATATACTCACATAAGAAAAACAAATAAACACATCTCTTTTAAATTGAATAATAATAGAATAAATAAATATAATATGTAAATAAAAGTGTCAAATAAAAAGTATGAGGAATTAATTAAGGACAACATTAAAAGAAAGGCGATAAGGATATTCGGATTTATTTTATTAAAAAAAAAAAAAAAAAAAAAAAAGCGGGCCAGCCCGCCAACCTGGCGGGGTAGGCTGATAGGCGGGCTGGCATAGCCCACCATTTTTTGTGAGTTAGCAAGTTGGGCCCGTTTTACCACCTCTACTTCAGATTGCATACAAAATATAGAATTCATAACCAATGGGGTTGGTCTAGAGGAATGGGTCAATCCCTCACAACGTGACAAATCAAGATTCAAATTTTAGCTGAGAGATATGCCCACATTTAGTGCTCATTTGGTTCACAGAATCGGAGGTAATGTAATGCAATGTAATGGAATGATGATTACATAAATTTGTTTGGTTCTTTATTAAGAAGAGAAGATGCATATACATAAAAACGTTTGGTTGGATTACATCAAATATAAGAATATATGTGAATAATATAGTAAGAGACAAAATTACCCCTATCTACATATATATGCATAATGTACATGTTGGGTTCATGGTAATTTTTTAAATTTGTGCAATGTACTCGTTGGGTTCATATTATTTGTTTAATATTTAATGATAAAAATATTATGCAGGGTATAAGTTGGGTTCATGGTAACTTTTTTAATATTTAATGGTAGGAGTATTATTTAATGGGATATTTTAATATTTTTTTAGTGGTGGAATATAATTTTTTAATTGGGGAATATTTAAAAAAATTTATATAATTAATTAATTTTTTAAAATATTTTATGGTGATAATTATTTAATATTTAACAACATTTATGAGTGGGCACTTTTTTCAAATTAAAAAGTTATAATGGAAATTAAATCTTGATTATAGGATGTCTGCATCCCTATTCATCAGTCCTAGCAATATAATCCTGATTACATCAAATGATGTAATCAGAATAACAAAATATAATCCTCTTTACATTACATAACCCCAACCGAACACTGTAAATGGTCTGTTATATCAAGATTATATGTAATTTTCTCCCATGGAATCAGACCAAGCAGGCTATTAGTGCTTAACAGTGTCTCAAACAGAATTACCTCCCCTAGGAGAATACATGTGCCCAGAAGAAAAAAAGAATCCATATATTTTAATTATCATATCCATCAAATAGGATAAAAAAAAGTTACCTTTAATATATTTGAAAGTTACTTTTTTTACATAGACATGATTCATTAAACTATTTTATTAGGATTCAAAAATAGTTTTCTCCCTCTTCTGGGGGCTTCCTGCCCCATCAAGATGCGTTCCCTTAATTCTTGGGCGGCCGTTTCTCCTCGTCCAATGGAGAATGGAGATTTCTGGTGGTTTCCTCTACATGGCCTTCTATTGCTTTGGGACTCGTATTATTAAAAGTGAGTCTCATCAATATAATATCTCTCTTCATCATATGAATTCAACTATGCTTTAAATTCAACTTCATTTTTCATAAATATTTCATTTTTCATAAATAGATCTCGCTATAGATAGAATCATAGAACCATTCTATATTTATATATATATATATATATATATATATATATATATATATATTTTCAAACCAAAAGATACACAAGTCAAAATCCTCTCCACACGCAAATTTTCTATGTCAAAAGATCGGTCATTTCATGTAGCTTCCGAGTCACGTACACCGCGACCCCTTCATGCATATTTATTAGTAATTTGAAAATGTATGTGTATGGGTCTTGTATTTCCCAATGATGGAGTTCAACGGAACACGAGTTCTAATACACATTTGAAAATCACAAATTAAATACGGTAGTGTTGGTGAGGTCAGTTTGAAGAAAAAAACATTATTATTGTTCTTATATATAAGTAACTTGCTTATGTGCTTGTTTGGAATAGCTTATTTTTGGATAATAAGTGCTTATAAATAGTGATTCACGGTATACAAGGTAAGTATGTGATAGGAGTTTTATCTCGGCTTGCGTAATAAGAACTTATTTACCCCCAAAACGTCTTTATATTTCTAAGCATTTTATAGAGTACCCTTTGGTTCATTATCTGTTATGTATGGTGGACTGGCTTTGTGATCTATCTAGTAATTCTTGAGTTAGTTTTCTAAACCCCGATGGATATAGGCCTTTTTCCTGTAACTTATTTGTCTTTTATCTTAATAAAATTTAATTTTTATATAAAAAAAATTGCCGTTTGGAATATTTAAATTTTCAAAATAGATATGATACAAAAAAAATAAGGCCTGAAATTGGAATATAAATAAGGGTTAAGGGGCAATTTTATTCTGGAAGTGTCAAAAAGGGAGCAATTTTGCCCTGGCCATTATCTTAGTTAATTATGGCTATTGGATAACTAAATATACTGAGCTGGCAGTCCATATGTCATTCACGTCATTTTTGTTAAAGTGTAAATTTGTGCCGGAAGTCCATGTGTTATCTACTTCATCTTTTTTTTAAAGTTAAATTTGAAATTTTCAGGGCAAATTTGCACCGTAAAACAAATGACATGGATGACATGTGAGCTACTATTTTAGCATATTTGATCAACTAATGGTCAGAATTCACTATTACAAAAAACACAATAAGTGGTGCTTATTTTTAAGAATACTATAGCGTTTGGGAAGTGCCATAGTTTCCAACACCATAAAAAAAAAAAAAAAAAAAAAAGCTATGACGCTTCTTAAATCTATGGAAGAGCCATAGCTTGTTTCTTTTTTTAAAAAAAAAATAAATATCTTTCTATAGTGCTTCCTCAAGGAAGGGCTATAGGAAGTGTACACTTCTATGGCGCTACTTCCTATGGCACTTCTCCAAAGAAGCGCAATAAAAAGTATTTTGTTTCAAAAAAAAACAATTTTACTTAATTTTTTCTTTCCTAATGAACTCTATATTTTACAGTACAGATTCACAGCAAAATGAATAAAATCAAACTAGAATTAAACCAAATCAGAATAAATAACTCCAAAAAGAGAACTACATTGAGCAAATTAAACTAATAACAACAAATAAAATTATATCTGTAAGCTCAAAAATTAAAAAACTTACAATGTATAGGAAGTTTAATAAGAAAGAGTTGTAATTTCAAGCAAATACCTGGAAAAAAATTATGAATACACATAAAATTACAAGCTAAATTTCATGACAGATTTTAAACTTAAAATATAAAAAAAGAAATTATAGTGTCAATCGATGAAAGTTTCTGTATTAAAAAAATTACTTACAAGGGAGTTTCTGTAGGAGGAAACAATAAGAAGAAAAAAGCTTCTAAGATTTGAGAATTCCGTATGTACTTAGAGAAGAAGGCACCACAGTCGCACTTATTTTCTCTAGTACCACAAGCTCTGGTGTAAGTTTTTCAATCAAATTGGACTGCGTATTTCTTCAAACATGAGAGACTTATGCAACAGAACGATAAATTCCACATCTAGATATATATTTATAAGTGACAATATGAAAAAGAAAATACATGACAAACTGGACAAATTTTTTAAAATAAAGTCGGGGAGGAAAGCTATGACACTTGCCTAGGCAAGCACCATAGCTTTCAATAATATTAATAATAAAAAAAAGAAACTAAGGTAGAAAGTCAAGACCTTCAATGACACTTGATAAATCAAGCACCATTGAAGGTTAATAATGTCAAGTAGGGGTGTTCAAATCCGGGAGTGGGATCCACCACTACCGATCCCGGTCCCGGTTTTTGGCCGGGATGCAAATTGCATCCCGGTCCCGGTAATCCCGGGTGGGACCAGGATCAAACCTAGAAATCCTGGTTTTTTTAAAAAAAATTAAATTTAAAAAATATTATTATATTACTTAAATTTTCTATAATCTAGTGTTTAAAGTAATTATTTAACACTTAATAATGCCATAATAATCACACAAATTGATCTAGAATTGAAGAATAACATTTTATTATTTTTTTTTTTTGTTATTTTTTTATACATTATATAGTAGGATTAGTATCATGATATATACAATTTAACTCCAACTAAATATGTGATACACATTTTATCAAATGATAACTTAAATTATGAGATAAAAAATACAAAAATAAAATAATAACTTATTTTTTAAGAAAAAAATTTAAAAAAAATAAAAAACCGGGACCAGGATCATAAGGTGTGTGACCGGTCCCGATCTCGGGTCCCATAGATCCTGGTCCCCAATTTCCCTGTCTCAACAGGGACAGGAAATTTTCGGGATCAAAATGTCTGGAACCAGGACACTTTGAACACCCCTAATATCAAGACCTATTACCCTTCAACAGAGCTTGATGAGTCAAGCGCCATTGAAGGCTAATCTTTAATGGAGCTTCAGATTGAAGGCTAATAGCCTTCCTCGGTGCTTGACTCATCAAGCACCATTGAAGGCATTAGCATATCCTTTCAATGGCACTTGATTCATTAGGCATCATGCAAGGTCTTGATTTTCCAATTCTTACCTAGCCGCCTTGGCTTTTTTTTTTTTTTTTTTTTATTGAAAGCTATGGTGCTTGCCTATATGGCCTATATTTTTTTTTTATAAAAATAAGATCAGTTATGGCACTTGTTTGGGTAAGCGTCATACAAGGGATTTAATTTGATTAAAAAAAAATTAAATCCCTTGTATGGCGCTTCCCCAGGCAAGCGTCATACAAGGTATTGGATAGCTATGACTCTTGACCAAGAAAGCATCATAGCTGCCACATGTAGTTTTTTTTTTTTAAAAAATAGAAGTCTCTTTCAACGCTTGTCTAAATCTATATTTTGTAGTAGTGATTAACTGGGATAATGATTAGCTCAAAATTGCTCCATGTTTTACACTTTTGGAGCAAAATTACCCCCTGAAAAACTTCCACAACAAAATTGCCCTTCGGTAAAACCTTCTGGGGTAAAAATGCCCCTTAACCCTATAAATAATTGACTTATATATAAGGCTTTTGGTTATGTGTCATTATCTTGAATTTTAAGCGCAGATTAGGTTTTCCAACTAATCCATTAATCTAGCCTCTTTCTTCTTAATGGTAGAAACGTTACAGTTTAATGAGCTTGAAAGCTGTAAAACAGACTAATATAGGAACTTTCAAACACTTTTTTTCCACCTTGGTATCCTTATTCAATGCCCATAGTCTAATGTTGAAATTAAGCTGTAATCTGGACTTGAAGCATATACATGTGCGGACGATGCTTCCACTACGAAGAGCACCACTTATTAACTTGTAATTTTATTATGCATGCTTTACTTTGTGATTTTTATCAATAAGAAAATTAAGTAGTTGAAAGTAGTTTGTATGGTAAAAAGATCATTATTAATTGTTAAGATTATCCTCCAATTAAAATCAATATATATTACTTACCTGAAATTTCTTTTTTACATTTCTCCCTCTACAGTACAATTAATAAGAGCATTAGAGCCCGTTTGATTCAACCACATTATATGCCTACAATGGTAATCATGATTGCATTGCCAAGATAAGAGTGTTTGGTTGCTCTTTAGCATGGTAATAGGGTTTACGATGATTACCAAAAAATTAATAATCATCATTCATACCTCCCCCTATGAATCCCCATTACCATCCCATTGCATAGTTTAAAAAGTCCAATTTACCCTTGAGTTTTTCGTGTCTTTGTTTCACTTATCTCATTTCACTTTGTCACATCACGCTACAACTGCCACCGCCACTACCTCCTCTCCTCATCCTCCTCCACTACCATCACCTCCACCCGTTGCCGCCGCCACTGCCTCCTCCTCCACCCCCTGCCGTCGCCACTACCTACTCCTCCTTCACTACTGCTATCACCACCCCCATCATTGATTGTCGCCATTACTTCCTCCTCCATCGCCACCGCCACCACCTCATCCTCCGCCGGCCACCGCCACCACCACTACTCCGTTGCCGCCTCTCGCTCACCCCCACCACCACTACCTCCTCCGCCACCGCCACCACACACTACCTCATCCACCACCGTCCCCCCCGCCGCCGCCACCCCCACCCCCACAACCACTACCTCCTCCTTCACCACTTGCCTACTGCCACCACCACTACCTCCTCCGTCTGCTACCCGCCTACAGCCATCATCACTACCTCCTCCTTCACAGCCGCCACCATCACACGCTTGCCGCCGCCGCCACCTCCTCCT
Source organism: Inga laurina (assembly GCA_963855925.1). Taxonomy (NCBI): domain Eukaryota; kingdom Viridiplantae; phylum Streptophyta; class Magnoliopsida; order Fabales; family Fabaceae; genus Inga; species Inga laurina. Next base: position 6,622,183 of record OY979702.1, read on the forward strand.
CTACCGCCAACCCCATCGTTGCTGCCGCCACTACCTCTTCCTCCTCCATCTCTACCACTGCCAACTCTTAACTATTTTTTTTACAAAGATTATATTAAGAGTAAAATAGACTTTGTGCAATATATTAATTTTAAATAACTGTTAAAATATTAGCTTATTACACCTTGCTTAAAAATCAAACCAAATACTACCCCTGTAATTAATATTACATTGCATTACCATTGCACCGCACCGCACTACATTGCAGGGTGTAATGGGATCAAACCAAACGAGCCCTTAGTAAAAAAGAAGAATCTTATTCTATTGACTTTGCAAGGTGAATTACGTTTAGAATCATATAAACATTCCAAAATATGTTTTATATTAAGGATAAAGGGGAGACACATTCTCTCTCTAGTTCATAATATAAAGTACTTCAACTAATTCACAAAAATATAAAAGAACAGTTAACTCATTAAATATGTCATGATTTTGATTTTTTTTTTTTTTTTTTACTTTTACCCTTGTTGAAAAGTGTGTTTGAAAATTTAATAAGTGAACAAAATTGAAAATGAGTATTAATTATAGAGATAAAACTGAAAAATGAGTATTAATTTTTTTACAAGTTACTTATATTTTTGTTACAAACTATTCATTTAGAAGCATCTTGTATTATATAGATAGGAGGGAGTACTTCATCAATCTAGTCCTTATTATAAGACAACCACTAGAAGCAATTTTTAATCTCAAATAAAAGACATCAACCGCCGCATTAATTACTTTTTCTCCACTTTACTTTGTTATTAATTACAGCTCAAAGTTAGAAAAATTAAGTGACATCATTTAAAGAGGGATTAAGTTGAGGAAATTTATCAATTTATGACACGTTTAATAACTCAAATGTCATTTCTTGGTTCGCTAGAATAAGTAGCTAATGCCTTATACTCTTTCTGATCCTTATTATAAGACACTAATTGCTAATTTTCATAAAACATAAAAATAGTTAAAAATATTAAATTTGTCATATAATTCAAGTGATTTTCAATTTTATCCTTACTAACTACACTAAACTTTAATATCATACTCCATCTTGTTCTTAATATAGGACATTTTTATCTAATTTGATTAAATTAAGAAAGCTAGTTAAGTTATTTAATATGACATATATTTTCTAAAACACTCTAATCATCTTTCTTAATTTCTTTATTCATTCTCCCCAGCTTGATTATTGTTGAGAAAGAATTAATATAATAGGGGTCAATTAGGAAAACATCAACAAATATAAAAAATATATCTTATATTTAGAACCAAGACAAATTCTCCAAATATGTCCTATATATATTAAGGATTGAAGGGACTATTAATTATTACTTTCTTCCACTACCCTTATTAAATATGAGCAAACATGGAAAAAATTATTTTGATATTAATTGAAAACTAGAAAGTGCCTTATAAAAAAGGATGAAAAATACTTATTAGTTGGTTCTTTGTAATAAGTACTAGAGCGAGTAATAAGGACTAGAGGGATTATATACATACAAAGTACTCTCTCCATCCCTATTTATAAGGCCTAGCTAACTAAATTGCATTATTTAGGAAAAAACAAATATGTTTGTTTTTTCATATAGAACTATACTTACATCAAGTTCTCCAATGAGACATGACCATATGTCCTATTCTTTTTATATGGGTTTATAATTAAAGGGATAATTAATCTATAGGTCCTTATAGTTTCAATCAATTTTTAATTAGGTCCCTATAATTTTTTTTATCAAGTCATTGTACTTTCATTTGTTTTTAATCAGGTCTTTATAGTTATTTTTCTTTTTTTTTCAGGTCCTTATTGTTTCATTAGACCTTTAATTGTGTCCTTGAAGGTTTTTAAAATTTTAATTTATTAATTGAATTGAAATTTAAATAAATGAATAATATTAAAATATAATTTATGAACAATAAATTTTAATTAATAATTATATAATTAAAAAATAATTCATATAATTAATTAGTAATTCTTAATTAATTAATTATAATTATATTTTATTTTAGAGAAATTTATTATTGTAGTTCAACTTTTAATATTCCTCATAATTTTTTAATTAAAATTATCTTTATGTTAACTATTTTTTATTTTAATTTTTATAATTATAAAATCTGAATTACCATAATAAAAAAATTCTAAAAATTGAATTGAATTATGATTAGTTAATAAAGGATTAATAATTAATTATATTAACTATTTTTAAAATTATGAAATTATTAATTTAAATTTATTATTCTTAAATTATATTTTAATATTAATCATTGATTTAACTTGCAATTAAATTAATAAATTAAATCCAAAAAAAACTACAAGGACCCAATTAAAAATTTGGTGAAACAATAAGGACCTAATAAAAAGGAAAAAAAAACTACAAGGACCTAATTAAAAACATATGAAAGTATAAAGACCTGATTAAAAAAAAACTATAGAGATCTAATTAAAAATTGGTTGAAACTATAAGTACTTACATATTAATTATCCCATAGTTGAATGATAATAATTCAAAAATAGGACACATGGTTGAATATGATTTGAGAACTTAACGAAATAGATATAAGGAACTTGACATAAGTATTTTCCTTTCACATATATGCCTTATTTATTAGTGTGTAACTGAAAGAAAGTAATAGTGAGCAAAATGATGAATGAGAGTGTATGGCAAAAATTAATCAAGGTTAACATAAAAAAAAAAAAAGCATTTAATGCTTAAACAATCTAAAAAGAATGGTAGTTATAAAAAAAAGGATGTTATAAAAGGAGACCAACCAATTACAAGGAAAAAAAAAAAAAAAAACCATTCATAAGATATCGAGGGACTATATATTACAATGTACTATTCATAACTGGCAAACAATTGTGGATCACATCAAATTTCGTGTAAATTGTGAGGCATAAGTTCACAGCTAAATTTATAAAAATGGCACGCACCCAATTATTATATGAAAATGATGACTTGATTACAAGTTTACAACATGAAATATATAGTCTCTCTTCATTGAAAAAGGAAATATATAGTCTCTAACGGGCCTAGAGGGCTTGGACGTTAGGCTTCACTTGGATAAATCTAGAACTCATTAAGTGGGAAGAACAAAAAAAGAGACCTTGTTAAAAAGATGATTGCAAGGGAAAACATTAAATAAAAAAAAATTAGTACCCTCACAATGTGACAAAAGGGGTTAGTCCCTCATAACATGGCGAACTAAGATTCAAATTCCCATTAAGAGAGATGCTCACATTTAGTGTCTGATAGCGCCTCGAATAGGATTAACTCTAATAGAAGGATACCAATACTTAGCCAAAAAAAAATCCTAATAATATAGCCTCTATGATTCACATCAACTGCAAATTAATTCTCTACAATTATTTCTTTTTTGTTTAAAAAAGCCATCTTATAGTTCTCAAATTAACATTTTACTCCCAAGTCATGACCTTCACTTATCACAATATATTGTATTGAATTGACTGTGCTCTCACGGAAGTTATAACTTAGATGCCATTAGGATAAAATTGATATCCTAAACTATGCAGAAACCAAATAATTACACAGATTCCCAGTGGTGGGTTAAAAAGACACAAAGAAAGTTAAAAAAATAAAAAATAAAAAAAGAAGGAAGGGGCAGCTTTTTTAATGAGAAATGTCTTTTTATGATTGAAGTGAAGTTTGGTGGGGATGGCATATAACAAAAATGATTGAGGCTGAGAATGAAAGGCATGCATGCCTCCTCTTTTTCTTTGTTTCATTCAGATCCTTTCACTTGATTTCTCATTTCATCATTTCCACTCTACTCCCTCATTCTAGACCCTAATCTTGCCTCTTCTTCAAATACATTGCTCCTGCTTTATTAATCAATTGGAGTGGACCCCATACTCTTATATCAATTCCAAATATAAATTGTACTGTTTACAACATGTAAATATCTCAAATTCTGCTATTAGTTTATGGTCTAGTGTCACTTCCCTTGTTGCTCCCACTACTATTAGATCACATGTTTGAAGTTCCTTTGAAAATATAAGGACCATCAAAATATAATAATTTCTGAATTGTTTATCAAAATGACTTAATTCTTTGAAGTTCTCAAGGCCAATTCTGGAATTAAGTTTTTTTTTAATATGACTTAATTGCCTTATGTGAAACTAGTTGTCATTATTACTTAATAAATTCAGGTTGTTACTTGTTGAACTATTGTTGTCATTTTGTTTCTATCAGATTAAGGGAATTCAGATAATTTTGTTAAAAAATTTAATCTCAGACTAGTTGTACTTATTTGGAATAGATATTAGAGTCTTCAAAAGCAACATTCGATAGTGATTAAGTTATTTTTGAATTTTGAATTAAGATTTGTCAATTTGAGAGATTTGTCTCTCTCAAGAAAAATCTCAACTTTCTTATAAGTGTTATATTAATGTATCATCAGACAATATGTTACACATAGGTGATGTAATATTTGCTATATTGGCATGGGATTTCCTGTTGGTCAATCCTATTAAAAAAAAAAAAAAAAAAAACTTCATGCTACCAAAGTTAAGATCAAAACATGTGATCTGACATTTTCACTGTGTTGTGATCTTTATAACAACAATGGTCGGTGACAATGGAGCCAAACTGGGTTGTCCAGCTGTGAGACATAATAATGAAGTTTAATTCCTAATTGTTCTTTTACTATGGATAATTGAATAGGTTCTCTCTTATTAACCTACCCTTGTTATCATTTTCAAGAGCTGTAACTCATCATTATAGTAGTCTTTATAGAAGCTTCACGTTCTTAATCTTAATTAATTGATTAATAAGAGTCATATAAGGCCTCAACATCTAATTGAGAGAAATATTACTTTTACCCATCTCCTCTTTGGTTAGGTGTTAGTTCTAAAAATCATAAACAAAACACAACAACAAAGTCTTATCCCACTATATATCCAACTATATGAGGTCGGCTATATAAATCATACGATGCTATTATGCTTTATCAAAAATTAGATCTTACAATAGATTAGTAATCAAAGGATCCGCTCTATAACACAAAAAGAAAACACATTATGTGCAAATCCATCACATATTGTGAAATTGAAGATATCCCAAAAACTGTCATCCAATTCCTGGAAAATAGGTGTTTGTGATAGAAGAAAAGGAATTAATTTTAAGGAGAAAAATGCATTCAACAAGGTAAGAGCTAACTAATGAAAAGAAAATTCACATAAGAACCCTAATCTAAATTACAACAGTGCCTGTCCAAGCCATTCCCAGAAAATCCAGTCCTTAAGTTAAGGACACGGAGCAATGCTAGGCCCTACAAAGCGGTTGCACACCCCCATGAACATTTAAAATACATTTTGAAGGTAACATGGTTTAAATTACATTGAGCCATTCAATTCAGAGACAAATATTGAAACTTTCAAGTTCTAGAACAATGGCTTCCATCAATGGCCTCTCAAAAGGAGACTCGTGTGAGCAAAGCAAGGCCATTTTCACGAGCTTCGCAGCCTCATATTCGACGAATCTTCCATGTAGATTTGGGTCAATGAGTTCTTCAAGTCTGGAGGATTCTGCAGCGAGGCGCATCGAGCTAGTGATCTTCCTTTTCCCCGAGATGATCTGCAAAAGAAGCACTCCAAAAGCATACACATCACTTTTCTCTGTGAACCTGCCGGTGTTCGTGTATTCAGGAGCCAAATAACCCTTTGCTGCGCTAGCCTTCAGTGCTGAGAAGACAATGTCGTCAGTAAGAAGATTGTGAAGGCCGGAATCTGAAAGCATTGGGTTGAACCGCTGATCGAGGAGCACTTTCTCAGCTGAGATGTTCTGATGAACAAGGGCTGGCTTGTTTGGCTTGTAGGCATGTAAATATGCTATTCCTGTTTTAAGAAAACAAAGTTCAGCTGACATAAACTAATGAAAATACTTGAAAACTAAGAAATAAAGATATACTTACTCCGGTTTTTAATATAAGACCTTAATCCACTTTGTCTCTCATATTTATCATTTGTTTTCTAAACCATCCCTGTTAATTGCATATATATTAAGGAAGTTTGCATCAAGGGTAATTTCAGTGCAAATGATGTACAAGGGTATTTTAGGAAAACCGACATACTTTCTTAACAAATAACTAATTTAACTAATTTCCTTCATTCACTCAAATTAGTTAGGTAGACCACATATTGAGAACCAGAGGGAGCAGTTCACAACCTAATTCAAAATTCTGTACTGGTTTAGGGTATAGTAGTGGAAAGTGAACTTTTCTGATCAAGTTAAGGACAAGGGGCTAACCTTTAGCAATGCCTTTAACAATAGAAACTCTAGTTGACCATTCAAGGACTTGTCCTTCGCCTTCGTTGACATCAAGGTACCGCGAAAGATTTCCATTATGAACAAAATCATAGACTAGAAAGCACTCGCCTCGCCCCCTTGAGCAACAAAATCCTCTCAACCTCACTAAATTCTCGTTCCTCAGTGAGGTCAAAATGTGAAGTCCCTTCAAAAACTCAGACTCATCACTCTTGCAGCTTGTTTTACTGATTCTTTTAATGGCAACAACAGATCCATCTCTTAACATTCCCTTGTACGTCGCGCTGAAGATACTCTTACCCAACATGATCAACTCTGAGAAATACTGAGTAGCAGTCTCAACCTCTTCCAAGTTGAACCTGAAACTATGGAACACATCATAGCTATCACCCATGAAATTCCGGCTTTCAGCCAACGGGTCCCAGCCATTAGAGTACTCAAGGCTGGCCAAAGGAGATCCTTTTTTTTGGTATGTACCCTTGGCTTGGCTCATGATTAGGCCATTATCCAAGATATCAAATGAGTTCCCAAGCTTTTGCTTTCGCCTACGGTATTGTGTGAAAGTTAGAACACCAATTGTTGGCACTGCAATTGCAAACACAACTATGCCAACAATGATAGAAGATGCTGATTGTTTGGGTTTTGATGAATTTTGGCACTGAGTTCCATTGCAAGGAAGTGGCACATTTGCAGTTTCTGGTATATCTTTCGCTGATGTACCACCAAAACCAGCTCCATAAGGTTTATTAGGCCTCTCAGGATTACTTTGATCCGAAGAATTGCAAGTTTTCAAGGATGAAAACCCAACTCCACATAATCCCAAATTGTACTCGTACAAAAATCCATCATCTAGTCTCTTCAGAGCTTTGATTAACCAAAGGAAAGTGAAAAACAAAAATTAGATATGATCATTTATGGCGAACCGAAACAAAGCAATAAGCAAATGGAAAGGTTCAACAAGATGAACTGTCATTCTTACCAGGAGGTACATTTCCAGAGAGGGTGTTGTTGTGAACATCTAGAACTCGAAGCGAAGGAGCATCGGCTAATGTAGAGGGAAGGGAACCGAAGAGGCGATTAGAGCTTAGATCAAGCCTCGTTAGCATTCCCAAATCACCTAAACTTGCAGGGATGGCACCAGCTAATTGATTTGACTGTAGAGCAAGAACCACAAGTTGCTTCAGTGCACCAAGCTGTGTAGGTATGCTTCCTGTCAACTGATTATAGCAAAGCTGCAAAACTGCATAACAATTGAAAAGTGAATAAACAAGTAATTCAGCATAGGGCCAAGTTTTTAACTTTTAATCATCAAGACATTCCTTATTAGAAAAGTTAACACCAAGAATAGTTGAATTTTCAGAATTGTTAGAACAAATAACAACCATGGAAGTTGACAGTGCTGATTTCTGAAGTCTTTTTGACATAATAAATACACATAACCGAACTCTAATGTTTCAGTGAAATTCAATAAACGATCAAGCTTTCAAAGAAAAACATAAAAAGTACCTTTGTATAAAAGAAACCCAGATTCTAATATAAGAAATAAAAGGAAATTAAACTGTATGATCCTGCATGCATATGATGCATTAAGTAAAACAAACCAGAAGTGAGGAACCCTCAATTAAACAGACACAGGAACAAGCTTTCAACATAAATAAGTTCAGATCTTTTTAGCAGAAACAGAGCCACTTTACCTTGCAGGTTCTCCATTTTGCCAATCTCAGGAGGGATTTCACCAGAAAGGTTATTCACATTCAAATACAAGTCACTTAGGTAAGTCAAGTTGGCAATTTCTCTGGGAATAGTTCCCTGCAAGGAATTATAATGCAAGTAAAGCCCTGTAAGTTGCTTGAGCTCAGCAATGGCAGGCGAAAGCATCCCAAAGAGACCTTTTCCCTGCAATGAAATGTTAGCCACTTGACCCTTCTCGTTACAACCAACTCCTTCAAACGAACCATCACATGGTTTTCCATTAATAGTCCATGAAGACAAATAATGGCTTTCTGGGTCCAAAGCAGCTTTGATATCCATAAGTGCTCTTAGCTCTGTATCCCCGCATACCCATTTTGGGTTCAAGAGAGCAAAAACTAGGAGAGGGAAGATGAGAGTAAGTGGAGGTGAAAAGGAAAAACCCATTTTTGCAGTGTCGCTTGGGATGATTTGGGTTTCTTTTCTTTCCTCTTCCGAGTCTAACTCAAGCAACAAGCTATGATTTTGAAAACAGTTGGTATTTTTATTCTGAGGACTGTTCTTTCTCTTGTAAGTTTGGCAACAAGCTCTGATTTTGAAAGAGAGATAGTATATTCTATTTTGAAATCTCTTTCTCCTTCTATCTCATTTCTCTGTCAAAATCCTTACTGTGAAGAACAAGTATTCCACTTTTTCTGCTCTGTGTTTCTGTCTTGGGGTCTAAGTTCTGTAGCTGAGAGAGAGAGACAGACAGAGACAGAGAGGCAAAAGTTGCAGAAACGTGGGTGGAGAGTTACAAAACAGAGGTCTCAAAGATCAAAGAATGGACCAAGGACAAAGGGTGGAAAGTGGAGGAGAGTACAATGGTTGGGGCAGGTTTTGATGGGATTTTCACCGTTGGATGTGATTTTTTTTATTTTTAATTTCTAAGACTCCTAAGGCAAAGGCATGCGAGGCTCACTTTTTAAGTACTTTGCTGCTCCAAATTCTGAGTACTTCATAACAGAAAATTTTAGATTTAAAACTTTTTTTTTTTTTCGTTTTCGGCAAAAATGAAGTCTTCTTTACCCCACAAGGATTTTGTCCATCATCACTCGTGAGTTGTCCTCACTACATTTCCATGTATATTGCTTTGGTTTTTAATATAAAATTTAGATAACTTTTTTTTAGTGGATTAGGAAAACTAAATAAGTAAATTATTCATAATATGTATTGTGTATTATTAAATTATATATTAATTTATAAGTTTGTTAAATTAGTTTGACATAAAAATGATAAATATAAATATTTTAAATAATTATTCAACTTCTTTAATTTTTCTAAGAAATCAACTGAATCTTATAATTTTTTTAAAATGAACACAATTTATTTATAATTTATGTGTCTTTCTGTATAAATAAACTAAATGTGGACTTGTGTCATTTATATGTGGAGTTTAATATTTTAGGAGAATTACAATAAGGTTTATGAAAGATATTTAATTATCAATAAGTCTTCATGACAAGTGAACAATAAAAACATATTGTTATTTCCTTTTCTTTTTTTCTTTTTTTTTTTGTGTCAATAACATGTTGTCATTTTCTATAATATAAAACTTGTCATTGTATGCTTTTTAGTTCTTATTAAATTTTTGGGTGAATTAAATATCTTCCTTGTGATCTTACAGTAATTGTCCTAATATTTTTAAGTATTGAGATGTATTAATCCTAACTTGGCATGAATTTTATATTTTATATTAAGGGTTAATGTGCAATTTTGTTTCAGAAGTTTTTCGGGAGAGGGGATTTTGCCTCATAAGTTTTTAAAAATGAGCAATTTTACCCTGATCGTTATTCCAGTTAATTTTAACCATTAATTAACCAAATATACTAAGCTGACAATCTATATGTCATCCACGTTATTTTGTTAAGGTGGAAATTTGCACCGGAAGTCTATGTGTCATCTTCTTCATCTTTTTTCAAAGTTAGATTTAAAACTTTTAAGGCAAATTTGCATCTTAACAAAAATAATGTGATGACATGTGGACTGTCAGCTCATCATATTTGGTTAGCTAACAATTAAAATTAACCAAAATAACGGTCATAACAAAATTGCTCCATTTTTTACACTTTCGAAACAAAATTGTCTCCCGAAAAACTTTCATGGTAAAATTGCCCCTAAGTGAAAACTTCCAAAACAAAAATGCCCTTAATCCTTGTATTAATGACATTTATTTTCTTGTGCTTAGACAATATGCTACCAAATAATAAGACCATATTGTTGACTTCATAATCTGTTAGGAGTGAGTTGCAAAATAGAATAGGATCAAGTAGCTAGGGTTGGTAAAAGAACAAGGGCTATAATATAACTAAACAAGGAAGAAATAATGAAGTAAATAGTTCAAAATTGAAATGACATTATTAATTATATCGATTTGGTTATATAGGAACAAAAACATACCTAATGTCATGAGTAATAAAATGAAAGCAACATGTGAAATGAGAAGGATGGTTACTTAGTGACAAGATTTCATTTGAAGGAATCATCCTAATTGTTGTCATTATCATATATAGTTGTCATTACTTATTTATTTATTTATTTATTTACTAACTATCCAATAAGGAATCTATTTCTTCATTACAATAATATGTTGTCATGTGAAGTTCTACTAATTTTTTAGTCATGGATAATCAATTATGGATGTTGTCAGTGGAAAATATTAAAATACTAAGAAAGAAAATTAAGTAGATCGTACCTCGTGCCATAAACCAAAAAAAAAAATCTGAACTTAGAATTTGTAAATTATTGACCCTTTTTTTTTAAAATATTATTTTGCAATATATTTTCTTTATATTATACATTGTTCTATCTTTTGAATTCTCAAATAAAAATTATATAATAAAGTCTTGAAATATTTTTTCATTCAACTTTAACTTAATTTCCAATATAATCATAGTAATCAGGTCATCAAACACCTGTGTACACTTTAGTATTGATTGTCAATTAATTAATTAATACGCGTTGGCAAAAAAAAATCAATTAATCAATATGATAATAAGACTGCAAGATTTTACAATCATGTGCATAGATATATCTTTGTGTAAGTGTTATTCATTCAATAAAATCTCTAAAAATAATTTCTTAAAAAAATCACATTCCATAAAAAATAGGTGTTTTGGATCTCGGGTATCATACATAATATGGAGCATAGTATGAAAAATATAATTTTTTTTTTTTGCCTGAAATGAAAAATATAATTTTTATGATATGATTTGCTGCAAATTAAATATAACTTAAAAGTAATAATAATCAATATAATTAAATATATATTAATTAAAATTATAAAATCAGGACAAAACACATTGTTCATCTCCTGTCAATAATTAATATCGATAGTCAATATTATAATCAATATAGCTGTAAAAGAAACTGTGTAAGGGACCCTATTATTTACAATTATTATTACTACTCATTTCAATAATTGTACCGATATACTACTACTAATACTATATCATTCTTTTTTTTTTTTTTTTTTGGTTTCAATTTCATATTTTCATATTTGAATTTGATGATGCCGTGAATTGATTGGGGGAGGGAATGGATGGTAGAGATGACGGTGGGTCCCGCAGACACAGCCCAGGACATGCGCCTTCCGCCTCCGAAATCAATAGCCTCCATTCTCTCTCATCAGCATCACAACTTTTCAAATTCAACGGTTCAATTTTGTTTCTCACACACACACCCACACTAATAATCTATACTTAAAAAAAAAGGGTCATTATAATGAAATCTCATAAAAAAAAAAATGAAAAATTGGCCTCTGAAGTTATCAGCGTAAGCTCCTCGACTTGTTAATGAATGCTCCTTGACTTGTCATTAACAACTTCAGGGACCATTTTTTCATTTTTTCTCTTATATGGGACTTCATTATAATTGTCCCAAAAAAAAAAATGCCAGAGACAACGGATTTTCTTATAAAATTGTCGCACAACTTAATCTATAGTTTTTGTATTCTTATAAAATTGTCATAATAAGTGCTTATAAATCGTGATTTACGGTATACGAGGTAAGTATGTGAGAGAAGTTTTATCTCGGCTTGTGTAATAAGGACTTATTGTCTAAAAATAAGTATTTCCAATCACAGCTTTAATCAATTTCCATCTAATTATCAGGGGGTGTATCTTAACGAAGGAATAATGACCGATTTATAATTTGTTTAGATTGCAATGATTTACAGTACTAATTAAAAAAAAAAAAAAAAAGCACATTCAGTACCACTAAATCAAAGGGTCTTGGACATGCTCTATATTCTATTTTCATTCTGTTTATTATAAATTGCTTGTAGCATATTTAGTGACCGTTTTTAATTTTATCTTTATTTAACTCTTATTGTATTTTCGTCCAAAAAAAAAATCTTATTGTAAGGAGAGAAAGATGTGAATAATTTGTAAATGTAGCTAGAGAAAAAACTTTAATAAGAATAAATTCTAAAAATTATTAATTTAATGCATTATTTAATATGTGAGAATGAGTTACAAGTGACTTATAATAAACATTTTTAGAAATTTTTCTCTATAATTAATATTTAAATGTGACTCCTCCTATCTTTTTCTCCATGTCTATTTTGAAATCACATTTAATATAGCTAAAATTATGATTTTTTTTTCAATTTAAGATAAATGTAACGAATTATCCCCTTTTTGTTAATTCCGGTGAGGTTGTTGTGTAAAAATACTTTAAAAATAAACAAATGTTATATTAAAATTATAACATAACACAATTTTCCTGAAATTTCTATACTTTTTTGACATTAACGTTTGTTGCAGAATGATCATATATACCAGTAGTCGTCATTTTTACAAGCGTAACATTGCTGAGATGGGAGTTGGTACAAGGGGAAGACCGGGTTTTGCAACTCTGGAGACAGATGGATCTGTACTAGATTTAGGCATGGCAGGCTGCGCTGGAGTAATCAAAGATGAAGACGGTAAATGGGTTTGTGGCTATATTAGTCGGATTATTCATGTGCCTCCAGTGGTCGCAGAGATCATTGCAATTATACAGGGTCTTCAAATCTGCTGGAACCGGAATTTAAAAAATATTATTATTTCCACAGACTGTTTGGAGGCCATCAATCTTCTCACTAGAGGCTCTGATAAGGATCATCCATTCAGGGATGTAATCGAGGATGGAAGACTTTGGATGTCTAAGGACTGACAAGTCTTTCCTTTTTTGTTCCTGGGAAGGATAATACTCTTGCAGATTCCTTGGCGAGATTAGCTCATAGCATGTCCACGAATTTTGTTATCCTTAATCACCCACCATCTTCTTTTCCGGAGGCAGTTGTTGATCATTGTTGATTGTTTGTTTTGCGTTTCCTCTAAGGAACGAGTTCTATTATTACCTCTTTATAGGTTATTGTATTCCAGTTTTCATTCAAACAAAAAAAAAAGAATGATCATATATATATATATATATTTCCGATGAGGTGTAAAGGGGGAAAAAAACTTCTACTGCGAGAGCTCTAGCCAATAGCAATTGTCCCTAATAAAAGTTTTATTGTTATTTCATACTCCGTATAATTAAAATTAGTATTTCTTTAAGTGAAATATTATACAAATTATCTGTAGCATAAGATAGCATCACAAAATGAAAATGCACCTTGGGGCCTTGGGGTATATAAAAAATAAATGTGAACGAATACATACACATGTGAATTCTGAAAATAACCTTAAATGATGGAATATGTCTTAGCTTCTGTGAATATAGAATCTTGTGAAAGCAACACAACAATGCTAATGGTTAAGACAGAACCATACACTTTTGGTTGTATCATGTAAGTAACATTTTTGGGGTAAAGAGTTAAAATAATTAGATGAAAAAGAGTAGGGGTGAGACAGAAAACCGGTTTATCACAAAAGTACTTTTATGTCATTATCAGTAGTTTTATTTTTTGTTTTTATTTTTTATTTTTGGCCAAACCAATTACTATTGGTTTATGCAGTTAGATGGGATTTTTTTTGTCTTTTTGAAGGAAGATTCCCTTTACAAAGAGAAGCTGCCTCAACTGTCAAATTAGCCGTTTTGGAAGCATTTGCATATTTAAATGCAAGAAACAGAGAGAGGGTAATAAGTAATAACTCAATAAACCTATTTTATTTTCTTAGGACCATCAAATTTTATTTGATTAATTATTAAGGAAATATATATATATATATATAATGAGACAAATGAGAAGGGAGGGCACAGTAATTAATGAGGCATTGTACTGTTGCATTTGGGGCCTTGGAATTGTTAGGGCTATGTGTCCTAGAAATGGTCCCATCCAATTTGGACTATTAGTGGAGATGTTATGACTGTGAACCGTTGGGAATCTAGGCCCTCATTGTGAGGGTGGATGCCAAATAATATTTTGAATTCATTTATAAAAATATTATTTACTTAGAGAGATTAAAAAAATAATGTAAAAAGGGTAGAAATGGCAACATACTCAAAAGATGGTCCATGACATATTTATCAACTTTTTTTAGATTTTCAAATACTTTTGTACAGTAAAACAGAGTATAAGTTTTTTTTTTTTTTTTTGAGTAAATTGAAGTTCTAAAACTTGTTTGCGAGAACGTTTAACCAATTTTCACAATCACAATGAGCATATGAAGCTTGAAATTGATTCCTAAAAGGAAGTTTCAAGTATAGACAGTTAACACTTCAAATACATAGTTAATAGCATTGTTAATCCTTATAATTTAATCGAATTTTGGTTTTAATCCCTATAATTTCAAATAAATTATTTTGATCCTTGTAATATTATAAGGATTTGGTTTAAGTTTAACAAATGGTCCCTATGCTTAAACTCAAACTAAATCCTTATGAAATTATAGAGATCAAGGCTAAAGATTTGAAACTACAAGGGCCAAAATCAAAATCCAAGGTTCAACAATAATATCAACCCTATTTCAACAATAATATTAACCCTATTTCCACACAACAGTTTATAAAATCAGTATGCTGAAAGTGAAAACTGAAAATGTAAAGTTAAGGAAAAAGAAAGTGTAAATTGTGATTTATCCTATTTCAGCTCTATCCACTAGAGCAGCCTATATCTAATTCTCCAGCAAGCCACTTGAAACTTCGTCATCATTATGGTACTTTGAGCAGATGCAACCTTTTTCTGTCACTCCTTACAAGTTTGCCCCTTTCTTTTCTCATATTGAACAGTTACCTCACACAATAGACCAATCCCAAACCGGCTTGATGGCACTAAATTCCAGGCTCAAGGCTCACCCATGGAGTCAGAAACCCACTTTGAATAAGATTTGGTTTCATGAAGTGAAAATTTAAAGATAAAAGCAAGAAGGAAAACATATGCTTTACAATTCTAACATTTAAGCATAATCAAGCATAATAACACGTTACAGTTTCTTGCACTTATACAACATGGGATGAACTCAATACCTAATAGCTACACTAGAAAAGCCACAATTCATTTGGAAGGAAATCAAGATCATGGTAGATAAAGAAATATGAGAATGAGCGGTGTATCTTGAAGTTTCAGAATTTTTCATGTTCTGACCCACGGACAAGCTAGATTCAACTAATCAACTTTTCTGTCAAAATGTCATAATTAAATCTTTTTGAGAAAAGCATAAATGAATTCTGGTCAAGGATTGAAGTGATTAAACTGTACATCAATCCTTTAAAATCTATGAAATTTCTTGCAGTGTTTGTCAAAGTCTGGGTTGATTCATAAATTCAAACATCAAAATCCCCCAAATGCCAAACATTCCAAGATTGCAATCTATACATGAACAGTGCAACCTGCACCGCAGATTCTGGCACAAAATAACAATCTCTAGAGTGCAAGGTTTCTTTTGATCCTGCAGCCAAAAAATTCTGTTTTAGGAGCATGAAGAACTGCCCCGTCAGCTGCTACAACAAGCAGAAACATGCAGAGCTGATAGAAACATCCCATACAATCCTATTTAGATGAAGCTATAGAAACATCCCATAAAATCTTATTTAGATGAAGCTCCATGGTTAAATAGTTTGGCTGAGCACACCTAGGAAGAACTATGGAAGGGACCTCAGAACTATTCAAAGAGGTGCTGAGATTCCTGTCAAGCTCACAAAAAAAAAAAAAGTAAATAAAGTAATTCAAAGAGATGCTCACTGGAGGTTTGAGCAAGAAGGAAGAGAAAGGTTCCATACAAGAGAAGTTTCCAATGAAAACTAAGAAGGAAGGAAACCATCCAGTACACTCCCGAGCTTTCCTATATTCTCTATGGAGAAACAACGTGAAGATTATAGCATTCATGATTCCAGATTTAGTTTTTATGGACATGCAATATTACTGGTCTGGCAAGAGATATTGTAAAAAACAACCAGAAGAAGTATAAGATCTGTAGTAATTCTATCCTAAACACATTTATGGGATGAATAAAAGCATATATGAAGTCAAATCATTGTTATACAAAATAAGTAGTGCATAAAGCAGATGTAGGAAAGGAAATGTTAACAACCTTAAAACACCCTCTGGCTAGTGTCTCACCTTCTGCCACAATATTGGTTTTCTCTGAATACAATATTGGTTTTCTCTGAAAAGAATCCTTCAGTTATCTTGCACTGCTTGTCAAAATAAATTATAATGACGATGATACATGCTCATTTCTTGAAGTTTGGATTGTTGTATGAATTCCAGTAAAAAATGATAAAAGATTATGAGTATACAACAAAGCCATCTTCATCACTTTGAGTGTCTGTGAGTTGCCATGATAATAAAAAGAATAACTTGATCCTTGTCTTGAACGTATAGTAAAGGGCAAAAAGAAAATCAAACAGTGATGTGTTTGAACTTACTGTGAATTGCTTCTTTCTCCTCCTTTTTTCAATTTTTTCCCATAAGCGGTTGGAAGGTGAGGGAAAAGTTTCATATTGAAATTGCATGAATTTAAAATTTCATCCCTTGAAACCCAGAGCAAATAAATTTAAAATCTTGTAAAAAAAGCTATGTACTCAGAAAATATACATATAAATACGCATCAACATTTTCTAATTTTAATGTAGAATCTCATATAGTCAAGATCTTGTTTATGCAATGAGAATGGTAGTCATCCTGTGATACATTCATTTACGATACTTGTCAGATACATGTTGCAAAATAGCTTGTTTAAGAAGGTTGGCAGGTGGCATTTATAACACATGCTTCCATTTGCATGCTCATGAAAAACAGTTTTTGAATGGTTAGTATGCCAAGGAACTCTGAAATTCATCACTAGCAGAAGATTTTATGCACTGAATATGTAGAAGACAAGAAAATAGTACAGAATGATATCTACCAATAATTAGGCAAAATTTCTGATCAAGCTACTGTGCACATTTTAAATTGCACGAAAGAACTAAATTATGGTATTGATGCTCACATTCCCAACTTGAAATGCCTCCTGTGGGTGATTATAAAAATAAGAAAAAAGGTATAAACACAAACATTGGAGATTCAAGGGTTCAAGCATCTCCTGCTCATGATAGTCAAACTAAAGGACATTTGAACGAAGACCCAAAAAGAACCTATTTAGTAAGCTAAAGGAAACAAGCACTTGGAAACCCTTCAAGAAAATCCAATATTAACATTAGTATAATACACACTCTTAAACTTTTATTTATGCGTATTTAGGCATTATTTTCTTAGTTGAAAAACAAATGGAATAACTTTAGATGTGGTCGATAACATTCTGCAAGTCATTATCATTTTGGATTATGTACTTCAAGAAAACTTTATTTTAGATACAATTTAAAAACAGGAATGCTAATTCATGAGCAACAACTGGGGCACACCTTAAAGTCAATAAATAAATTAGAAATAAAACATGAAGGAAGGAGGAACAAATTTCATGCTAAGACAATAATAATCAAGGGTAATATATACACAAAGTCAATAAGTATATTTCACCTATAACTTGAACAAAATTTCTGCAACACCTTTCTGACCATTGAATAATCTAACAATTTTGGTCAGAAAGAAGCAAGAATTTTCTAGCCATTAAAGGCAAATTTCAATGAGTACAGTATAAATACAACTAGAGTATTTGACCTAGTGTTATTGTTTCAGAAGATCACTATCAATCATTTCAAGAAGTAGCTTTTCCACCTCATCATTGTCACTTTTTTCCAATAAGGCTCGAATAAGTGTTCTATATGTTATTAAATCAGGGAGGCAGCCATTCTCTTTCATCTTTTGAAGCAAGGCCATACCTTCATCAAGCATGCCTTCTTTACAAAGGCCATTGATCATAATGTTAAACGCACAAACATCTAGATGATGTCTTTTGATCAAAAAATATTGAAAAATCTCTCGCGCAGTATCTAGTCTACCACCTTTACACAAACCATCAATAAGTATACTATATGTGTACTTACAAGGCCAAATTCCTTGGTCAATAGTTTGCTTAATTAACACAATCCCCATGTCGAGATTTTGGCTTTTGCAAAATGCATCCAACAAGGTATTATATGTGATTATATTAGGGGGCTGACCACTGGCACGCATCTCACATACAAGATCTTGCACATATGACATTCTTCCTGATTTGCACAAGCCATCAATAAGAGCATTATAAGTTACAACATTGGGGACCAAGTTTTTCAGCTGCATTTCTTTAAAGAGATCCAAAGCTTCATCCACCATATCAGCCTTGCAAAATCCATTTATCAAAATACTATAACTAATTATGGTAGGTGTCAAACCACTTTGGATCATTTTGTTGAATACTTTCTTTGACTCATTAACATTATTCATCAAACAATACCCCTCCATCAAAGCACCATAAGTTACAACACTAGGCCTCTCACTACACTTCATCATCCTAGCAAACAATGCTTGAGCTTCTGTGATCTTTCTCTCTTTACAAAATGCATCAACCAATATGCTAAAGGTATAAACATCAGGTTTGATGTCTTTCAATTCCATTTCAAGGAGCAATTGAGTAGCTTCTTGCCATTGGCCCATACTATAAAATCCATGGGCAAGAGAGTTGTAAGTGACATTATTTGGTAAAATTCCAGAATCAATCATCTTAGAACACAAATCACGTGCCTCGTATGTTTGCCCATCCTTACAAAAACCATCAATGATCGTGTTATACATTACTACATTAGGCTTAATCCCATGCCCCTTCATCTTTTCGAGCAATTCAATGGCAGATCTCATTCTCTTTGTTTTACATAACCCATGGATTAAGGTTCCATAACTGACTTCATTTAACTGAAATCCTTTGGCCATTAACTCCTCCTGAAAGTCTAGCGCTTCCCCAACCCTGTTACTAATACAAAGTCCTTTAATCAGTGTAGTCAAGTTTATGATATTCGGTTGAAAACCCATCTTGAGAATCTTCCCCAACACAGAGAAAGCAGAATACACCTGACCCACCTGGCAGTAACAATTGATCAATATGCTCAATGTAAAAAAATCATGCGTGGATCCATTGAGCTCGGCTTGTGCAGAAAGTGAAATAGCAGTGCGATAATGTTTACTCTTTGCAAGTGATCCTAAAATCTTAGCAATCTGGAATACGGAAGGTGGGGGATGCATACAAATTAAGCGATTGAATGAAGCAACAGTGTCATCGATGTTATGTGCAAATGGGGTTTGGGAATAAGGTCGGGACTTAAGATTGAGGAGATAAGGGAATGAGAGAAGGATAAGGGATGGAAGAAAGTGAAGATGCTTGGGGAAGGCATACCTTAGAGCTATACACATGTTCACCGGAGCAGTGGGTGAGATCCCCAAACAGATCGGTCGGAGGTAGCCGCCGACGGGAAGCTCAAGAAGGTCAGCCTATGAAATAACCTCGGAGGCAATCGCAATTTCCCGGACAAGCTGCTAATGCTATTCCTTGAGAGTGTGTTACTGGGATCCGATGTCCTTGGCATAAAGAAAAGCTTCGTTGAAGAATTATTTGTTTAAAAATTATATATTTATTAAATTATAATAAATTATAAATCTAAAAAAAATCTAGAAAAACACAATTAAAAATGAGAAAAGATAAATTGATGCTACAAATTTATAAAATCCTAGGTCAAAATTTAAGTAAGAATATGAAATTTTCAATTCTGACTAAATAACCAAATTACCCTAAGTTTAGTTGTGAAACATGAAAGTAAAATCGTTAATATAAAATCTGATGTTATTAATATAGATACAGATATTGTTATTAACCCCTGAAACTTTTGCCTTTAAATTTATCCCTGATTTTTGGGATATGAAGTTGTAAAACATGAAAGTCAAGTCGTTAATTAAAATATGATGTTAATATAGATATAGATGTTGTTTTTGACCCCTAAAACTTGTGCTCTCAAAATTATCCTTAGTTTTTGGGATATAAAATTGTAAAACATGAAAGTAAAGTCATTAATGTATAATCTGATATAGTTAATATAAATACAGATGTTGTTATTGATCCCTAAAACTTATACCCTCGAGTCAGGGCATTTTGGTAATTTGATTAGAATTGAAAATCTCATATTCCTACTTTAGTTTTGACTTGAAATTTGATAAATTCATGGCACCAATTTATTTTTTTCTCATTTTTATTGTACTTTTCTGGAATTTTTACTAAAATTTATTTGTTGTGGTATTGTAATTAGTAAAAATGTAACAGAGTTATGTTCTCTTTCTAATTTTGAGGATATTTATTGTACTCTCTTATTCTCTTAAAATCATGCCTTATAATTAATTAGTAATAAATTGTCAAATGGATGAAGTTGTTTTTAAATTTTGACACAATAATTCAGGCCAAAGAAATTTAGACTTGACTAAAAGCTGATCATGTGAAATATTATATATATATATATATATATATATATATATATATATATATATATATATAATATCATAGTAAATAAACTATAAATCGTCCTTTTTTTAATCCTTTTGACCATGGATTACAAGTCATATTGAATGATAAAATAAATTAATCCAAGAAAATCACTCACTTTAGTCATATCCTCTTCTGGTCAATGCGCTCTGAAAAAAGAAAAGGGGAGTTAAAGCACTCTTCAACAATATTATGAATCGAAAGTTTAACACTCTTCAACAATATTATGACAAAGTAATCAAGATTATCGAGTAACAAGCTATGTGAGTGTCTGGTGTAAGGATTGATGGGCTCAATCGGGCTTTTTCTGGCCCTAAGCCCTATAGACTGCAGATTGTTTTTTTTTTGGAGTGTTTGGTTCATTGATTTTGCAATTAAGCTTTTGAAATAAAAAACAGCTTTTACCTTAAGCTAATATGTGGAGCTTTTGCAATTGAGCTTATTGTTACCGTTGTCCCACCTAATTTTTATTCTTCTCTCCCCCCCTACATCATGCTAGAATCTGAACTCTCCTCCAGCGATCTCCGTCTCTTGTCTCAGCTCAGTTGCTTTGAGCTTCCTTCCCTCTCTCGATGTCTACCCAATCTTCAACCTGAAGAGCTTCTTCATCTTCACCTTGGATTCGTCTTCATCTTCGACTTGTTTGCATATTTGATCTGTCCTTCGGAGTTTTCGATCTGTCATCTCCGATCTGGTGCTTCAACCGTGACTTTGCAATATGAGCTCTTGAGGTGTCGTTGGTTGAACCTTTTCCGGTGGTGGGTGCTCTTTTGTTTGCCTTTTCCATCAACCTGAAGGCTGAGCTCTTCAAGTAGACACTTGATCTTGAAGTCCAATAGAGTTTTCCGTTGTGCCGGCATCGCCTTTCATTTTCTCTCTCCCCGTCGATCTAGTCTCTGCGGTGTCATCTTTTCGAGGTAAGGTTTAACGGTTCATTTATCGAAGATCTGTTATGTAGAAACTGTCTTGTTGGTTTGTTGTTATGATCCTCTGCTCTGGCCTAGTTTGCATTAACATATATATATATATATATATATTTGTTTGCCTTCTACAATCTATTTCCCTTTAGTGATTTGTACGCTGTGATTTTTTTTTTAAAGCAGCAAAAGAGACGTTCTAAAAATAAGGATGATGTACTAGTAGCTTTTGATTTGGTAGAGAATGAGCACCAAGATTTTCAACTTTGTTTCTTGTTTCGATTTAGGATTTTTTAACTTATCTAAACTTCAGATGTCATTAACTTCAAGTATGGGAATTCCAGATTTCTCTGTAACTCTCCCTGTTGTTGTTTATGGTCACGCGTATCGGCTTAAAGCTTCCCCTTCATCTTGTTTCATTTCTCTATAACACTCTCCCTGTTGCTGGTTTTCGTTAGTTCATCAGGAAATTTGTGCTTTTTTTACGCATTTGGTAGACATTGATGGCTGTGTTTGTCTCGTTTGTATCTCTCCCTATTGGTTGTTTGGTTTAACAACCCTTATGTTTAAACCAATCCAAACAAGTTTTACTTTTATAAAATTCATTTTTACAATCGTCAATCCAAAACATTACACAATCTGACTTTAATTAAAAGTAAGATTGCTAAAAGTCAGATTAGAAAAAGCAAATTTTACAATCGCTGCTCCAAACACACACACGAATATATCTCCTGGGCATTGTTATGATAATAAAACAAATGAAGAGACGAATACCTTTATATTTGCAAGGACAGTGTAACACCTCAAAATTTATATTCACCAAAAATATTTTAAATATTTGGGAAATTCAATAAAATGGTGAATATTCAAAAATTTGGAATTTATGAATTTTATAAATGTTCATTTTCGTGAGAAATTGGGCAAAAATAATTATGGAATTAATTTAGGTAATTTAAAATGCCCAATATTAAGGTCCAAAGTGGAGGAATACAAGAAAATAATATTTGGCCAAAACTAATGTTAATTTTGGTCATATGATATTAGAAATTAAATGTAAACAATGTTTTTGGTGAAGTCGCCTATATGGCAGTGAGATAGTCATGTGATTTTGAAAGACCCAATGATGAGCAAAAATTATGAAATGTTACAGGATGGAAGTAAACATCCCAAGCTTTAATTTAATAGGTCATATGACTCAATTAGAACTATATACAAAAAGTTATGAATTTTTGAAGTCAACACAGAAAAACTGTGAAATTTCTAGAACAGTATGCTGAGATTGAAATTCTAGGAATTTTGTGATTCCAGCTAGCAAAATTCTATATTTTTTCTTGAAACTAGACTCAATAAGGGTTCTATAGGCTTTGGAATCACTCAAATTCAATTTTTCTAGAATTATTTATAAATTTCCCAAGTTTGAGCAGAAAATCTACCAGAAATTTCTGAAATCCGAAATTGTTGGAAATTAAATTAATAATTAAATATAATCTAATTTATGATATTAAATATCATCTCCTTCCTTACTCCAGCCCATTTTCGTGCCATTTCAGATTGAACTAGAGAGAGAGTGAAATTCTAGAGAGAGAAAGAGAAGAAAAACTTGCAAAGGTAAGTGATTTCTTCAGTAAATCGGTTCTTAACGCGTATAACTTTGACTCTAAGCTACTCTTCTTTGTTCTTTAGGGTTTGGAGGCTCAAAAATCTATTCTCTAAAAGTTAGGGTTTCAGCCATATTTAGGAAAAGCTTATGGGAGCTTGAGGTAACTTCCAAACTTCGTATATTAATTATTCTGGCTGTTGTAGGCAATTTAATATGTGAAATTTTGCCGAATTACTATTAGTTTTAAATTTTGGAAAAGTGTGTGCCTAAGGGTTATGCCGCCCAATTTTAGTTCAAATGGTTGTTATAACTCAATTAGATGGTTAATAAAGTAGTTAGGAGTAGAAAAAAACGTGTTTATGGAGCCGAAATCGTAAAACCCCGATTTTTCTCAGAGAACATCATAATTTTGGCCAAGGATGTTTGAGGGCCTTAGAGTTGGATTTTCAATGATCTGATAGTTTCATTGGATTCAGGAGGGAAAATTAAGTGGGGTTACAGTTGGGCACTTTTTCGGGAAAGGCCGAGAAAACATAATTACAGAAACGCCTCTAAAACTCTAAAAGTAGGGCTGCCAAAGGCAATTTCATAATTTGACATTGAATTTGGTAATTTTAAGCCCGAAAATGTATTCCTTGGGAAAAAATATGTTAGGATGGCCCTAGTCAAAATTTTGAAAAAACTTGCCATCGGGCCGGGTACGGCGGGGCCGGGCCAAGGTCCCGGGGGCATTTTGGTAAATTTTTACCATAGGTTAATATAACCACAATAAACACTATATAAGTATCTAAAATGATACATGGATAGGTTATAACCTATTCTTGTACATTTGGTATTTTAGGACTAAGTTAGGAGCCTGGAGTTGACACGTTCCACGAGGCGAACATCTCGAGGTTAAAAAGGGTTGAGGTAGGGACTACTATCTCTCATATACTATGTAATTAATTGTATATTATATGTTACTGTATTTCGTGATATAAATGCGTGTTAGAGGTATAGTACCTGGTTGTGGTTCTTTGCCCAGCCAAGGTATATCGAAAATCCTAGCTGTGGTCGGTGACTCAGCTGAGGTACATATAGGGGTTCTAACTCGATGTTTGGGCCTGATATGTGTGTACACATATAAATCGAATTGAACTTTCATTTTGCCTAATATGGTGCATTTCATATTTAATTTTCACATTTTATATGTCGATAGTATGTTTCTACTGGGATTCTTCGAAATGTCACCCCTTTTTTCTAAACAAAACATCTCAGCGGGTGCCAGTGGAGCAAAAGGCAAGGATGTAGACCAAGGGAAGTGACTGGCATGTGTCTCGAGGCAAATACAAAGTTCGTGGTTATAGATAGTCTATGTCTAAAATACTTTTGGATATTTTGTAATAGTAGCATATATTGTCGCATTCTGTATAATTGACTTTGGACTGTAAACAAATACTTTTATCAGTATATATGTACTCTTCTGTATGCCTGGGGAATTTGGACTCTATTACTCTATGTATATCAAAATGAAAACGGGTGTTGACAGACGGCTTTAAACATGATGTGAGGATTTTGTGGTAACACCCGCCAATACCATAAGAGATGAACAAGCTTCACGCAAATGTCCCAGTGGTGAATGATATGGTGCATGTTTGGAGTCTTTAAAAATAACCTTTTCAATCGTGATTTATAATATACAAAGTAAGTATGTGAGAGAAATTTTGTCTCAATTAGTATAAATAAACACTTTTGAGGTGTCCAATCGAGACTCTAAACAAGCACACAAATGATATATATAAAGTGGTATTTTTGCACCTGAAGTTTTGATATGGTGCTAGATGTACGTCTGGGAAAAGTGTCAAAAAAATATTTGCATCTTAATCCTTAACTCAATCAAATACGAACAAACACAAATTGAGGACATGAGAAAATATTATGACATAATAATTAATATAGTGTATTTTATCAATTGATGGATTTGAACCAACCACTTTGAGGAAATTAGGAAATAAAGAAATATAAGAATTAATATAATCATAAATTCTGTAATATGATTGCTTAGAGTCATTAATATAACCATAAATTCTATAATATTGTTAATGAGAATTTTGTTTTCCTTGATCAACCACCACTTTCTTATCAAGAGATAGTCGTTGATAAAGGATGAAAGGATTATTTTTTGGAATCTTGTTTGTACTAAGTTTTGTGTTGAAAACTTAATGAAATAAAGTTTTTTGTACTAAGTTTTGTGTTGAAAACTCAATGAAATCCAGTTTTATATTTAGAGTCATTATTTGTGCAGCATGGATCACATTTTGAAGAAATTAAGAAATGAAGGCAAGGAGGACATTTAAGAAATAATGAATTCGTTTTTAAGTAAGATTGTTTAATTAATAAAAAATGTACAAATAATAAGAAAATATTATGAGATAATCATTAATGTTGTGTATTTATTGATTGGTGATAAGAATCGATAGTTTTAAGGAAATTAAGAAATAAGGAGAGTTAAGAATTAAGGGTTAATATAATTTTTGGTCCCTGAAGTTTGATCCAATTTTGGTTTTGGTCCCTCAAGTTTGAAATCGGTGGTTTTGGTCCCTGAAGTTTCACCCGATTTTGGTTTTGGTCCCTGAAATTTGAAATCGATGGTTTTGATCCCTGAAGTTTCACCTAATTTTGGTTTTGGTCCCTCAAGTTTGAAAAAGGACTTGGTTTTTTCTGGGTCGGGTCGGGTTTTTTAATTGGGTTGCCAAGTCCTTTTCAAACTTGAGGGACCAAAACCAAAATCGGGTGAAACTTCAGGGACTAAAACCACCGATTTCAAACTTCAAGGACCAAAACCAAAATCGGGTGAAACTTCAGGGACCAAAACCACAGATTTCAAAATTGAGGGACCAAAACCAAAATTGGATCAAACTTCAAGGACCAAAAGTTATATTAACCCAAGAATTAATGTAATCATAAAATTTGTAATATGGTCTATTAGAGACTCTACTATCGCGGATTGAAGAAAAAAAAAAAAAAAGACAATTGGAAAATTTAAGAAACAATTAAATCATTTTTAAATGTGATTGTTTAATCAATTAAATTGAAAATTAGGAATTCTTTTTTGGACAAAAATAATTAGGAAATATTTAAAAATAGTCATTGCCATGCTGTTTTCCCCCCCAATATGGGTGATATCCATGGCAAGATTTTTGAGTAATAATTAATAAAACCTATAAATATCAGGACACAGGACTTGTCTTTGAGAATTGGGCTTTTTTATCATAATACTGCAAACAGTAAATTATAATACCAAAATACTATAAAGTTGAAACTATTTATCATAATACTACACTTAAAATCGTTCTTGTAAAGAACAATTTTAAATTTGTGAAGAAGTCGTTCTTGCAAAGAATGACTTTTAGTTCTGACAAATCCAAAATAGTTCTTGCCAAGAACGATTTCTATATGATGTGATTATTTTTAAAATAATTAAAATTGGTGTCAGGAATCTGTTCGTACTGCGCGTGCTTCTGCTTCCTCCTTCCCAATGCGTATTCTCTTTAATTGTGTCACTCTTTTACCAAAGCAAACACGTGAACACGTACAGGCAGTGGAATTTTTTTTGGGCCAATTTGTGTATTGCTTTATATACATTGATTGCTTTGGCCTCTCTTCCTCCTCCGAGCAGAATTCATTTTGCTTTAAGCATTGCTTCAGCTTCTCATCCTCCGAGCAGAATTCATTCCGTTTTCTCTCCTCTCATTTTTCTTTAACTTCTCTTCAGTTTTCTCGCTCAAGTCCAGTTTGCTCAAGTTTTTCTCAATATTCATGCGTTCTCACTCTGCACTTCTTTTCTCCCATCTCATTTTTCTCTAAGCTCTCTCCTTCTCCTTTGCTTTGTTGATCCTTGGTTATTTGCATCGGTTGTTTTTCTTATTATTGTTGTGGGTAAGTTGTTTCTCTAGTTTTTTCTCTTAATTTGGTAGTTTATAATATGTAATTCGAATTTTATTTTTGTTACACTTGATAACTATTATTTGACTATTTTTTATTTTTAGGTGGTCAGTGGTTGGTTTAACAACTTCGAAAAGCAAAATAGGTGCCTCTTATTTTGACTGTAAGTATTATCCTGTACTATATGGTAATATAGGTTAGTTTTGAGACTTTAAAATTTAAATTTGATCTCTATTTCTAAGCATGTGATTTCGTCTATGTGAACCTTATGTCATGATATTAGCAAATATGTTTTTATTTTGAGGAACCTTAATTGCGGAACTTTATTTATATATTTATGATATTTGCCAAAAGATTGGCTGACCCAAAAACTTTAATGTTGGTAGGATAAAACTTAAAAAAAAAAAAAAATCCCAACATATGTAGTGGTATGTAATATTTAAAAAATAGTTATAGATTAAAATTTTAGAATATATAAAATATTTAAAATATAGGTATATGTAGTTAAAATAAATATAGATTTCAGTAAGTATATATTCCTGTTATATTTATATAGTAGTACTGATTTTATATTATTTATACATAATGTCATTGATAAAACCATAAAGGACGCTTTTCGGACATTTAGACCAAAATGACATTTTTGAAATTACGGGTATTTTTCTGTAGTTTTCTCTGATATTTTCACAGCTAAAAAATCAGTTTCCAGACGTGAATTTTAGATGTTGGGACCCAATTAAAATTTTGTAAATTCGGGGTATTTCTATAATTTTCTCTGATATTTTTTCAGTTGAAAGTGAAAGCTAATATTACAGAAAAACCCTTATTTCTCTCAGAATTCTCTTCTGGCCACACACAGAAATTTATTTTATATTTTAGTCCTTATAAATCTTTTTTGTTTCAGAAAAAATATTAATAAAAAAGTAAAAAAATAAATAATAAGTGCGCCAAATTTATGATAGTCAATTTTGTATATTTCAATGATAATATATATTAATTTTTAATTAACCAAAAATATAATAAGAAATAAAATATATTTTGAAATGCGTTGCCACAAAAATTTATAAAAAAAAGTAGTGAAAGGTAAATGAAGAATAGTATTTTATATTTTATTATGATTATTTCTTGGTGTTATGCATAATGTGATGAGACAATTATGAATATTTTTTATGATGATTTTTGTAAATGTGATATTGTGAATTTAAATTGTTTTGACAATTTCATTTAATTTTATTAATAATTGTAATGTAATATTTAGGAAGTAGAATGAATCATACAAAGGAGTTTGTGTGTATATTTTCAAATGGACGAATTTGTAACGGCCCATCCGGTGTAACATTTGAGTCTGATAGGGTGAAAATAATCAAAGTTGACCAAAATATTACCTTGAGTAAACTGAAGCAAGTTATTGGACGAAAGCTACAACTTCCTCCCAATCAAATCGTGACAAATATAGTATACAGATATCCTACATGCATAAATCCACCACAGTACCAGGCATGCAATTTGGAAGATGACTCGGACATACAACAAATGTGGCAAGTGACTCAAAGATTTTCAACTCAATTGACATGTGCAGAGTTGTATGCCAACATATGTGATTTACCATATGATGACCACATTGAATCACAACCAATAATCAATGATGTTGGAAATACACTTCCAGCAAGTATCAGTGAGGTTAACATTGTGGGACAAGAATCCATGTTTACCGGTGACATGGAAAATTTCCACTCATTTGAACCTCTATTATATGGTGGCAACAATGAAGCACCATGTTCAATTCCTCATGTAGAAGACGTCATGGATGAAATCGAGGAAGAGGATGAATATGATTCTTATTTAAATGTTGGTGGTGAGAATGATAATGAAGACAACGACAATGACCATGAAGAGGGGAACGAGCACAATGATCTTGCAACTGCTTTCTTATCACAAGTTAATGTTGAGCCAGATATGACTCATGAGGTTAATGATTTAGAAGAAATTCTGAATCTAAGCGATACGAATGAGTTATATATTGGAAAGGTATTTAACAGTGTCCGGGTTCTAAGACGTGCAATCAAGCTATACTCCGTTCGAGTTCATCACACATTTAAGGTTTATTATTCATGTAAAAAATATGAAGAGTATCGATGTGTTAACTATGGGTCAAATTGCAATTGGAGAGTAAGGGCATGCAAGAAAGAAAATAGAAACTTTTGGGAGATAACAAAATATTGTGGGGCCCACACGTGCTTGAGCACATCATTGACTCAAGACCATCCAAAGTTGGATGCTGATGTTATATCATCTTATATTGTGGCAATGGTAACTGATAAGCCAGATGTGAAGATCTCACAAATTATCGAGAGAATGCAATCAATGTTTGCTTATACTGTGTCATACAGGAGAGCATGGAAGGCAAAACAATTAGCTGTTGCCACTGTTTTTGGGAATTGGGAGACGTCTTATTCCTTACTCCCAAGGTGGTTAGCTGCAGTTCAACACTTTATGCCTGGGTCATGCATACATTTTTCACATAAACAATGCTCTGAAGTCGATTTAAATGGTCAACCAGTTGAAATGTTTCATCGTGTGTTCTGGGCATTCAAACCATGCATAGACGCATTTTCATACCTAAAGCCCATTGTACAAGTTGATGGAACATTCCTATACGGAAAATATAAGGGCACATTGCTTATGGCCATATCACAAGATGGCGATCGAAATGTTGTGCCACTTGCATTTGCCATAGTTGAAGGGGAGATAAGATCTGCTTGGGCATGGTTCTTATACCTCGTACGCTACTATGTCACAAAAGATAGAATGGAAATTTATTTAATTTCAGATAGACATTGTTCAATTTTGGCAGCAGTTGCTCAGCCCTAAGTTGGATGGCAACCACCACAAGCATATCATGTTTTTTGTTTGCGGCATGTGGCATCAAATCTTCACAAAGCTCATGGAACAAATTGGTTGAAAGAGAAGTTTATAAATATTGGTGAGATTTCTCATATTTTTTGTGATCTTATAACTATATGATTTTATGAACATTGTAACAATATAGTTATTATTTGTAGGGTACGCCTATGAACGTCATGTTGTTGATCAACAATTAACAGAGATAGCATTGCATCACGCACCTGCAGCTCAATGGATTGGAGCCATCCCAAAAGAGAAATGGTCACGTGCTTATGACTTTGAAGGTCGACGATTTTGACATATGACTACCAACCTTGCAGAGTGCATGAATAGTGTATTTAAAGGTGTTCGAAGTCTGCCAATAACTGGTTTAGTCAAGGCAACGATGTATAGAGTGAATGAATATTTTGTGAATTGTGGTCGACAAGTTCATGCACAAATTGCGGCTGGACAAGTGTTTTCAGAAACACTAACAAAGAAGCTAGACGTAGTAACACAAAATGCATCTGCCTGTGTTGTTCGTGAATTTAATAGAATTGCAACATCGTTTGAGGTTGTTGAGCCATACAATGTTCAATGTCGTCAATATCGTCGATGTTGCAAGGTTAACTTGAATGAAAAAAAATGTGATTGTGGAGAGTTTCAAGCAAAAAAGTATCCATGTATGCATGCTGTTGCTGCTTGTGCACGAGTTGGCATTGACCATTTGCAATATGTTGATCCTGTATTTAGGTTAGAAACCATGAAAATGGCATATAGTAATGAGTTCCAACCAATCGGAGATGCGACTTATTGGCCACAAATTGATACTCCTACATTAATACCTGACTCATCAATGATTCGAGAAAAGGGTCGTCCTCGCTCAAGTCGCATACATAATGAGATGGATTGGACCACACCCAATCAACCAAACAAGTGCAGATTATGTCGACAAGTTGGCCATAATCGCTCTACTTGTCCACAAAGTTTAGCGTCTAGACAATAAATTATGTATATCCCTTCACAAATTATTATGGTTAATGAAGATGAAATTATCTTTTAAATTATTTGAACAATTGTTTTTACCATCTTTTATATTCTTACAAATATTATTTTATTACCTTTTATATTATTTTGCTATTTTTTTCAATTAACCTATGCAGACACATATTACAATGGCACAACATCAAGATGTCAACAATCTTGGCCCAGAGGATAACTCCCTCTTATACTTACAACACCAGCATATTTCAGAAAACGTGTGGAATAACAATGTAAGTATAAACTATTGATAATATATTATAATTTGTATGTTTTATTGCTAACTTTTTTTTCTGTTATAGGTTAATAGGATTCTGCACACTAGAAGAGTAATGCATACTACTCGGATGATTGATCCACCTAATCAAATAATTGGATATCTTATATTAGCCGGATTTTATGGTGTTGCTCGAATAGGGCAATTTGATTATGATCGATGTTTGGTATCTGCCCTTATTGAAAGGTGGCGTCCTGAAACTCATACCTTTCATACTACACGTGGAGAGTGTACGATAACGTTACAGGATGTAGCTATACAATTGGGTCTTCCATGTGTAGGAATGGCTGTCATTGGGCAAACTGACTTAAATTGGCTAGATGTTTGTGAGTGGCTTCTAGGTATTAAACCACCTGCAGATAGACTATACGGGCAACGATTGCTTATAAGTTGGTTGGAAGAGAACTTCAATAACCTACCCGAAGATGCCAATGATGTACAAGTTCAACAATTTACTCGTGCATATATTCTCAGGTTAATAGGTGGATACCTCATGCCAGATAGATCGGGTAGTCGGGTTTACTTAATGTACCTTCCACTACTTTACAATCTTGAAGAAGCTGGAAAATTTAGTTGGGGATCGGCAGTTTTAGCTCATCTGTATAGAGAACTATGTAATGCTACTAACCCAACTGAGGATGGGATTAGAGGATGCTTGTCATTGCTACATTTATGGGCATGGGATCGCTTTCCTATTATCGCACCACCCTTACCTGTGTATCCAGATCCAAATTTAGATGTCTATCATCTCTTACCTCCTTTGGGTTTTAGGTATGCTAAATTCACCTATAAAATGTTTCACATCCATTTATATTATTAAACTCATACAAATTATGATACTATTTTTTGTAATAATAGATGAAAAAATGTTAGACAAAACCCTCGTCCAAGTGCCACGACTTTGCTCAGATATAGGAGTTTCCTAGATAAAATGGTTGATGACGAGATAATTTGGCAGCCATATGAATCTTATGAAGTATGCCAATTAATTCCAAAGTTTTGCATACAAACACCTGAAATTTGGCTCGCTTCTGTTCCTTTGATATGCTTTAATATCATAGAATGACACCACCCTGATCGTGTGATGAGGCAGTTTGGTTGTCAGGAACCAATTCCTGCCCAACCTGTTCATTTGGGAAATTATCACACAATGCAACTACGAGGTAGAACAACTACAAATTGGATTAACCAATACTCAACCTTTATTCAGGCATGGAATACTTGGTCAGATGCTATTGTTAACGCTCTAATGGCACATGATGAACTTGATAGAACGTCTCAATACATGCAATGGTACTGGAGACATACAAGACGATGGATTCAACATATCAGTGGTGATACTGGTTGTGCGGTAAGTTTTTCTTCTAATTTCCATCAATACCATTTTTTCCTTCATATAATAAGTGTTACAACACAATCTCTTTTTATTTATTTCAGTATGACATAACAGAGGAGTTATATAGGCTAACAATTAATACTCATTCTACATGCTCAAATTGTATTGATTATCGAGACAAAGTTGCTCGAGATCAACGAAACATTTTACTTGCACTTAGAGAACAACGATTCAACATGAGTCGTCAACCTGCTCCCCCAACAATTGAGTTGCCTCGACCACAAATTCCTCATGATAGACCGAGCAAGCGACGTGGCGGTTACTTGTCAACCCAACCACCAGTTGAAAATGAAAATGTTTTAGAACAAGACCCTCCAAATTTTAGTCAGCCTCATTACATGTCAACATCGTCATCATCCCATTTCACTTCTTCTAACCCTACACAACAAGAACCTCATTACATGTCACCATTATTATCTTCCCCTTCCAACCCACCCAATGTTGTTCAACCTCAGTCATTCACATCTTTATTAGATGATCATGCATTATTTTCGACTGAGTACAATACTTCTACTTTTGAGCATGGTGGGCCATCAAATGAAGCATTTGTCACTCCTAGACAATCCATTTCTTTAAATGAATCGCCGTGGTTTGATTTAAATACGTCAACGACACAAATCAATGAAATGCTTGAATCTCAAGAACTTGACGTACAACAACAGCAACGACCGCAACAACAACAACGACCACAACGTATGCGGGGGAGACCTAGATGTGGTGTACAGGAAGTCACTATTTATAAGGTTAATTCATTTTCATTTTTCAGTCATATACACTTAATTATTATTTAGTGTTAATTTTTTAATACTTTATTTGGTCAATATACTCCTTATCCTATTTTTGCAATCATTATTTCTTTTATTATGTAATCACTATTAGTATTATTATTATCATCATTATGATCATCATCATCAATCACTTGCAATCATTGTTTTTTTAATGTAAATTAATCATTAGGTAATGATGAGGAGAGAGGGAGTTTTTTTATTGTAAATTAATTATTAGGTAATGATAAGAAGAGAGGGGAAGGAGAGAGAAATACACTGTTCTTCAGGTGAACGATTTCTAAAATTCATCACCTGAAGAACGATTTTCAGTGTAGCATTTTAGTAAATATTTTTCAGGTATAGTATATTGGTAAATAATTTTCACTGTTTGCAGCATATCAGTAAAAAAAACCTGAGAATTGAGATAGGGGAAGCAGGGGTCGTCCTGGCTAGCTGAACACCGGGAGCGAGAGACGCTCAGTAGGAGGGAAAATGGTTGCAACGTCGTTATTGCCGGCGGATTTGTCAAATTGTCTGAAGAATTTAAGCCCTACGCCACTCACAAGATGCCATTTCTCATCACAGAATTTGAGTTTCAGTCCCCAAGTGCGAACCCATCAGCATATTGCTGCTGGCATAGCGATTTGTGGAGCCTCATCGTCATCAGACCACTCTGGTTCATTTGTGCAGGACGATCTTCAATCTCTGTTACAGGTAATTTTCTCAAACACCATTCACTTCTTCCAAATGCGTGTGAAATACAAGTATATTACTTCGTTACTTTTCTGTTTTACCATATGAACCATAAGACTTGGACGTCATAACTGCTAAAGATTTCCAACTTCTCATGAATCTAATATGACTACCTCGTCTTCCTCCTCTCAGGTCCTTCCATCTGATTTACATGACAGTCTCTTGAATGAAGTTAAGAGGGATGAACTTTTGGAGGTGAGATCTAGTAGATTTAGCATCATCCTCTCTATCTGGATTTAAAGATAAACCGTATGATATTTAATTCTTATCCTGGCAGATCATAGCATTTGCAATTGATTTTGGTTTTTCCATTTGGTCTTGATTTTCTTCAAAACTCTCTGTCACATACCTTGCATCTGTTCTGATGCTTTCACATAAGAACCTCTATATAGCTGCCCCTTGCTCATCTAGATTTTGACAAGAAGATTACTCTTCTTGTTTGTGAAAATTTTATAATACTGCTTAAAGAGTATTAAGTTCAAGTTGATGTTGTTTATGAGACCTGACTTATTTTGACTACACAATTTTATCTTTAACATCCCTTTCCCTTTTTTCTTATCTTAACTACAGTGTTCCGTTAGATGTTGTATAGGCTTGCCCATGCAAAAAGGCTTGGTTAACTCGAAGTGAACCTTAGGGATACAATCCATTATAATTGCTGCCTTCATTTATCAGGTTATATTGGATTTGGGTAGGTTTCCAGAAGCACGTTACCTCGGCCAGGATGGAGGGGAATATATAAGGAATACTGAGGTAACAAAACACTTTTGAGACCAAAGGTCATATTTTCTAGAATTGAATAGATACTTTTGTTTTCATATTTGGAGTCAATCTTTTTATATATCTCCATTATCTACTTACATGAAGTCTCCTATGCAAAGTAAACTAAGAATTTATTTTCCAGAATTCTCATTCATAATATGTACTCCCTCTGGTACTTTTTATAAGCTACAACTATCCAAATGACGCAAAACGAATCGTTGGTTAAAATTAGTTAAAAGTACTAAATATATAAGGGGTATAATCCCCCCCCCCCAAATATACCCTTATTTATAAAGATGATGAGTGTGAGAGAAAATGGGTGGGAAAAAGAGATGAGAGATGCATGTAATTAATTGGGGGTTAAAAATAGAAAAAGTGCATGAAATTGTTAAACAAGGACAGATTGTTGCTTATAAATAGGACCAGAGGGAGTATTAACTTTGTGAAAAAATTATCCTTCAAAGGGTTATGTGACCATTTTCTTATGTAGCTTAGGTAACTATGGAAGAGTTGGAACACGCTCAACAAGCTGTTGGAGAATTTGGGAGGGACAATAGAGCTGGCATTGAAGGTACATTGCACAGATTATCCGCAATCAGAAGTAGGAAAGGTGGCATAGTCGGTTTGACTTGCCGAGTGGGGAGGGCAGTCTGTGGCCATGTTGACATGGTGTATGATCTGCTTCAATATGGAAGAAGCATTTTATTTGTTGGAAGGTAAAGCAAATTATCGATCAAACATTATAGTATGACATGCTTAAATGCTTCAAAGAAGCAACTCTGATTTGATGTTAATATATATATATATATATATATAATCTTTTCTCAGATTTCAAATTGTAAACTTTAGTCTGATTCCTTATTTGAAGAATTTCTGAGTGTGTGTTGAGGGAAAATATAACAAATGGTGAGAAGTCACTTTATCACAGTCTATTGACTTGCTTGTCCCTAGAAACATATATTTTCTATTTTCATGATTCACCAGGTACTATGTACAAGAGCTTAGTTTTTTTTCTTTTTGGTTGTTTATAATTTGAATTTTCTTAGGCCTGGAGTTGGCAAAACTACAGTTATGCGAGAGATTGCACGTGTGCTGTCAGATGCATTTCACAAGAGAGTGGTGTGTTGCCTTTTCAGCATCTTGCAGTACTCTTTCTCATTCCATATATTTTGTTCAACTCATCAGTTGAAAAGTACTTCCAAATTGGTAGGTGATTGTTGATACCAGCAATGAAATTGGAGGGGATGGAAATATTCCACATGCAGCTATAGGAAGTGCTCGAAGAATGCAGGTTCCTGTGCCATCAATGCAACATAGAGTGATGGTTGAGGCAGTAGAAAATCACATGCCTGAGGTGATTGTAGTTGATGAAATTGGCACAGAAGCTGAAGCACATGCTTGCCGGTCAATTGCTGAGCGAGGAATCATGCTTATCGGGACTGCTCATGGACATCTTCTTGAGAATATCATTCAGAACCCTATTCTCTCTGATTTGGTATGTTTTCATCTTTTTAAGATTCTGCCACTAGCAACTTGAGACGCTCTTTCCTTTTTAACAAGTTGGGTTCTCAGTTATTGTTTTCATGTATTTCGTACTTCCCATTGTCACGTTCTCAGATATAAAGGTTGGAGCTACATTAATTATTGTGAGATTATAATTTAGAACGTTCCTTGAAAACGTGCTCCTAATTACGTTATCTAATCACATTGAGTGCTCAAGTTTTGGTGTTGAAGAAAGCTTATTGCGTGGGATTGTGTCAATAAGAAATCTGGACAACTCTAATATGCAAGATCTGCTTCCATTGGATTTTCCAGATTGGTGGAATACACGCGGTTACTTTGGGAGACACTGAAGCCCGATTCAGAAATTGTCAGAAGACAGTCCTTGAGAGGAAAGCTCCTCCAACATTTGATTTCCTAATTGAGATGAGAGACAGGCACTACTGGATTACCCATCAGGTGTGTTGATTGAACAAATCTTCTACTGTTGGTCTCTCATCACTCTTTTGATTAGTGAAAACATATATGAAAACATATATTTGTGAAGTGCCGGGTCGAAACTTGGTTCCAATTTATTGACAATCTAAGAAAATCAAAGTGATCCTGAGGTCAATTCAGCTTGTTGGAGTAACCAATAAATATCCATGTTTCTTTTTAGCCTTATCTTTGTTACTGAATACTGATTTTCTGGCTCCAACAAATTGCAGTTTAATGATAGCTGAACTAATGTTATGGTTTCAAATTACAACAAAAGAGAGGCACTCTTTATTCTTTGTTGTTGTTGGCGATGAAACGTAGGTAATGATTAAACATCAGCAGATTTTATCTTGTTTATTTCATATGTTGTTTGACATTTTGCAGACAGACAAAAGTGTAGATATGTTGCTTGGAGGAAAGATTCCGCAGGTTGAGGTAATCCTCTAGGAGCCTACTTGTTCCTCTTGATAACCTTAGTTCTGAATATGAAAGATGTGTTTTGAGTATGATTTTTCAAAATCGGTAAATATGTTTGGACTTGGGATTGTAATTGGATTTAGGTGGTTTATATGCTATGCATGTTGAGTGCCTAAGGAATCTTGGCTAAATATTATGTGATGAATAACAGAAGGAGAAATTTAGTGAAAAGTCTTTATTTGAAAATTTTATTGGCCTGAAGAATCTAATATGTTTTTATACACAGAAAGTACCGGTATTCTTAAGGATTTCATACACAAAAAGTACTGGTACTCCAATTCTGATCTTTCTAGCGAATAAAATTTTCAAACAAGAGGCCTTTCACTGGTTTTTCGTTAACAGAGGACAGCAGCCATTTCAAAGCCAATTTACAGTTTCCTCATTTTGTGGACAATGAATTACTAAAGTTTGTGTCTTGGGGCTCTTCATATCCTATTTTATCGATTGATTAAATATACAACTTGGTTCCATAATAATATGCCTCCTTACATATTGGTCCTTCAATGTATTCCTCTTTGCAAATTAGTCCTTCACTCTCGGGGAACTAGAGTCCGCATTTACTCTAATTTATTTGGTGGGGGTCTGAGCTTGCCTTTTGAATGCTGTGCACTTGCTTGATTCTGAATTATAAATATTATGCTCAATGCAAGGTTGTGCTATTATAACTGTAGCTCTGGTTTTGCAGGTGAGGAAAAGGGATGCAAAATTCAAGGTTGTGATAGAGAAATCAAAACCTTATGATACATGTATTTGATAATATATGTTGTATTTGGTTTCCCACCAGATGACTCTTCAAAAAAAAAAAAAAAAAAAAGAATGACAAAAAGAAATAGAACTAGCATCTCTTCTCACTGTCAGTTTTTTTTATTCTATATTTTAACTCAACATGTGGCGCGCATGTATTTGTTGAAATCCGATGATCAAAATTCGCTGAGGACTTCGATGTAAAGTGAATAAAATAGAAGAAAATAATACAATTTCTTTGAACTTTTCACACAATGTTCTTTCTGTAAATTATACGTGCAGAAAAAATAATTATTCATGCACATATATTTATGGCAAAAAAAATTTGATAGATAGAGTTTGTGTTTCGGCCACGTATTCTGATGGTTAAGTTGATGAATGTAGTCAGATTGAAGAAGAAAAAGAGAGAACGAAAAAGCATTAGTGTAAATAATTTTAATAAAAGACTCAAATAGAAAAATTTTCTCCAGAAAAAAGAAAAAAAGGCGTTTGATTATATAATTTGAAATCACAAAAAATTTATGAGAACAGGAAGAAAAGAGCATTAACAAATCAAATTCCTGTCTTATTTCTTGGTCCCAAATTTGCCAAAGATGAGAAATGAGTGATCCAAATTAAAAAAGGATAAACTCTGGCCCAAAAAAATAAATAAAATTTAGACTAAAAGTTATAATGTTTTAACTGCCCCAAAGATGATTGTTGGGCGTAGTGAATCCAAGCCCAAGTTCCCAGAAGTTTCTCGCTTTGTTTCAATGGCTTGTGTGGGTATATCCTCAAACCCCTCCCTGCTTTTCTCAGGAACCAAACACTCTCTTCGTCTTCCTTCCGCAAGGAGAGGTGTAGTATCAGTACGAGCTGAGAGCATGACGATCGAGAAATTAGGAATCAAGATAGAAAGAAATCCTCCTGAGGATAAACTTGCACAACTCGGCGTTAAGCAATGGCCCAAGTAATTCTCATTTTCTTCGTCATCTTCCTCTTTTCGTTTCGCTGTTATGTTCTTATTTTAAATATCTTCGCGTGTGTTTCATTCTCTGGAAATCGAACTTGTTGCATGGAAAATCCCTATAATATATTGGCCTATGTGATTTGGCTTTAGGAGATGAAGTATCGCTTTCCTTCATGTTTGGTCAATGAATATCTCAATTTGATTTTAGGCATTGCTGCAAGTAAAGCTTATTTCTGCGTCATTTTTCTGTTTCGTTTTCACTATTAAGCTGTGTGGGTTCCTTTGCTTGAAAAGATTTCAATCTCTTGAAGTCTGTTGCTTAATCCCTTACAAATTGGCTTATGGAATTAGGGATTGAAACCCCCCCCCCTCCCCATGTTTGTAGTGGTTTTAACCTGGTAACCCTGAATGTATCCTTCGGAAAATCCATCATATTACTATGACAGATACAAGATAACTGAGAACCTTTGGATATTGTGACCGTTGGTGGTAATTAATTACTGAATTTGTTTTTTTGGTTGGCATACTATGCAGCATTTTCACTTCAAAAAAATGATTGTTGTCCTAGTCTGACTCCTACAATACTTGGATCTCCTAAATCATACAAACTTTGATGGTTCAGATTTTATTGAATTGGGCATGATGTCACTTTTCAGACGATACATGTTGCAGTGTCAGTTCTTGTGTTGTGCCTTGTGTTATGCAGAAACTTTTTAGTTGTCACCAATTTCACTAAAAATCCTCTAATGTAGAACCAAAATATAAACGAGGAGGACTTTGTTGCACTGTAATCTTGGACTTGCTGCCATTTTGGATGCTTGGGTCTAAGATACTAGAGTAGAATATTAGGACCGAAGCTTCCATTCCTTAGTTCTAATTTATTTCCAACTATTTTTATATGGGTAATTTTTTTACCTATCAACATCTTGAATCCTCCTCTGGTTCCTTATTTAGTAAGATGAGAGTAACAGTGCATCAACTAGTAAAAAAGTTCAAACCCATTAAAAGTAAAGCTCTCCATAGTCCATATAATTATTACTACCTGTGATCCTAAGCATAAAGGGGTTTACTTTAGTCATAAATATAAGGTCTCAATCCGCTTTACCTCCCAAATTTAAAATTTGTTTCCTAAATTCTCCCTATTGATTACACATGATGAGGGAGTTTCCATCAAGGTACAGTTACAATGCACATAATTAAAAAGGATAGTTTAAGAAAATCAACACATATTTGTTACAAATAACTAACTTGATTGATTTTCTTGATATCTGTAAATTATTTTTCTCACTCTTATATTAAGGATTAGAGGTTGTATCCTTTTATTATGTGACTATTTATTATTGAATGCTGCTATAGGGTCAGGTTCGGGCATTGTCAAGCTTGAATGTGTCTTTGATTGTTGATCATGTTTTGATGCTTACAGGTGGGGATGCCCTCCGAGCAAATTCCCATGGACATATGATGCCAAGGAGACGTGTTATCTGTTGGAAGGGAAAGTGAAGGTGACACCCAGTGGGTCAAATGAAGCAGTTGAGATTGGTGCTGGTGACTTGGTTGTGTTCCCAAAAGGGATGAGTTGCACTTGGGATGTCTCAGTGGGAGTGGACAAGCACTATAAGTTTGGCTAGAATAAAATCCCATTAGGGATTTCCTTATACGTATGAATCTAGATTTGGCATATCGTGCTGTAAACTGGTATCAAAATAAGCTCATTTGAAGTAGTAATTTAAGCATTTGCAGCTCCATCTGTCTGGACTTTAAGCATTTGTCAGAGATGTGAGTGTTGAGTGGTGAGTGGTGAGCCGGTGAAGGAAGGGTTTGAGGAACAGAGGAAGTGAGACTGTGAGAGTGAGAGTGAGAGAGGCCAGGTGCAAAATCAAGCAATTTTAGAATTAGGGAGAGGCAAGTTAGAAAAGCCAAAAAAAAAAAGTGGTGAGCCGGTGAAGGAAAGGGTTTGAGGAACAGAGGAAGTGAGACTGTGAGGGTGAGAGAGGCCGGGGTGCAAAATTAAGCAGTTTTAGGATTAAGGAGAGGCAAGTTAGAAAAGCAACAAAAAAAAAAATTAACGGGTTTAAACGGACCAGCCTCTTTAAGCTATCAGTCCTACAGGGTTGGACCTTTTAAGCCCGATTCTCTTTGGAGATTGCAATTTATAAACCCGACTTTTGACTTAAAAGGACTTAAACGGGTTGGCCTGACAAATTTGACCCGATTTTCTGGCTCTAATAAACATAGTTAGATCGAAGAAGAAAAAGAGGGAACAAAAAAGCATTAGTCTAAATAATTTTAAGAATAAAATACTCCAACCTCCCTTACGTTTTGCCTTAATTACACGGACTTCCCCTCTATTTTAAAAATATACACTTAAATTCAAATTGTTAACTCCGTTAAGGATTTTTATTTTATTATTAAAATAAATTTTATTTACTAATTTATCCTTCATTGTTACTAATTTCATAATTCTAACTAAAATTGTTTAAGTAATTTAAGAGTGTTTTTTTCTTTAACTTAGTTTTTACTTTTGTAAATAGTTATATGTTAAATTTTTTTTCATATTAAGATAAATTTTTAATTAATTTAATTGATGTAGACATAAAAAACTTAATTAAAAATATGATTAATCCTATTAATAGATGCATACTAAAATAAACATGTTTATAAATGTTTGTACAAAAATGTAGTTAAAAAATGAAAATTTAAAATTAATATAAATCTTATAATGTACGAAATTTACATTATTAATAACATATTGTGAAAAAAAAATATTTCTTTCTTTTTCTTTTTGCCTTTCATTTGAGAGACATATTTTTTAGTCATTTAAAAGAATACTAAATAAATAAGTTTCAATGAATATGATAAAAATTTAAAATGTAAATTTTTTTAATATAATAAAAATTAAAAAAATTTATAATATATTGGAAATTTTGAACATACATTTATTAGAATTATTTTTCTATATCAAAATTTATTTTTAGGCAAATATAAATGTTTATTCATTTATTGAAAAAAGAGTATTTTGGTTAAAGTAAATGTTTAATAGTCAAACTTAACGGTCAACTAACGGTTTGGTGGATGAAAATGGAATATCAAATATGTAAGGGAGATTTCTGTAATATACATTTTAATTTTAAGGGAGGTCTATATACGTTTTCAAAATAGAGGGGAGGTTTGTGTAATTTAGATAAAACAGAGGGATAGTCAATGTATTTTATTCTAACTATTTTTGTTTCGATATTTACAACAATACTTGACTAATTTAACTAGCTGACAGAAAAGTTAAAAAATTATTTTTAATGTATATTCTTCTTTTTGGTACATGTATGTTCTTTTTTAAATCTGGCAACCGGGGGAATGAAATTTGGTTTATATGAATTGAATAATTCATAAATGTAATTCAAGTACAGTGTTTCCTTGGTTGGTCCTATGAAACTGAAACTTACAATAATATGAGCACTCTTGATTATCTTTAATTAACTTTTTAACAAGTCGATCTCTTAAATCTTTATATCTTATTCTGACAGCTCAGATTGGCTAATATATGTTCATGTATTTGTTTGTTCGTGCATTGTATTGGACCAAATCTTTCGCATTTGGATATATATATATATATATATATATATCGATTATTCATTCTGTTTAAGAAAATAATTTACAACTACAGTAAATTAACAATACAATCCTGCGGAAGTTTGAGAGAATATTTCTGATTTGATCAATATCTAGATTGCGGTCGTAGAGAACGTTTCGTAAAATTATTAATAAAAAAAAAAAAAGAAGCTTTTTTACTAGCTTTTGCCGATACATATTTATTAGTTCAAGTGGCACGATTAATATTTTTTATTTTTCAATTTATAAATAAATACTGCAGATGTCTAAGAAAATAAATAAATGTTTGAAATGCTATCTTCTTTTTAAAAAAATTGTAAGAATCCTTTTTTAAAAAAAAAAA
The DNA here is from genome assembly GCA_963855925.1 of Inga laurina. Lineage (NCBI taxonomy): Eukaryota > Viridiplantae > Streptophyta > Magnoliopsida > Fabales > Fabaceae > Inga > Inga laurina. The sequence continues at coordinate 6,665,435 of OY979702.1, forward strand.
AAAAGAATATATGGTAATATTCAAATAAAATAAAGTAAAAACAAACAAATCTATAGTAAACGCCTAAACAGTAAAATATAAATAATAACTAAATAATGTAGAGTCGCGGGCTTCATAAATTGGGGTTTTTATAGGAGGCAGGTCTAAACGGACCAACCTGTTTAGGCCCGAACCCGTGAGAGGTTGACCCTATAGGATTAGGCTGACCCTTGTTCCTGCGTATAATAAAATATGTGCGCGCATTCATATCCTGATTGTGAAGGGTTTAATTTGTAAGGGTAGGCAAATTCAAGGCTCTACTGATTTGATTGATAAAATTTCAATTAAAGGTTTGTAGATGTTAATTTGTAAGGAGATACAGAAGCCAAATGTGTCATTAAATCTTTGAGGATAAGATTTGAGGCTTTAGAATTAGATTATGATTGCGAAGAATAATCAAAATATATTTAAATAGAGGCTACAGAAATAATTTATCATCTTTTTTCATATGTTCTTATGCTTGTGAGTACTCTATGAGGATGGTGGTCGTTGTTTTGACTCCTAGGCTTGAATTTTAGGATTATTATATCGAATTATAACACAAGAATATGTTCATTACTATAAAGTGAAGAAATAATTGTGAATGTCGCAGGTTGTTGAGAATTTAGATCACTGTGTTGTGAGTCACTGATTATAAATTGTTGTGAGTCATTGATTGTAAATTTTTGTGTTCCGTTGATAGGGGCAAAATGTATTACCTAAGATCCTGTAAGTGTATGGGTCGTGCCAAGTAATAGAGAGTGAGTAAGATATTATTCCGACGGGACTTGGTACCAACAATACTGTTAAGCAAGGACTTTACACTTTTGTTTAAGTTGAGTTAACATAATTTGGATAAAAGCTAACTAAAAGAAAATCAAATCAAATCTACCTAAGGCTAAAAATAAGGGTGATTTTAGATGTTAAGTGGTGACTTGGATTATTATAGTCTTGATTGCTTCTTAGAGTTTAATTTCTCTCCTTAATTGTATTTAAAGTTTAGTCTAGGACTCTTACTTATCTAAGAGTGTCTTTTGAACCACTAAAAGATATTCCAATTATGTTAATCCCAAATGTCTTGGACGATTAGTACTTAACTAGATTAATTTAAGTTCAAGCCTAATGAGACTACATAGGGCTAGTAGGTATATATGTTAGATCACAAGGAAATTAAATCTAAAAACATAATCCTACACAATTCAATTGGAGGTCTATTGTAGATTCCTTATGTCTAGGTTCCTTTAAAATACCAAATAATCTCAATCAGATGTTTCTTGTTTCAAGATAATCAAGTATACAATTAAATCAACAAATATAATATTAAAGCAATTAACGACAAAAACTATCATCCACTAATCCATAATTAAACTAAATAATCTAAAACCAAGGTTTAGTTACATGAACTAAACATTCTCATGACCAAAATAATTGCTAACCAAAGAAAACATAAAAAACAGAGAAAGAAGAGAAAGGAGAAACAAATATTCAATGCCGAATTTTCATCTGGGCTGTTGCTTTTCTGCATCTCCAAACCTTAGTCTCCCTCTATTAAAGCTCTTGCATTGCCGTTACCAAGCAAGAAAATAAAACCCACCATCCTCTTGCTACGCCTCACATATATATAGATATATATTGCCTCCGTGCATGTGTCTTTATCACAATATCCTTATTTGTCTCTTCTTCTTTTTTTATAATCGAGTATCATATAATATAGATATATTATATTGATATTTTGTTCTCACTTGAATCTTATAATATCTCTTACAAAATAAATTAGGAGATGAGTAGATTTTATATCAAAATATTCATTTATCCTATAATTAATTAAAGGATAGAAAAATATATAAAAAATAATTAAATTAGTATAAAATAATAGTAAATTTAATTAAATATATCTCAGAATTTACGCTTATTTAATTATAAAATATATACTTATCAAACTCCCACATACTTAAACATTTGCTTGTCCTCAAGCAAATGAAAGAAAATTCATTATCCGAACAAGAAGAACATTACTTATAAAATTCCTAAGCAAAGAGCAGCACACCAACACACTTAAATCACGGTATTAAATTTTATTCAATTTAATGTCTTATAAGAATGGGCCACTAAGCCAACAGCCTTAACTGCTTGTAATTATCCATTAACGTTCCCATAATCGTCACAGGATTAACAAGTAGCAAGTGCAATGATAAAATTAGTACAGGAATATTAAGCCACTTAACTTATCTAGAAAAACTCAAATGTTCCACTTAATGAAGCTTTTCTTTTAATTTAATAAGGATCCTTAGATAGAAAATTGATACATTCATTTTTTTTTCTTCTCCTTTTTTTCATCTTGAGCTATTGTAGGTCCCCTTTTGACGTAACCTTACACATGGGTGATGTAGCACCGGTTACTCAGTTACTCCAATAGGTATCTCAAGAGGCTTTTAGCCCAATTTATAGCCCTCTTTGACTTTACCATTTGTCGCGAGTTCCAACATTGGTGCTGAAGTACGCCAGTTACTAAGTTAGGTGTAGAGAAGTCATTGGAGTTGTGTTTATTATTCTATTTTTTTGTTTTTTCTTTTCTTTTCTTTTTTTGCTTCTTTTTTTTCTTTTATTTTTTTTCACTTGAGTCATTTCCCTAAACAAGAGCTTCACTTAGCCAGCAAGGTCATCATCAAATTTTCTAAAGAAATTAGGTGGCAAAATATTCATAAACTAATAATTTGTTGATCGTATTACAAACTAATCCCTATTCTCTAGCCCATCTAAAGATTTACGCAAAAGATCAAGGCTTAGACGTTTAATTGAATCATTTTTTTCTATCTTAATTTTTGACTTAATAATATTCTTCAAGATGGGGAAGGCACAAAGTGAAGGTCAACTCTAAGCAATGCAAAAGTTTCAAATTTTGAAAATCTTGCAAAAAAAATAAAAAATAAAAAGAAAATCAATTGCATAAGGACAAGCACAAAACAAAATCATATCCCTCACTCACACTTAAATCAAATATTGTCCTTAATGTTGCAAAAATCAATAAAGTGGGAAAGGAATTAGTACTCCCCTAGTTTAGGTCTCTGATTTTGATGTGGAAGTCTTCCTCTAGTACCTTCAATGATGCTTTACCTTCCTACAACGAAAATTGAGAGGGGTGTTAGTGACAAATTTAGGGCTAAGAGACAGAAAAAAAAAAAGATAAATAAAAGAAAAGAAAAAGAATCATAATCAAAAGCAGAATTCATTATATTGAGTTGCCTCCCAACAAGCGCAAAAATTTAAAGTTTTTAGCCAAATTTCTCAACACAATCATCTAATCATACGTATCAAATACGAAAATCACCTTGTCTCCATTTCTTTTCAAGCAACAAAACTTCAAACCAAAAAGATGCTCATTCATGTTAATTTCTCAATCATAGACAATCTTAGGGCACAACTATTCATTGAATTTAAAGGAAACACAGTATAAACGTCATTGCAAATAGACATAGGCACTTTCAAAATCTTTGAGCATCCAACAAAATCCACTTGACTTTCATCAGTAAGAGTCAAAGAGCCATTAGGAGAGTCATGTGCAAAACTCTTGGAATCTCTTTATTAATCATAACATTAAAATTACAAAGATTAGGCTCCAAAGCAAGAGCCTCAATTGGACACCCGCAATTCTCTCCCACATTAATTGCAGGAGCCCATTATATTTCATATTATCAAAAGTCTCATTTAAATCCACATCCTTAACTTTCCTCACAATAATTTTCATTAGAGCTCCAATGAGAAATATGATTAAAGGAGTTTTGCTATTTTGTTTCTTCAATGTCTTTTCGTATTTGGCTCACATAAGCTCCAATAGTTTGGACAGTTGATTCAAGACTGGTGACAAATTCTTTTTGTTCATATCCAACATGGTCAAGACTAATAACATACTCACGCTAGTTATAAGCAAGGAACAAAAAACCGGACCGGGTAATGAACCGGTCACGGAACAGGTTCAAGGGTTAATGGTTCAATCGGGGTCTAACCGGTGGTCGAACCGGTCATATTAAAATATTATAATTTATTAGTAATAATATATATATTAATATATTTTTAAACTTCTATAGATAAAATTAATTGATTATGTTACCATGTTAATATAAGTAGGTAAGTATAATATTATGATAAATATAGTTTGAAGATAAATGAAAAAGAAAATTTTGATTTAAATAAATAATAAATTTAGTCATTTATAATTTTATACATGTGAAATATGTTAAAAAATGATAACATATATGATAGGTGAGTACTTCTCGGCTTCTCGCACAGTAAAATATGTCCCACATCCACACATATCTACTGATCATTCTATGACTTTCAAAGCATTGGAAGTTGAACAAATAAATAATAAAAAAATGAAAGTGAGGAGTCCAATGCAAAACCATTCCCAAGGCGAAATCATCTTGTTCGATATTTTTTTTCTGCCTCTTCCATCTTTCTTTTTTCTTTTCTCTCTTCTCCGTCTTCATTTCATCTACAGATCCTCCCTTTTCCAATCTCTGTATTTAAAAAAATCATCTTCAGATCCTTTCACGAGATCTTCAGCAACCAGATCCTGACATCACCTTTTCTTCATCAACCTTCAAAGTCTCAGCATCTCCCATCTCCTGCAGGTCGCCGTCGTCGTGTAACGCTGATCTGGGTACAGGGTCGCCGTCGTCGCCGGAAGCTGGGCTAGGGCACAGGCTCGCCGTCACCTGATTTTTGTCTGCGAAAGGAGATTGCTTGCCCGAGTTTTAGTCTTTCCTCTGGTCTTTCTGAATCTGATCATTTCAAAAAGATTGCGTCTCACTCGGTTCCGCTTCTGTATTTTTTTTTTTTAATTTCAAGTGACTTGGTCAAACCGCCTAGCTCGGCGGTTTTGCCGAGTCGCTCAAGAACCGGCCGGGTCGACCGGTTTTGACTGAGTCGACCCTCCTCCCCTCACAAGCAGCGGACCGGACCGGACTTGGGACCTGTTCACCGGTTTTCCGGTCCGACCGGCCGGTCCGGTCCGATTTTTCATTCCATGATTATAAGCAGCATATTTGTAGTGCTCATAGTTGGTGTATCAATGCATCGAGTAATTTACCTAGCTCGATTATGATCGATATCCTCATATGGGGTGCCATATGTATAATGACACTCTAAATAATGATATTCTCACTGCACTTATGCTCTACTTGGATGAGAAGAAAAATTAGGAGGAAAGAAAACGGACAGAAGAGAAAACTAGATAGAACAAATGATCCCTTCTCTTGCTTAGATAGACGAGAGAAAATATGGAGGAAAGAAAATGAGCAAATATCTAAATGACTAAAATATCTTTACCCTTATATTAAAATGTATCATGTAAAGTTGAGAATAAATTTTGGGAAAATTGTTTAAAATGACCTGTTTGAAAAGTTTATTGCCCAATAATACCTCCAGTTTTTCAAAAGATCTTGATCCTTTAGGGTGAATAAATATGAGGACTAAATGACTAAATTGCACTTTCAGTTTCCTAAGTGCAATTCATCTTGCCTCGGTGTAATATATTTTCCCTATGTGCAAATATCTTCCCTTGTGTTACAAAATTAAGCTAGAATATACAAATCATTATATGTGCAAACGATAATATTCCCTACTAGTAATGCATCTTCCCTATGTACAATATACCTTCTCTTGTGTGAAACATTTTCCTTACGTGCAATTTAACACTACTACAAAAAGGAGTTTTAACGTACCTATTTTGGCACTTTTAACGTCCAAAAACTGGGGGACGTCTATGTGGGGGGCATAGTATATTTTAAGAAAAGACGTCCTAAAAAAATGGGATGTCTAAGGTGAGACTTTAGACGTCCCAATTCTCAATTTGGAACATCTAAAGTCCTCCACCGGGGGGACTTTAGATGTCCAAAATTGAGATTTGGGATGTCTAAAGTCCCCCTGTGGAGGACTTTAGATGTCCCAATTCTGGATTTGGTACGTTAAAAGGTTTGATTTTTTTTAAAATGATTATTTACATCCTGCATTACCCAACGATTTCAAACTGCAGAAACAGAATAGAAAATGGATTCATAAGCCACAATATCCGTTACAAAATGGTAAGGATATCCAGCACTACAATCTTTACTACATATACATACAATAACAACTCATGCAACCTACTACTATATATATGTACAATAACAACCAGAAAGTGTCAAAACACTGTCATCACATAACTATAAACTGATATAAATAAAAAGTTTACTTCTCTATATTTTGAAGAAGATGTCCAGCCAAAAGGTCTCTAATCAAATTAAGGTCTTCACGTAGGTAGGCATCTTCATTATCAAAAATCTGAAAATTAGAAAATAAGCTTTGATGAAATGAATCAAGCAAATGAATTAATTAGTATTTCAATTAGAACACCAAAAATATTATCATTTGAGAATGAAGAAGTGATTACCTTTTCAAAATCGCTAGTAATTCCACTTTGAGTGATGTTATACATATAAAGTATAACATAATATTTGCATTCAGTGTTGCCAGGTTGTCGAGGGCACTTTAAATCAAAGGCATGCAATTGGTTGTTAAAATTAATAAAGGTATGTCTAAAACGACCGTAAATGAAACAATTAGAATCGAAACTACTTACTATCGGATAAAACTACTTTGGCTTTTTAACAACTGTACTCTCGTGTGACCCGCTTAGGACTCTATATGTTTGACAAACACTATCATGAAAATCAAAATCAACAAAAATTAGAACTATTCATTTTTTTAAGAGTCAATAAAATACAAACAAAATAACTTACGTGTCGAAGACGGATTTTATATCTTTGTCAGGCCTTTTATACAAGGGATCAAACCAATAGACTAGGTTGTGGCGAGGACATATAACACACAAACTCCAGTGGTAACTATAACAACATGTACAGATTAAAATAAAGTTAGATGACAAGGCAATTATTTATTAAACATCTTAAATTGACAAAATGAAAATACAAACCGTTGAACAATGGGTGCTAGATAACAACGAAGTTTGGTCTCTCCCATTGCGTAGTCCACATAGTGAGTCTTATACGCCACAGTATTGGTATCCCCTGTCATATTTACAAGGCATAAGAATCCATACCAATCACGTCTTTCCATGCTTGTGTAGAGGCCGTGGAAGATGCTATAATAGAATTAAAATAAGGAATGAATTATTGAATGTATAAAATCAAAAAACCACTAAACATTGCAAAATTGAGAAAAAACTTACCGGATTGCAAATTTCACCCAGCTTGCATCTATCTCCTCCAACCTGATAAACTGCTTGAGATCTGTATTGTCAATCGTGTAGGGATACTCCAATGTAAGGCCCACAATCCCTTGAGGCATCTTCAAGTCAACCTGTTTAATGCCCTTGTAGATCTGTTGTAGCTGTGCTAAGTAGGGCCATTTCCTTGCATCTTCGTCATCCTTTTAGAACATCAAAAAACAAATTGTTATTAGGATGCCAACAGATTTTCAGTAATAGTAAGCTGATGCCTACCATTGGAGGTGTTGCCTCTGAACCAATAAGATTTGAGGCCAAAGGATGAAAGATCCTATTGCCTGACCTAACGTGCTAACCTCTGGATCAGGAACAGGGATGACTATACCTTCTTCCCCCTTTCTAACACTCATCACATTCACCCTACGAAAATCCTACGGAATTTGCTGATGATGGTGGGTCGTAGCACGTGTGTGAACGAGAGCATCGGTAACAACACACAATAGTGGATCCTCCAAATAGAGGGTAGAAGGGTCTTTCGACGCTGGAGTAGGAGAAGGGTCGCCAAGTGGTTCCTCCAGAGGGTTGTAACTTCCTTTGGTGCTATTAAGGCCAGGGATTCATGAGTTCTATGCTCGTCCCTTGCCTTTTGCACTTCGAACATCTTTGCCATTTCAAGTTGAAGCTCTGGCAACAACTCTTGTCGGAGCTTGTCACGAAGGTTGGCCTCGAGCTCTCATTCAAGTTTCTCTCGAATCTTGGCCACAAGGTCCCTACTAGGTCCAGCTTGTGATGAATAACGCGAGTCTCATCCAAAATACTTCGCAGCACTAACTCCCTATGTCTCTCCTCGAACACGACCAGGGTCATCCATCCGTCTACTTGGATTGAACGAACCTTGGCTACTATGATCTTCTAGTTCATCCTGTAGCATACAGTTTATCATAAATGTATCGAAACCAATCTCGATATGCAAAAAAGTAGGTACTTATGGTATAACTACTTACAATCCTCGCAGCAACCTCAACAAAAACCGGATTTATGTACTTCCCACCCTTAATCCTCCCTGCTTTCCATTTTTTGTGATGTGGAGGAGGTGCCAGGACCTGGATAACAATGCTAGGATCAGATTTCACTACTTCCTTCATTTTCTGTTACTCTTCTTGCATCATTTGCCTCTCAAGCTTCGGTATCCACCACGAGACATGTAATGTTGATATTTATTTTCTACTTACCTTTGTGCATTTGCTGCACTTAATGCCTATGAATGAAAAACAACAAAAAATAAATCAATGATATCAAGTATATGAAAATTAAAAGCTCTATATTATGATGACAGAAATCTTACCAAAAACTCAGGATCTGCCCGTGATGCCGCAAACAACCTCCAATCCTCTGGAGACAAATACGAATAATATTGACATGGATCCTCACCCCTCTGGGCCCCTCGAATGTACCTTGCTGTTAGATTGTTCTTAAAACCTTTCCATCGTATCCGAACCTTATCCATCCAGTGCCTGTACATCTCCCTGGTGTCTGGGATATCGTATGTTTGCTACAAGGTAAAACATAAGATAATTATATTTGAAACAATAGGAATAAAGCTACAATTATCATAGATGCATCAAAACTTATATACCAAAAGTTGTTGCCAAATCATGTCTTTCGTTTTTGGGGGAACCAATCTCCAATTATCGTAGGTAATGCGCACTTTGCTTTGACCCAAAAACCTTACGTAGCTAATGAAATGGTCTTCCTCAGGACCAACTAGATTTAGATTGTCATCGAAGTCTATATGCAGCCTCTCTTGTTGATATTCATGACGTGCAACCAATGCTCCCATCTTTGTACAGTCTCTAACCCTCTTTCTTGCAATGGGTTCATCTTTAGGCCTTTCATCATCGCTAGGGCTTTTGTCATCTCTATGCCTTTCATCATCCCCAACACTTTGATTTGAATCACTAGAGTTGTCCATATTCCTGTTAACACAAAGCAGCGTCAGAAATGTAAATAAATTGCAATAAAAGTAAAATAAACTAAACAGGAGTAAAACAAAAAAAAACACACAGTTCTCATTTATAAATTAAGGTCTTACTCTATATTGTTTCCTATATTCCTTCGCCATGGTCATTTCTTACAGCATATTCATCATCATCTACCAATTCTACTTCATTTGTTCGAGGTGGAGTTGTTGTGAAGGTCGTGTGTCGTCAAGGTTGAAGGTCGGATCACCATACTTCTATTTTTTAGTTTTAAGGACAATGGATATGTTTTTGCTCGCAGGATCGGTGACATAAAATACTTGTTTCGCCTGGCTTGCTAGAATGAAGGGCTCATCTCTATAGCCAACTCTTTCAAGATCGACTGAGACAAATCCAAATTGTTTATCTATTACCACAACATTATTGCTAACCCACTTACATTTGAATAAAGCAACTTTGAACTTGTTGTATGTAATCTCCCATATTTCTTCTATAACTCCATAATAGGCCATAGACACTAATATGGGGTTTTTGTCTCTCGAAATGGAAAAGTGCATAGCTTCAGCTTCTACCATAACCCCACTATTTTGCATGGTACTTCTGTCATCTTTCTCTTTCGTATAGAAAGAATAGCCATTTATATCATAACCAGTCCAAGTAATGACCTGAAACGAAGGCCCCCAAGCTAGCCACTTGATTGTCTCAGACACACCAGTCTCATGCACAACCTTTTCCTCGAACCACTCTATAAATGTCTTATTTTGCTCAATAGCAATTTTCATGTCATTCTTCCTTGGATTCTTATTCTTTAAAGTCTTTCTGTGTTCATCTATGTAAGGTTGAACTTCTTCCATATTATTCAGGATATACAAGTGGGCTTGCAACACCTCTTCATGAGGAACATTCTTTACTTTTAATCCTCGTGTTCCCTTGCTTCTCCCCTCTTCTTGCCAAGATTGTTCCTTCTTCCTTGACATATAATCTTTGCAAAACTCCATAGCCTCCTCAACTACATTTCTTTTTACTATTGAGGCTTTTGGTCGATAAGGATTTTTAGAATACCCTTTTCAGATTTTCATGTATCGCTCGAAAGGGTACATCCACCTCAGGTAAAATGGACCGTAGAGCCTTACCTCTCTTACCAAATGAACTATCAAATGCACCATTATATCAAAAAATGAAGGAGGAAAATGCATCTCTAGTTGTGACAAAATAATGTAACCCTCATTTTCCAGTTCATCCAACTTTTCAGCGTCAATGACTTTTTTACAGATAGCATTGAAGAAAACGCACAATCATGTTACAGTCGTTTGTACTTCATCTTGCATTATGTCTCTAATAGCTACCAGTAATAGTTGTTGTATCAACACATGATAATCATGGGACTTCATTCCCACTAACTTCAAATCATCCATTGAGACACATCTTCTCACATTCGAGGAATACCCTTACGGCACCTTAATTTCATGCAAACATCCACACAAACTTCTTTTCTCTACTTTTGATAGTGTATGAGCTGCTGGCTCCATGTATGCCCTCCTACCATCGTCTCTTAGTTGTGGATGTAACCGTTCTCTTATTCCCATATCAACAAGGTCTAATCTCACACTAATCCCATCCTTAGTCTTCCCTTGTATATGCAAAAGCGTACTGATAAGGCTATCACAAACATTCTTCTCCACATGCATCACATCAATACTGTGTCTCACGTCAATCTAACACCAATATGGAAGATCAAAGAAAATGGATCTCTTCTTCCATATGTTCTTCTCACCCACAGTCATCTAATTCTTACCAAAAGTGACATTGATATGTTCTACTCGACTGTAAACTTCCTCTCCAGTTAATGCCTTTGGAGCCATTCCATGTTCCGGTAAGCCGTTAAAACGCTTTCTTAGCCTACGATAAGGGTAGAACTGATGAAGAAAACTCCTGTGCCCAAGGTAGATAGTCTTTCTTCCATGCTTTAATTGATGGAAGTGTGTGTCTGCTTCACATATCAGGCATGCTTTATGACCCTTCACGCTGTACCCTGACAAGTTTCCGTACATAGGGAAGTCGTTTATCATTGTGAAAATCATTGCATGTAGCTTGAAGGACTCCTTCTTATAAGCATCAAACACGTCTACGCCTTCCTCCTACAACTTCTTCAAATCCTCAATCAAAGGCACCAAGTAGATATCAATATTGTTCCCTGGTTGTTTTGGTCCAAAAATCATCATAGAAAGTATCATATATACTTGTATTTCATACATAGCCAGGGAGGCAAGTTGTATATTACAAGGAGAACTAGCCACGAACTATGTGTGTTAGTAAGAGTTCCATACGGATTAATGCCGTCTGTACAAAGCCCAAGCCGAAGGTTTCTCAGCTCACTGCCAAATTGAGGGAACATTTCATCTATTTTTTGCCATTGTAGAGAGTCAGCTGGGTGCCGAAGATATTTCCTATCAGATATTTTCTCATCAGAGTGCCATCTCAACTTCTTCGCTTTTGTTGCAGTCGCAAACAAACGTTTAAAATGTGGTATTATTGGAAGATACCACATAACCTTTAAAGGTTACATTTTAGTTGTCACATCGCTACAACCACCATCTTTTTCACTTTGTATCGTGCAGTTTTACACTTAGGACACTCACTAAGACCTCCATACTCATTTTTGTATAGTACGCAGTCATTAGGGCAAGCATGTATCTTTTTATACTCCATACTTATCGTAGACAGGATATTCTTGGCCTCATACATATGATTTTGAAGTACATTATCCTCTGAAAACACATCACATAATAGTTCAAGCAGCAATGTGAAACTACTATCGGTCCACCCACAAGTTGCCTTTAAGTTAACCAAATGCAACGTTTCGTCAGTCGTGTATACTTACTCTCAGGGTACAACGGTGTCTCTACATCACTCCACAGGCTGTCATATCCCTACGACTGCATAAAGGATTCTACCTCAACATCGTGAATCATTTTCTCCATTCTATCTTCATCTATGACATCCACATCTTTCTTCTTGGGCGACGGACAATCCATTACTTCCTCACCATGCCATATCCACCTTGTGTATCACATATTTATTCCATCACAAAGTAGGTGATCCTTTATGACATCAACATCCCGTCGACTCTCATTTAAACAATTCACACAAGGACAAAAATACTTCCCATTTTTTGCTGGAGCATTCTTTCTAGCGAATTCAATAAACTCATCCACCCCTTTCTCATATTCTTTACTAGTTCTCAAAGCATTCATCCAACTGCGATCCATTTTTTTACCACCTAAGCCATTCCCAATAACACTCATACGTTTAGTACAATTGTCAACGATATAAGATAGAGATTGCCTTTTTTCACTTTTTGCAACAAAAAATTCGACAACATTTCTCCTTAAAAGGAAGACATCCCAAAATTTCAAGCAACCTTATCTTAGTTATTAATTCTGTATTCTTACCTATTTATAACATAATTCTCCTATGAATATAGAAAAGAATATATAATTTCAAACAAATATTGAATTTGTTTTTCTATTCTAGGACATAAAGAACTTTTAACAATTTGAAGAGAAGGATTGATATAATATATTTCAATCTATATATTAAGTATATTTCTTAATAGTCAATTATATGTTTATTAATGATTAATATGTTTATCTTATATCTTTATCTTATTAATCCCTTTATCTTAAAATAAGATTTTCTCCACTACACTAATAATAATCATACTACTAATATTAAGGAAACTAAATTAATAATCATACTAATCTAATCTAACAAAATAAAACCAACCATATTAAAGATGTTCAAAAATTACTATGTTTAATTATTGTAATTTGACTTCCGATTTGCCAAATTTTTTTTTGATACTTCTATATCCATCCACAAAGTTGTCATTACTAGATACGTAGCATTACAACTGCCTAAGTGGCAGTGGCACTACGACTTATAAAATATGAAAATTCCAACTTATATATACACTAATATACAAAAATCCTAAAACAAAAGTTCCTTCAAATAATTATTAATATCGTCATATCCCACAAGAGAATTACTAATAAGGAAGTAGATTTTTTATAGCTCAGAAACTGTTCCTAGCTATTATACTTATTATTCAGTATCTATTTTAAAAATTAAAACTAATATCTATTTTAAAAATTAAAACTAACCAAGGGGGGAGCCTGCGAAGGAAGGAGGTGGAGGACCAGAGCCTGTGTCACAATGGAGGAGGGAGTGGTGTGTGCATCAACAGGTGGAGGAGCCTGCCTTGTCTCGTCTTAAAAACTTCTGGTTCAGAGTGAGGAATATCGAGCACAACACAGAAGGGAGGAGGAGGAGTTATCGTTGAAGAAGAAGGGAGGAGGCAGAAGGTGGGGGTGTTTGAGATTGAAGAAGAGAGGACGAAGTTGCAGAACGATGGAGGAGTAAAGTAAAGGAAGGTGGGAGTTGTTGGTAAAAGAGTAAAGGAGGGGGTGGTCTTTGAGAAGACGCATGTCAGACATTTTTCTGACATGCGTTCAAGGTTAGGCATCCCAAATGGTTTTTGGGACTCCTAAAAGTGCGTTCAAGGACGCCTAGAAATGATTTTTGAGATGCCTAAAGGTGGGTTTAGTCGTCCCAAATGTATTTGGGACGCCTAAAGTCCCATGTTTAGGCGTCCCAAAAATTTTTTGGGACTCCTAAAGTAAGTCAAATTTTTTTAATTCCCTCTTTTTGGCACCTGCGGGAAACTTTAGGCGTCCCAAATTTGAATTTGGGACGCCTAAGCCCTAATGTTCCCATTTCCCATCTTTATTTACAAAAATGCCACCGCCTCAACCGTTTAACCTCCCTTTTTAAAATTGGAATGTCTATAAGGGTAGTAGTATCTTCAACCTGTAGTAGTGTAGCTTCTATTATATGCAATCCATCTTCCCCATGCAAAAATGCCCCTTGTGTACCAAAATTAAGTCAGAATGTGCAAACAATCTTCTCTTTGTGCAAATAATATATCTTCCTTACGTGCAATTTATCTTCCTTTATATACAATTCATCTTCCCCCATGTGCAAAAATATATTCCCTTGTGTCTCAAAACTAAGCCATTATGTACAAATTATACTTTATGAATGATCTTCCCTTAGTGCAAATGTTCTTCCCTTATGTGCAAATAATCTTCCTTGTGTGCAATATATATTCCCTATTTACAACTTAACTTCCGTTGTATGCAATTCATCTTCCCTTGTGTGCAAATGTCTTCCCATGTGTACCAAAATTAAGCTAAAATGTGAAAATATGCTATTGCAAACGATCTTCCCTTTGTGCAAATAATCTTCCCTTGTGTGCAAACCATCTTCCCCTAAACTTTTCAAGTTTCCTCTTCCTTAAAACTTCTAGCCACTCATACCCATACCTCTAGAAATCAAACCCAAAGATCTAGATTTACAAATTAGCTGGTTGAACAGGCATTAAATGAGAGGCAGTGACAAATTGAGGGTGGTGAGATAGGGTTGTAAAGGAGAAAAAGAACTAAAGGAGATGGTTAAAAGATTCCAGATTAGATGGAAGGCTAGAGAAGCCATCGTCATTTTGTTGGAAGTTGTTGTTGCCATTTCTGAAGGAGGTTGTTGTCACAATTGTTGGAGGTGGTTGTTGTTGCTGACATCAATCATGAGCAAGATAAGCAAGAAGAAGGCGGTGTGAAAAAATGGTAAGTGAGAGGCAACTATTGATGTGAGAGAGGAGGGTGAACGGCAACCGGTGACCAGCGATTTGTAAAAGATGGAGGGTTATCGGTGATGTAAGGGAAGAGAGTGCCAGGGTATCTAAGTGGTATGGTAGGGTGGTATTGACATTTAGTCATTTCATTCTCATTCATATATGCACTAAAGGACCTAAGTCCTTAAAATAAAATCCGGTCCTTCCAAACAAAAAATTTTTCAAATAGGGATTTATGAGTAATATTCTCTTAAATTGTAAGGATTTAATCTCAAGCCATAATTTTAAGAAAAAATAATGTGGTTAAGAGTAGGCAAAGAAGTTTAAATTAATTTCTCACAAAAAAACATTTATTTTAGATATCATAGGAGATGATTTAAATAATTTTAGACCATTATAATTTATGAAGGTGAGAAAATTTAATAAAATAAGTTTAAATTTACTTAAATTAACATTTATGAAATAGAAAAAGGAGGCAACGGACAGTAGTAAAATACGGCATTACTTAAAACCCACAGCCATCCCGGGAAAAAAAAAATACCCAAGTTTGTTTTGTTATTCTCCTCTGTCCTCCTCTAGTTCCAGCTTGACGTGCTGAGAAAAAGAGGGGCAGAAAAGGAGAGAAACAGTTTTCTCCTCCAAAGCTCTCCAGATTTGGAGAAAAGAGTTGGGAAGAAAATGGGGCGTGGGGCCCATCCCATTTTCTTACTAATTTCTCTTTTCTCTCATTTTTTTCCCCAGCATTCAAGGGGGGGAACCGTCTCTCTCCCTATTTTCCTCCCTAATTTTCTTTCCTCCCTCTTTTCTACCCATCCAAGTAAAAGGTTAGTGACCTGTTAATATATGATTATTGGAATAACAATTACAAAATGTGTAACTAACAATAAAAAAAATTATTTACGACTATATATATATAGGTTAACGCCCCTGATATTTCTCCATGTTGACCCGTTTTTCCATATTATCAGGGTTTGGGGTCACTCGAAAATATTGCTAGATGTTTCGATTTTTTTTTTTTTTTTTTGGCTTTCTTTTTAAAACTTTTTTTAATTCATTTCTTTTTTGTTTCTTCCCACCTTTTATTCCCTGCAAATCCTCAACAACATGTTACAATATTAATTACAACTAAAATTTTAATCCTATTAACATTTAAATCCCATCGCTATGGGCACACTCAAAGCGTCATGTAAATGTTGATGAAGTCCGTTGCTGGTTGGAAACAAACTATACTAAAATCATAAACAAAAAAATGGCTGATGTCCAGTTGAAAAACCTCTACAGGTAAAAAAGCACCCTTCGGACTTGCAAGCATGCCCTATATGCTTGTTGAGCTCGAGACTCAAGTCACATAAACTTTTTAGATAGAGCCAACAGTCTTATAATATCAAACTTAATTGCCTAAGATTGTGAAAGAATTAAATATTTAGTTTTCCTTATGATAATGAAAATATTTTTAGTTTTTTACTCAATGCGATTAAAATAGTTTAAAAAAGAATAAAAATTATTTATTTCCTGTTTAATGTAAATTTTAAAATTCTAATAAACTATCTTTGCAAACAAAACTTATTTATATTAAGGTTAAAATTTTTCATGTCTAAATTAGAACATTTTTAAGTGGGTGGTTATATATTTTCAAGCTTTGAAAATATTTTAATTGTGATTATTATAATATTAATGAATTTTTAGTTTTTATTATGCAAGTTATCTTTTCTCTTAACTTTTTCTTTCTTTCTTTCTTTTGTTTTTTGTTTTTGGCTGAACATAGATATTCTCCTATTGGATATAATCCTATTCGAGGCACTTTCAAGTACTAAATGTGGGCAACTTTCTCAGTTGAGATTCGAGCCTTGATTCACTACATTGTGAAAGACTAGTCCCTTCAACTAAACCCAAAATTCTGTTGGTTCTTTTCTCTTAACTTGTTTCAAGAGTTGTTAACGACAATTTTTACACCTACCAAACTGTTTTGGACACTAAACATGGGTGCATCTCTCAATAAAAAATTGAATTTCAATTCACTATATTATGAGGGACTAACATTTTGCATTAGACCAAAACCACCGGGGTTGGCGCCAGAAATGTTTTTAACAATTGAGAAGTAGTTTCCACAATCTTTTTATTTTTCAAGGAAAAGAGTGCCCAAGCCCAACCAGAAAAACTAAGAAAAAATAATTACAAGTTTACAACCATATGTTCTTTCTTCAACCGCCGGATCTTCCTCTCAACCATTAACTCTGTCCTCTTCATCTTCCCTTTCTCCATCTATCTCCATGCTCTGATCTGATCGGTGCTTCCCTCCATCGTCGCATCTGTTTCTAGTTAGAGTTTCCACAACCCGACCTGACTAGTCCGGATTGCTTCAGATGCGCTGATTTTGCCTCTTCCAAGTCCAAGGTATGCCCTTTATCATCCTATCAAGATTAACATGAAATAAGATAATATTAAATGATTAAAATGATTCCTAACTCTCAAATATGAAACATCAAAGATAATATACTCTTGTTTAATTTTCAACTACTCTTTTTCACCCTAAACTCTGATCTGTGATCCAATAAAAGTATAAACTAACCCGACCTAAAGAAAAGTCGGATGAACCAATGTAGGGATTAGTCTAATATATGGGTAATTCAATCTAATTAAATAAAAATGTCTTGCATAATCTGATTTATATACTTTAATATCATTTGCCAACTATATTCAAAATTTGATTATTTTAATATCTCTCGGTTATCCTTAAATCATTTAAAAGTTTAAAAGTATATCTTATTTTTCTTCATCTTCCGATAATATATTATTCATTAACCCCTTTCAGCCTATTTAGATTATTTAAATATCTTTTAATAGTTCAATATATCTTTTAGTTATTCTTTAAACCTTTCACACTAATTACATTATTTAAATAAATAATCTAATTAAAATTAAAAATATTTTGTAATAGTTCAATTTGTCTTTTAGCCACGTCTATAATATTATCCATCTATTATTTTCCTATCCATATCTTTTGAGCTTTTCGACTAAATTAGGATAGGATTATGGTTTCCAGAATAATACCCATTAGACTAATTCTATTTTTTCCTATAAATAATCCATCGTTTGCCTTTCATCCCCAGAAAGCAATTAAGCTATTCCGTTTGTTTCTTTTGTGATAAAGAGCGGAGTCCAAAGCAATATGTCTGATCATTTACCCTCAGAAATTGTGGAGGAAATTCTTCACAGACTTCCCGTCAAGTCTATTGTGAAATTTACCACTGTTTGTAAAGCTTGGAATTCCCTTATCAAAGATAAGACTTTCATACATGATCATCTCAACCGTACAATTGATCAAGCTTCCAATGGCAACAACGACTCTATCTTTATTCATTTCTCTTATCTAAAAGACATAGGGCAACGTCACCCTCAACAAAAGGTCTTTTATTCATTGTACTCAGTTGATCAGCAAACAAATCACTTATCTGTTGAGAGATTCCCATTCTCTTGTCTATTTCGACACGATCGTTATACATCGTTTGCCGGCACATGCAATGGCCTTGTATGTTATGCTGACTATTCACCATCAGATTCTGCAACTATTTTAATCTGGAATCCCTTGCTTCGAAAATATGTGGTGCTTCCCAAACCAATCATGACCTGCAATAAACGCGACCGTCAGCACTACTTCAGGTACCATGTATGCTTTGGGTTTGGTTTTGATTCCAGGAACAACGATTACAAGGTCGTTCGATTCATGAATCTTCGCTTTGAAGAAGATACTCCTCACATTGAGGTATACTCTCTTGTTTCGCGTTCTTGGAAATGTATCACGGTTGGAGTTCCTCAGTTTTATTTTCGTTATTATGATCTCAACCGGTTACCCCCAGTGTTTGTGAATGGTGCAATACATTGGGTTGCTAACCGCCATAGAGGTGATAACTTAGAGCACAAATTTATTTTATCATTTGATGTGACTGAAGAAACATTTCAAGAATTAATGTTGCCACAAGAGTCGCATCATAAAGAATCTATTATTTCAAAATTACTTGTTGTGGAAGGAGGCCGATCACTTGCTGTGTCGAATTATCGCACGAACACGAGAAAGTTTGGTCCCCGGATGTGCAATATTTGGGTAACGAAAGAATATGGTATTAACGAGTCATGGACTCAAATATTCCACATTGATAGAAGCCTTTATGGGCGCATATCATCCATATTAGCTCTAACTAGCACTGGAAAAGTGGTAGGGTTGCTTATCAATGGAGCTATAGTTTTAGTTGATCCAGTAAAGGAAATAGTGGAGTGTCTGGGATTAGGATATTCTCAAACTTTAGTTGGACCTTATGTTGAGAGTTTGTTTTTCTTAAACAAAAATGAACCTAATGTTTTGTCTTTCTAGCAATTATTAATGAAAGATCCCGGTATTGGAAGTGTAAAATTAAGCTATAGCATCAAATTAACGTTTTGGCTTTTTTTTTTTTTTTTAAGTTATTTTCTGAACTAAATCAGTTATGGTGATTTTCTATTGTGCTCAATATTCGAGATTTGTTGATAAGTTTTATGCCAGTCTCTTAAATATACAACTAATAATAACCAATAAAATCATATATTTCTCTTTGTTTGTCCTCAATTATAGTTTTTGATTCTGTAAGATGTGGTTGATTTTCATTTAACTAAATTAAATGTAAGAAAAAAAAATAAATTAAAGCAAGAAGGTCACCAACAAGCTCTTGATTTAGGTGGTCAAGGGCCTCACCTGATAAGGAGTAGAACACAAGTTCGAATCTTAAAAAACCCACTTGTTGGACGTGAAAACATTTACCCTCTAAACCTCAACAAAAAAAAAGAAAAAAAAAAAAGAAAAAGCAAGAAGGTCAAAAGTATTGGTAACATAGAAAAAGGTCAATAATATTTCATATCAACCATTACAATAATCACAAAATATAACATAACTCTTTGAGGTTCGAAAACAGTTAAGGTATCAAAGACTGAAGTTAAATATTCTGATAAATAAAATTAAATAAAATTCCCCCATAATTAATTATTGGGAAAATTCCAGATAAATACCTTTTGAATTATCAAAACCCCCAAAAGTCTATTAACACTTCAAAAAGACTTAAAGGTACCAAGTACCAAATTGGGTTTTTCAAGTTTTGACACATTTACCATTTTACCCCTCAAATTTTTTTTTTTAAATAACAGTGGTGCCCCCGCCGGAGCACCACCGCCGGCCGCCGCCGCCGCCACCCCGGTGGCCGGCCGCCCAGGACCCCCGACGGCCGGAGCTCCGGTCACCGGTGGGAGGAGCTCCGGCCGGTGGAAGTTTTTTTGGTGGAGAGGGGGTTTTTTTTTTTTTTTAAAAAAAGTTTCAGAAATGGCAAGGGGTGGGATCGAACCCATCCCACCCCTTTAGGGATGGGTTCCCGCTCTAAATAATATAAATAAAATAATATAAATAAACTTGTTAAATAATATAAATAAAATAATTTTAACAAATTCAGTAATGAGATTGACAAGTTCAGTAATGAGATTGACAAGTTTAGTAATGAGATTGACAAGAATTGTAATAGTTTTGACAATTCCATTATGAAAATATTCATAATATAAATAAAAGGATTTTAACAAATTTAGTAATGAGATTGACAAGTTTAGTAATGAGATTGACAAGTTTAGTAATGATTTTGACAAGAATTGTAATGGTTTTGACAAAAACGTTTTGTGCAAAAATGCTGATGAAAACATGAAACAGCAAACGGTTTTGTCAATACCATTACGAATCTTGTTATTTCCATTATTGAATTTGTTAACGCCATTACTGACTTTGTCAAAGCTACTACACGTTTAATTATATTATATATATTTAATAATGCACATATATAACAAAGAAGCTTTGGTGGCCACTAGGCCACCATGCTTGCCATGTCAAGGGGTGGGATGGGTTCGATCCCACCCCTTGCCATTTCTGATACTTTTTTTCAAAAAAAAAAAACCCCCCTCTCCACCAAAAAAACTTCCACCGGCCGGAGCTCCGGCCGTCGGGGGTCCTGGGCGGCCGGCCACCGGGGTGGCGGTGGCGGCGGCCGGCGGTGGTGCTCCGGCGGGGGCACCACTGTTATTTAAAAAAAAAAAATTTGAGGGGTAAAATGGTAAATGTGTCAAAACTTGAAAAACCCAATTTGGTACTTGATACCTTTAAGTCTTTTTGAAGTGTTAATAGACTTTTGGGGGTTTTAATAATTCAAAAGGTATTTATCTGGAATTTTCCCTTAATTCTTCATAGTTCTTTTTTTTTTTTTTTGAAGGTTTGAAAAAGTTAGTTGGGGGCATTGGAAAAAGTAAGTAATATTTCAAATTATCTATAACAATAACCATAGAATATAGTTGGAAAAAATCGCAGTGGAGACTTAAAAAGCTCCTTGACGGGATCCTTAAAAATGTAAGATTTAGTTGTTTCACATCTTACTTCTTTGATTTCACTATTGACTATTTAGGCCGGCTACCTGCAAAGTTCCTAATACAGTTTTTGAATTTCCAAAACAAGAGTAGTTAAAAACGATTCTTATGCCTGATTATTTACTAATAACTATTTGAGTAAAATATTTTAACCTCCCTTATGTTTTGCTTTAATTACACGGACTTCCCCTCTATTTTAAAAATATACACTTAAATCCAAACCGTTAACTCCGTTAAGGATTTTTATTTTATTATTAAAATAAATTTTATTTACTAATTTATCCTTCATCGTTACTAATTTCATAATCTTGACTAAAATTGTTTAAGTCATTTAAGAGTGTTTTTTCTTTAACTTAGTTTTTACTTTTGTAAATAGTTATATGTTAAATTTTTTTTCATATTAAGATAAATGTTTAATTAATGTAGACATAGAAAACTTAATTAAAAATATGATTAATCCTATTAATAGATGCATACTAAAATAAACATGTTTATAAATGTTTGTACAAAAATGTAGTTAAAAAATTAAAATTTAAAATTAATATAAATCTTATAATGTATGAAATTTACATTATTAATAACATATTGTGAAAAAAAAATATTTCTTTCTTTTTCTTTTTGCCTTTCATTTGAGAGACATATTTTTTAGTCATTTAAAAGAATACTAAATAAATAAGTTTCAATGAATATGATAAAAATTTAAAATGTAAAATTTTTTTAATATAATAAAAATTAAAAAAATTTATTATATATTGGGAATTTTGAACATACATTTATTAGAATTATTTTTCTATATCAAAATTTATTTTTAGGCAAATATAAATGTTTATTCATTTATTGAAAAAAGAGTATTTTGGTTAAAGTAAATGTTTAATAGTCAAATTTAACGGTCAACTAACGGTTTGGTGGATGGAAATGGAATATCAAATATGTAAGGGAGGTTTCTGTAACATATATTTTAATTTTAAGGGAGGTTTATATATGATTTCAAAATAGAGGGGAGGTTTGTGTAATTTAGGTAAAACAGAGGGGTAGTCAATGTATTTTACTCTATTTTTAATAAAAGAGTCAAACAAAAAAAAATTCTCCAGAAAAAAAAAAGGAGTTTGCTTGAATTTTGAGTCACAAAAAATTTATGAGAATAGGAAGAAAATGGCTTTTTTTGGGACAATAAGGAAGAAAATAGCATTAACAAATCAAATTCCTGTCTTATTTCTTGGTCCCAAATTTGCCAAAGATGAGAAATGAGTGATCCAAATTAAAAAAGGATAAACTCTGGCCCAAAAAAATAAATAAAATTTAGACTAAAAGTTATAATTTTTTAACTGCCACAAAGATGATTGTTGGGAGAAGTGAATCCAAGCCCAAGTTCTCAGAAGTTTCTCACTTTGTTTCAACAAGAAACAACTCCCTCACGCATTGTGTGGGAGCATCATCTACAATACTTAAGGTACAAACTGACCTTACATGCATTTACTTTCATTACACTCAGAAACCATGTATATGCTCTAAAGAAAATATCTACACATACAATACTTAAGGTACAAATTGCGCATTTCATTGCATTCATCCTCAGCACACGTACAACAATTCTCCATATATCAGTGATATCATCAATATCTCTTATCATTGAACACTTCCTCCTTGCCATTGACCTCAACAAATCAGTTTACTAAATCAACATATACCAAACTGCTCAATATTGAGAAAGCGTAAAACCAAATCTGACTTATATAGAAGAACCCAATCCGCAACATGCATCCACTTGATCACAGATCACACACACATTATTCTGATCTTCCATTTAGACATTAGGCATTAGGCAGTAGGCAGTAGGCATTTCAAAGAGACTATTTTCCCAAGATACTATATGGTCATAAAGGATATTATGACCATTAGGCATTAGGAATTATTCAGTAGGCATTTAAAAAATGACAGTAGAGATTTGGAACTGTACCATAGCAGGTCATTGTTCATACTTACTCAAGTATGGAGCTGCCGTGTCACCTACTTCATTAGCCATCATAGTCATAAACTACACCTAATGGATAAATCATATACATTGTGATGCATTTACAACAAATCTGTGAAAAAATCTTGCATATGAGACATTAATTGACAGACATTTAAGTTGTGCTCAGAGACATTACAAACAATTACAAACTCCACCGAAATTGCAGGGATTGCAATACCTTGAAAATGGTTGGTCCATAAAAAGCGACTGCTCTTCACTGAATCTACTTTTTCCTTAGTTCATTGTGGCCATGGAAGGTGACGCCACTGCTCTTGAAAGAAATATAAGCTGTTGCTTTTTTCTTTGGGACAATTACAATGAAGTCCCACACAAGAGAAAAAATGAAAAAATGGTCCCTGAAGTTGTTAATGACAAGTCGATGAGCGTTCATTAACAAGTCGAGGAGCTTACACTGACAACTTCAGGGACCAATTCTTCATTTTTTCTTTTGTATGGGATTTCATTGTAATTACCCCTTTTTCTTTCCCATTCTATCACATGTTTTACTATTCCTAACTACAGTTGCGGCTTCACTTGCCAAGCCGTTTTCATATCAGTTGGCTTCATTCCAACCCAATCAAATTGAATAGTAAAATAGTTTAGAACATTGGATGTTGTGCCAATGTCACTTATCGTCTACTACTCTGCTTTTTCAATTTTTTGACTTCACCCACTCTGTCCATCTGCTTTTTCAATTTTCTGTCTTCTGATTGGAGTTGGTCTTCACTCAATCTGTTCGATTGCAAAAGTTTGATCTTCACTCACTCTATCCTATTGCAAAACTTTGATCTTCACCCACACTGATGACTTCCATTTTTCTGACTTTTGCTTGGAGTTGGCCTTCATTCCACCTGAATAGGTGAAAAAATTTGTTCTTGCTCGACATTGATGCCTTTCTTCTAGGACCTTTGAATTTGTAGTGGACGGAAGCACGGCGAATCATTTCCATAGTCAAGAAAGAACTAACACTCCGTTGTCACTTATTTTCCTCCTTTCTCTTTTTCATTAGCAAATATGCATCAAAAAACAACAAATGCTTGATTCTATAGCTCGCTATATACTATTCATTTTGTTTAATATGTTTGTTTTCGGAAATGGGCCTGCACAACTGTAGCTCCGGACAAGACTGAGGCCACAGTTATGGTGAAGGTTGAAGAGCAGTGTTGTCATCCTTGCAGGGTCACAGGTGAAGGATCCTGAGGTTTTTCCCCCCTTCCTGTTTGTCAATGTCATTTATTTTTTAAAGTTTATCTTGCATATGCTATTTATTTTTTTAGGATTCTAAGGTTTACTGAAATACTATAGATTTCATATGTTATTTATTTTTTCCTATACATTTACTTTGTCAATGACAATTGTGATTTTTCTCTTCCAGATCTTATGGGTTTCTTGCATAGCATTTTGCTTTAAGGAAAATCAGGTTCAGGGGAATGATGACAAATGAGCTTGCATGAGATGTTGTGAAGTCATATCACATTTACAAATGTTTCATGTATTGTTGTGCAAATGTTTTGTTGTATGGTTCTTTCCTTTGTTTTGTATATGATTGGAAATATGTTTGTACTCGATGAAGGTTTGTTGTTGGGTTTTGTTGCCCCCTTTTTTTTTGTTGGATGTTTTGATCTTTGTAAGTGTGGGTCTTAATATTGTACTGGGTGTATTGTAATGCAATTATGTTGTTAGCCATATGCACATGTTATGCCCTTTTTTTTCTTTTTCTTTTTTTTGCCTTTTCCATTAATCACATTGAATGTGAAGTAGGTAAGTCTTTGCTTTTGTTTAGTGTGTTTGTTGCACCCGCACAAAGCGGGGGTGGGGTTTGTGCTTGTTTAACAAGGAAGTAATTAGATCCTGGGCCCCTAGCACTGTTCAATTGGGAAGCCGCCGGTGTCATATAGAAAGTTGTCACTGTCACTCTTAATTAATTAAACAATACTGTGTTGTTTATCATACTAATGAGTTAATTAGTACACACATAAATGGGAAAAAAAATTATACACATAAACAAATCTAAATTAATTATACATCTATAAGATATATGTCATATTGTGTTTTATGTTAAGGGGGCATAAAGATTTTAAGCATCAAGGAATTAGGAATTTAAGTATATACCAAAAGTGAAGGGGTTGATTTTGTGATGAAAATGAAAAGAATAGATCTAATGATCAGTGTACAAAATATTAAATATTAAATGTATAAAATTTTTATAAATAATTAAATTTATATCTTGATGATGAAATCCATTGATGACTGAAAAATAATTTGATCCTCATCATGTCATGCACTGCCCCAGCATTGTATTTTCGTGGAATATTCTCAAAAGGGAATTACTTTAGTTGGATCATGTAAACCAAATTTAAATAATTTAAGTAAATTAAATTATATATGTTATTAGAAAAATAAATTTGCAGCTCTTTATAATCTCATTTTTAATCAAGTCTTGTAGTTATTTTGTGTCTCTACCGTTTTTTCAGTTATAAATATTACTCCCAAAGTTCATAATCTATGAATTAGAATTGATATGGATGGTGATTCAGTTATAAATATTACTCCCTATGTTTAGAATCTTTTAAGTATAATTGATATGGATGGTGATTAAGTAACATGTTATCACAAAATATAAAATAATAGCAATGTTTATACATATAAAAATATTTTCCAACTCAAAATTTTGAATATTTTTAAATTTTAAATGTATATAATGAATTCGTTAACTTGGTGCAACAATATCAAATTGGCCAAAGCCTACTATATAGGTTTGATCTTCTAAATTTAACCCTTTAAATTTATGAAGTATATTTTTAATTTTGTAAGGGTCTCTCTTTTCGAGGTTGAAAGCGTAAAGAGTTTTCGTCTTTTCTAATAAGTGTGTTCATCGAGTTTCGAATTCGTATTCTCTTCCTTAAAGAGATGAGATTACTTACTATATCAACCTATAGCTTGTTGGTATAAGATAAATTTATTTATTTATTTATTTTTCCGGTAAAATAAATTTATTTAACAACAATAACAAAATCAGATACAATGAACATTACATATTTGAAATATGTTTGGCATCCTCCACAAGTTATTCAAAGAAGGGAGAAAAAATCTTCTTGCTCCTTTTTAGAAGGGACAAACGCATGCGAGATAAATATGCATATTAAATTATAATTTTCAAAGAAAATTTTTTATTATTAAGTACGTTTCGTGTATTTTTAAGTTAAAATTTGAAGAAAAAATCACCACATTTACGAATTGAAGAGTTATGTTGGCCAATACTCAACAATAATTGCGATTCCTTGCTGATGTCATGTCAACACGTCACTAAGTTATTACACAATAAAATCCGTAATTATTGAAAGATAAGTACAGTCTAACTCCCTTGCAAGCGCAGCCAAATGTCAAGTCAATGATTTCTTCATAAGGGCAAGGATATATTTAGTAATATTTGTGTGTTTGTATAGAGTTATTTTAGATAAAGAATTTTTAAGTTTAGATAAATAAATGATAAGTTGATATAAGAAATTTACAAGCTCATATTAGAAATTCACAACCTTGGATAAAAATTTGCAACCTTATCTCAACTTGTCAATTCTTTATCGCAACTTGTTATTTCTTTATCTAAACTTGATAATTTTGTATTTAAACTTGTGAATAGTCTGAGAGTACAAATGAATCTTTTACTTAAACAAAATTTGTGAATTCCTTATCTCAAGTTGTCAATTTTTATCTGAAGCTAGAAATTCTTCATCTAAACTTATGAATAGCCTGAGAACGTAAGTCAATTTTTTGTTGCAACAAAAGTTGTAAAATCCTTATCTCAATTTGTTAATTCCTCATATGAACTTGGAAATTTCTTATCTAAACTAGTGAATGGTCTGATAGAGTAGGTGGATTTATTGCTTAAAAAATGAAAGTTGTGAAATCTTTATATGAACTTGTTAATTTCTTTTATCAATTTACCAATTCCTTATCTAAATTTGTTGGTTGGCTTAGTTAAATATCAAATATTATATATATATATATATATATATATTTTTACAATATACATATTAAAGGGCTTTGCTAGCCCAGTGGTCATACACTTTCTGTGCATGAAAGTGGTGGGGCCTCGAAATATTTCCCAGGAGCCCCTAGCTGGTGGGGTAGTTATTTTCTTAATAAAACAAATAAAGAAGGACAAATTGATCATTTTCCTCTGAATTTGTAAATTTCAGTTCAGTCTTAACCCCTCTGCAGGATTTCAAAAATTCAGAACACATTTCCGTCTTTTCATGATTTCCAAGTATTTTTTAAGGAATTTTCCCTTTTAATTTCTTCAAACAATGATTATATAATTTTTAGAATTTGTACAAATATAATATTTAATTATGTAAAGTTGGTTGATAAACTCACGAGTTTACATAAATCCATTACAACAACATAAACTTAAATTGTAAACTTGCAAGATTACTTTTATCAATGTTAGTAAAAATGTATGATTAAATAATTAAAATATAAAAATGACAACAATTTGATTTAAATATATTTTAAATCTAAATAATGGAAACCAAATCTAACCACATTCATAATTTAAAAAGGTAATATATGTTTAAGGGCAAGTTAACATGATTTTGTAAAATGGAAACATAAAAAAATAGTAACTTGGATGGTGAATATGTGAGTTTAATCAAGTTTGCAATTAGTATGAATTTAAGAATGAATTAAAATTATTTTGTAAATTAGAAATGAAAAAATGATAAATTCAAAAGTTCAACTCGCAAATTCGGCAACAATTTTTATAAAATTATTTAAGTATTTTTAATTTTAAAAAAAGAAACGACAACAAGTCAATAATAATTTAACAAGTAACAACTTGAACTTATAACTAAGAAAGTGATTTCAGTGAAATATCTTGCTAAATATCCATGACAACAATAGTTTAACAATTAACTATTTTAACACATCAAATGACAATAACAATGAAAGCAATCAAGTCATTTCACAACAAAACTTAATTTCTAAATAGTCTCTAATAACTTCATAGAAATTAAGTCATTTCAAGAAATCATAGGCTTTTTGAGCCAAATACTACACACAATAAAATTTTTTTATCAAGATGCTACACATTCAACAATATTTATCAAGATGCTATAGTTAAAAGAAAAGCAATTTTAATTTTGTATAGAACTCATTTGTGCGAAGAACGAGTTCTACACTGTACTATTTTTTAAATAATTTTTAATCCCCTAGCTTGGCCACCTATCCCTTATACCACTCTCCTCAAACAAACCCCCACAATTTTCTTCCCCCACAAAACAAATAAATGACTACCTGCCTCCATTTTTCTTTTTTAAAAAAATATTGATACTCCATTTTTCTGAATCTGACTTTTTCTTGGGTCTGATCCTATCTTTTTTTCTCTTTATGACTATTAGATCAAGTTTAATAGTTCACATTTAATATTTTGTAAAAATATTATTACAATAAAAAGAAGAATGAAACAAAAATATTAAATATGAACTATTAGAATTTAATCTAATGATTATTAAAGGGATAAAGGATTGGAGCGAGTGGGAAAAAAAATGAGAGAAACTAAGTCCCATTCTTCTCATCCTCATATACATCTCCACATATAAAATTACAAACTATTAAGATTTTAAATATTTATAATGTAGGTTACAAACTAAAAGTTAATACAAAATATTTAATTTTTTATTATTTTAGAGTACTGAACACGACTAAAAAAATAATTTAAGGTGTTGGATGCATATTATCACAATAAATTAATACGTTATTAGTTTATAAATTATTTAAAATATTAATTTTAAAATTATTTATAATATATTTTATCATTTATAAATATAAATATTTAAAAATATATTATAAATAATTTTTATTAAAAAAATCAAAATTAAGATTTTAAATAATTTATAAATTAATAATATATTACTTATTGGGTTAAGGTTCATCCAACTCTCTGAAGTATTTTTCTAGTTGTGTTTAGGACTCCAAAATAATGAAAAAAATAAATATTTTTTTATTTTTTATATACTTTTAGTTTTTTGCTTACATTATAAATATTTTTTTTTTGATAAATTATAGGTATTTAAAATTTTAGTAGTTTGTAATTTGGGAGAATTAGGGAGAAGGGCTAAAGAAAAGAAATATTTATTAATAGAAAAAATTGTAATTATTTTTAAGGATCAAAAATTAAAATATAAATTTTAATTACAAAATTAACATGTACCAAACTCCATACTTTTTCTCTAACACTATATCACCATGTCAGGGTTAGTTATCCAATTTGATTACATATCCGAGTAAATTTTGATAAAAAAAAACATCTGTATGCAATTTTAATAAATATATTATAAATAATTTTAATAATAAAAATTTTAAATTTAATATTTTAAATAATTTATAAATTAATAATATATTAATTTATTGGGTTAATATTCGTCCAACACCCTAAATCTTTTTTCCATTTGTGTTCCCTACTCCAAAATAATAAAAAAGTTAAATTTTTTTATTTTTATTTAATTTTAGTTTTATACCGACATTATAAATATTTAAAATTTTAATAGTTTATAATTTTATGAGTGGAGATGGATAAATATGGGTGAGAAAAATAGAGTATATATAATTTTTTAAAATTATTGGAGAGGCGGCGTCCTGTGATTAGGGGTGTTCATGAAGCCTAGAGCCCGGTATGCCCACCCCGGCCCAATAAAAAATTGTCTTGCCCAGCCCAAAAAAAATTGGGTACAATCGGGCTGGGCATTTTAGCGGGCAGGGCCGGGCATCAGGCAGGGTATGCCGCCCTACCAAGTAGGTATATAATTATATATATTAAAATATGTGATGTAAACATTTTTTTTGTATAACAGTTTATAACTTTATATAATTATATTATATTATATGTTTTGTTTTATTAGGCTCCTTTAGTATTATATATTATTTATAGTTTTGTTTTTCTTTCTTTGTCTAAATCCTTTCTTTCTCAGCTTGGTCTAGATCCTTAGGGTTTGAGGGTTCTATCTAGGGTAGTTTTAGAACTTAGTGCTCATTTTATTTTCTTCTTTTTTTTTTCCTGAGCTTGGTTCTGTTTTTTTTCTCTGGACAACAGAAGATCAAAGATTTTGTTTTCAGCATTTATTTGTTGTGTAAAGCTTGCGATTTCTCTCCATATGATTTTCTTTTCTTTTTTTCCTGAGCTTGGTTCTGTTAAGGTCGAGGGTTTTGTTTTCAGTAGTTGGAGAAGGAAGAATGTAATGGGTATGGTTGGCTAATGGTGATTGAAAATGTTTTTTTTTTTCTGAGCTTTCCATATTGATTATTGTCATGGAAGCTGTTTTTTTTTTCCCACATAAGGTGTGCGTAGGACATCTTTGATTGTGAACCTATTTATGCTCCCTTGAAGAGTAACTTAAAAGTTGGGTTGATAAATGTTGGACAGGGCGAAGCCCACCCTCGCCCAGCCCAAAAATGTATTGTCTTCTACGGGCAAGGCTGGACATCAAGCTGTAAAATGCAGCCCAATGATTTTTTGGATAAGGATTTCGCCCTGTCCAACCCTACCCATATACACTCCTACCTGTGATTGCTCTGTGAGGGAGAAAATTGTGGGGGGTGGTACCTAGGGGATAAATAATTTATTAAAAAAATAGTATAGCACAGAATTTGTTCTTCACGAAAACGAGTTCCGTATAAAATTAGAGAACGATTTCAACTCTAGTATCTTTAGTATATTGGAAAATAATTTTCAATTAAATGTGTAGTATCTTAGGCTATATTTGGTTTGAGGGAAGGGTTTTGCTCCTCTCCCATTAATTGACAAGATTAAAAATTTTGGAGGGGAGGGAAAATTTTTTAAAATCTCCCCCCTCCCCTCAAAACTTCTCCTTCTAAGTATGTAACCTATTAGACTAAAATACCCATGACATTTTATCATTAACCCAAATTTTTTTTAAATATATATATATATATATGTATAACTATAATTATAAAATATAATTTTAAATATATATGTATATATATAATTGTATTAAATGTTATTTATTATAATTTAGGGCATAAAAATATTATTTATAATTAAGCTTTATTATACATTTAATAGAGTTTGACAAAAATTGTTTATTACATAAGGGTAAAGTTATCCATATAAAAATAATTTACCTCCCCTCCCTTTCTGAACCAAATAAGGTAACATTAAAATCCTTCCCCTTTCATTCTTTCTTATCAATCCAAACAAGATAATATCAAAATCCCTCCTCTCCTCTTTGTCGAACCAAACAGACCCTTAGTAATTTTTTTTTTTTTATTGTGTGTTGGATTTGGCTCAAAAAGCCAGGAATCATATATATACATATTTTGGTGGTCCTTCTGTTTCTTTCTCCTTTAGTTAAACCTTGGGACTCCCTCTAATTCATCATTTTAATACATCATCCAATCACAGTGGTTGCTTAACGGCTTCTAGTGTATGTTTGGATTAACTTTTGAGAATAGCTTTTACGATTTATGAGATAAGTATATGAGAGAAGTTTTGTTTCAACTTACGAAAAATAGCTTATGAAACCACGGTCTGAGTGTTTCCCAAACACTCACCTAGTCTAGACAGATTCTTTAGACAATTTTTTAAATACAAAATTTTATCACGCATATATAAATAAACAAATCGAATAAATTACAAACACAAATAAACATGATGTAAATAACTCTTACCATGACACACGAGCTTCACGTTTATATATTTATCAATGATTTATTTAGTTTTATCAATATTTTTAAAATTCAAATTACCTAGTTTTTCTAAAAAAAATATATAATAAAGTTTTGATTTTTATGTAAAAAAATACTCTTGACAAGTCTTCAATAGTAGCAACGGCTTATTGTGGCCATGGAAGGTGACACCACTGCTCTTGAAAATCAACTACATCTCAAACCCTGCAACTGTGCTTAGGCAACGAAACTGGACAGAACACAACCTTCGATGCCGGCATCAGGTTGATTAGAAACTTGTCATTCCACTAACTTCACCAAAATTGTGACCTCAGTCTTGTGAGGAGCTACAACATCAAGCCTTCTATCGTGAAAAAGCCTTAGGCACAAAACAAACAAAATAAGAGGAAAAAGGCAACAAAAAATTAACTGATTGTCATATCGAAAGCAAGGGAAACAATTTAAACTTGTTCATTCTTCATTACCCAGATGATGGCTTGGTCTTCCGGCGATAGCATATTCGAAGATCCTGGAACAAATACATCACTATCGGCCAAGAAATTTTGTTTTCCCAAGCTAAGACTTTCCGAAGTAGAGTCACGGACAAGATAAAGACCAAGTAAAGGCGATATGTTTGGAAAGTAAGAGTTTCACCTACTTTAAAGAAATTTAGTCCAAATCTTAGACAAACTGAACATCAACCAAAGGTTATATTTTAGAAAAGTAAGAGCTTCACTTACTTCTTTCAAATGTCAGAAAATTGAATATTTTTTAGGGAGAATTATATTGAGGTCCCATGGAAGAAAAAAAAGGAAAAAATAATCCCTATAGATTGTAAAATGAAAAAATGGTTCCATTAACAACTCCATGAGCCTGTATTGACAATTCATTAACAACTCAATGGGACCATTTTTTTATTTTTCAATATATAGGGATCATTGCTTTATTTCTCCTCTTCCTTAAGACCTGAATGTAATTTTTCCTATTTTTTAAATAGTTATGGAGTGATAAGTGTGATATTTTTACTTCACCCACTTCTTCCAAATGTTAGTGTGCTTGGGAATTAATTGTTGATAGTAACTTTACTATTCAAATCACATCAATTTTGACCGAAACGAACAAAAAAGTAAACGGCTTGGCAACTCAATCCAATACTGTTGTTATAAATAGTAATGCGTGAGAGTGGGAAGTTGGACCAATGGCTTATTGTGTTATAACTTCTAAGTATATACTCCCTCCGATTCATAATATAAAATATTTTAATTAATTCACAAAAAATAAAAAATAATAGTTAATTTAAGAAATATGTCTTAAATTAATTTTTTTTTCCACTTTTACACTTGTTAGAAAATATATTTCAAAAGTTAAGGAGTGGACAAATTGAAAATAAGCATTAATTATAGGAACAAAATTGAAAAATTAATATTAATTATCTTACAAATGATATATATTATAGATAAAACTATTTTTTTATAAGTGCCCTATATTATGGATCAGAAGGAGTATTGATGGAGAAAAAATCTCCTAGCTCCTTTTAGAAGGGACAAACGCATGCGAGACAAATATGCATATTAAATTATAATTTTCAAAGAAATTTTTTATTATTAAGTACGATTTCGTGTATTTTCTAAGTTAAAATTTGAAGAAAAAATCGCTACATTTGCGAATTGATGAGTTACGTTGGCCAATGATCAACAACAATTGTGACCCGTGGTTGATGTCATGTCAGCAAGTCACTAAGTTATTAAATTATTACATAATAAAATCCGTAATTATTGGAAGATAAGCACTGGATATTTGGATAACTCCCTTGCCCGAGCTGCTAAGTGTCAAGTCAACGATTTTTTTTTTTTTTCCAACATATCAAGTCAATGATTTCTTCATAGGGCAAGCATATTAGTAATATTTGCGTGTTTGTATATAGTTATTTAAATTTCTTCAAACAATGATTATATTATTTTTAGAGTTTGTACCGATGTAATATCTAATTATGTAAAGTAGGTTTACAAACTCATGAATTTATGTAAATTTGTTACAGCAACATAAACTTAAACTGTAAACTTGCAATATTATTTTTATCAATGTTATTAAAAGTGTATGATTAAATAATTAAAATATAAAAATGATAATAATTTGATTTAAATATATTTTAAACCTAAATAATGGAAACCAAATCTACCCTTATTCATAATTTAAAAAGGTAATATATGTTTTAAAGCAAGTTAACATGATTTTATAAAATGGAAACATAAAAAAAGCAGTAACTTCGGTGGTGAATATGTGAATTTAATCAAGTTTGCAATTGGTATGAATTTAAGAACGAATTAAAATTATTTTGTAAACTAGGAATGAAAAAGTGATAAATTCAAAAGTTTTTAACAACAATTTTGGTAAAATTATTTAAGTATTCTTAATTTAAAAAAAAAAACGACAACAAGTTAACAACAGCTTAACAAGTAACAACTTAAACTTATAATTAATAAAGTGATTTTCAGTGAAATGTCTTGTTAAATATCCATGACAATAATAGTTTAACAAATAACTATTTTAACACATCAAATAACAATATCAGTGAAAGCAAACAAGTTATTTCACATCAAAACTTAATTTCTAAGTAGTCTTTAATAACTTCATAGAAATTAAGTCATTTCAAGAAATCATAGGCTTTTTGAGCCAAATACTACACACAATAAAAAAATTTATCAAGACGCTACACATTCAACAATATTTATCAAGACGCTATGGCCAAAAGAAAAACCATTTTAATTTTGTATAGAACTCATTCTTATGAAGAACGAGCTCTATACTGTACTATTTTTTAAATAATTTTTATCCCCCTAGCTTGGCCACCTATCCCTTAGGCTCCTCTCCTCAAACAAACCCCCACAATTTTCTTCCCCCACAAAACAAATAGTAAATGACTACCCGCCTACATTTTTTTAAAAAACAATTATGTATAATCTATTTTTCTGAACCTGACTTCTCATATTTTTTTTCGTTTGCTCCTATCTTTTACTCTTTTTATAACTATTACATCAAAATTTAATGATTCACATTTAATATTTTATAAAAATATTATTACAATGAAAAAAATTGAAAAAAAATATTAAATGTGGATCATTAGAATTTAATTTAAGGATTATTAAAGGGATAAAAGATCAAAGCGAACGGGAAAAGAAAATGAGAGAAGCTAAGTCCCATTTTTCTCATCCTCATTTATACATCTCCACACATAAAATTACAAACTATTAAAATTTTAAATATTTATAATGTAGGTTACAAACTAAAAGTGAGTACAAAATATTTAATTTTTCATTATTTTGGAGTACTGAACATGACTAGAAAAATAATTTAGGGCCCGTTTAGTTCGATCCCATTACACCCTGCAGTGCAGTGTAGTGCAATACGATGCAATGGTAATGCAATATTAATTACAAGGGTAGTGTTTGGTTTGATTTTTAAGCAACGTGTAATGAGTTAATATTTTAACAATTATTTAAAATTAATATATTACATAAAGTCTATTTTACCCCTTAATTTAGTCTTTGTAAAAAAAATAGTTAAAAGCCGGCGACGGCGGGGATAGAGGAGGAGGTAGTCACAGCGGCAATGATGGGGGTGGCGAAGGAGGAGGAGGTGGTGGTGGCAGTGGGCGGTAGGCTAGTGGCTGGGCTGGGGGTGGCGGCGAAGGAGGAGGAGGGGGTGGCGGTGGGCTGTGGGCCGGGGGTGGCCACGAAGGAGGAAGTGGTGGCGGTGGGCCGGGGGTGACGGCAGAGGAGGAGGCGGTGGCGGCAGCAGGCAGCGGGGTTGGAAGAGGAGGTGGTGGCGGTGAGCTAGTGGCGGGGGGTGAGGGTGGCTGGCGGCGGAGGAGGAGGTGGTAGTAGTGGCGGTGGGTGGCGACGGTGGAGAAGGAGGTAGTGGTAGTGGCTATGGGCAAGTGGCGGCGACAGAGGAGGAGGTAGTGGCGGTGGAGGTGGGCGGCAATGGGGGTGGACGAGGAGGTGGTGGCAGCGGCTGGTGGAGGTGACGGCGGTGGAGGAGGCAGAGAGTGGAGGTGACGGCGGTGAAGAAGGAGGAGGTTGTGGTGGTGGTAGTTGAGGCGTGATGCGGCAAGTGAAATAAGATAAGTGAAACAAAGACAAGAGAAACTAAAGGGTAAATTGGACTTTTTAAACTATGCAATAGGATGGTAATAAGGATTCATAGGGGGGAGGTATGAATGATGATTACCAATTTTTTGGTAATCATCATTACCATGGTAAACCCTATTACCATGCTAAAAAGTAACCAAACACTCTTCTCTTGGTAATGCAATCATGATTACCATTGCAGGCATGCAATGTAGTTGAACCAAACGGGCTCTTAAGGTGTTGGACGCATATTATCACAATAAATTAATACATCATTAATTTTAAAATTATTTATAATATATTTTATAATTTATAAATATAAATATTTAATAGTTTATAAATATTAACAAATATATTATAAATAATTTTTGTTAAAAAAATTAAAATTAAGATTTTAAATAATTTATAAATTAATAATATATTAGTTATTGGGTTAAGGTTCATCAAACTCTCAGAGGTATTTTTCCAGTTGCGTTTAGAACTCCAAAATAATGAAAAAAATAAATATTTTTCTTATAAATAAAGGGAGAATATGAAAAGAGGAGGAGGAGAGTAATTTTTATTCACTTCACAAAGTGTGTACAATACATCACATATGCCCCCAATTTATAGGCATAACCATATAACCTAAAAAAACCGAGATTACATAATCGTAGGAAAATAAACGGGGACACTATTACAAAATGTAGATTTAGCAGTGTCAATCTTATGACACTACTTCAAATAAGAACAAAAGAAAACTTCTATTAAAAAAAATACATGTGGTAGCTATAGTGCTTAACCAGAAAAGTGCCATAACTACTTAATACCTTCTATGACACTTTTTTTTTGGGAAGCGCTATACAAGAAGTTATTTTTTTAAAAAAAAAAATTACACACCTTATATAGCAAGTGCCATACAAGGTAAGTTCTAAAGTCACACTTCCTATGACCCTTCCTTAAGAAACGCCATAAGAAGTGCGTTTAAAAATGAACCTCTTATTGGGATGTATTCCCATTATGAGGGAGGATGCATTACATGCTTCTGATGTTTAGATTGTTTTGGTGTATGTACTCTCCAAGCTAGCTTGGCCATATTATGAATTAAAAAAAAATGAACCTCTTATTCATCATGTTTAAAAACAAAAAAACAAAAAATTCGTGCAGTGTGTAAAAAGTAGAAAAACTTGTGAAGATTATTTGAGTTGAGATAAGACTATCTTGCATTCAATTCAAATAAATCAATCATAACTTCTATTGTCTGCGTTTTATAAAGGAAAAAAGTTATATCTAAACATGGAGTAGAGCTAGCATTTAATTATTAAATATCAATAAAAAATCAGAAGCATATATCAGCAGCCAGCACTCTAAAAAAGCATAATTTTTGTGCGGAAGAGCCCTTAGAAGCCATATATATATGTCATCACAAAGAAGCGACATGCATAAAACGAAAATTCCATATTGCTTCACGGGCATGCAATTCATACTGTTAAACTACAGTTATCTACCTCTACTACTTTCTAACACACGCACACTATAGGTAGGAAGGAGGACTCTGATAGAGATTATTTAAAGGAAGAAACAAAATTTAAGTCAAGTTTTTTGATTCATCATGTCAAGTCTTTTAAAATCATGTGTCTTATTTATTTCAGTTAGATTTATAGTAAAATTATAATATTTCTAAAATATGACATATATATCCTATTAATTTTTAAATTTACAAATATAATTTTATTAGTTGTTACTTGTTTAATTTTCTCAATGTCTTTTATATTTAATTTATTATTTAAAATTATTTTTTTTAAAAAAAGATATTTTCTACTAGCATTGTCAGATTAAGATTAGTGTTTAAAGTTAGTCCTTATAAATTAATACAAGAGATTGATTAATTTATAGGATAAATATTTGGTTTTGACTCGAAAGAGTATTATCAAATATCTTTGAATCTTAAACAAATACATATCTTCGTTTTATTGCTTATTGAGGGTAAATTAATTAGTTCATGAAATAAATATGGGATAGATAATCCTAGATTCCTCTTACCTTGAAGTTTTCGATTTAATCAATTAATTCTTAAGTATAAAATTTCTTTCAAAATATTCTCACTTAACCTGATTGATAACTTAATTAAGATAATTAATTCATTTTTGTTATAGTCCTCGTAGGAACGATCTTTTTATATTACTTGCGACCCGTACACTTGCGGTAAAGCTAGATGGCTAACACAACACATCCATAAATTCTTAGATGGGAAATATTAGGTTCCTAACTAAAAGCCATTTGTAAAGGGGAGACTTTTTAAATAACTTATTGGCCTGATACGAATCAATGTTACTGCATGCAAATTTTCATGTCCAAAAGCAAAAACTAGAAGATTTGATCTCATAAGTAATGGTCTTGCGATTAATTGTAAACGTTTAATTAATGATTCTGCAAGTTCATTTTGTGTATGAACATGAGCTATATGATAGGATATGCAATATTCATTAAACACTTGTGAAGTAAATTCACTAGCATTATCAAGACGTATTTTCTTGATAGGATAATTAGGGTAATGAGCTCTTAATCTAATTAATCGAGTAAGTAATCTTGCAAAAACCAGGTTGTGAGAAGATAATAAGCAAACATGCGACCATTTAGTTGATGCATTAATTAAAATCATATAGTACCTAAATGGTCCGCATGGTGGGAGTATTGGCCCATAGATGTCTCCTTGTACCCGTTCTAGAAATGTGAGTGACTTACTTTCTACTTTGCATGGTGAAGGTCGAATAATTAATTTTCTCTTGGAACATGCAGCATATGAGAGATCATAGGATTGTGGTATTTATTTATGCTTCAGGGAATTTCCACATAAATTCTCAATTATTTGTCGTATCATGATTGACCCGGGATGGCCTAACCAATCATGCCAAACATTAAAGTGATTAGTAAACTTCTAGTTTGTATTAGTGAACTTCTGGTTTCTAATAACATGTGTTTCAATTGTGCTTATAAATGTATAATACAAGCCAGAAGAAAAGGCACGAAAACTTTCTAATAGACATTTTCTACCATAAATTATATTTGTGATAGCAAGACTTTCTTGATTATTTATAGTTGTTGTTTCTATATGATATCCATTTCTGCGGATATCTTTGAAACTCAACAAGTTTTTTTAGACTTGGTAGAATAAAATACATTATCAATGCATAATTTTGTTCTTTCAGGTAACAAAATATTAGCTATTCCAGAGCCTTCAATCATATTTATACTTCCGGATATAGTCTGAACATTGGCTTCTCACATTACTAAAGAAGAGAAATATTTATTGTTTTTAAGTATGATGTGGGTTGTTGCACTATCAAGGAGACATAAATCTTCATGATTGACATCACTAAGAGTCATTCTTCATTAAAAGGAACATGTAAAAAACAAGGGAAAAAACATAATTAATGAAATGGAAATACTCATTATAGTAGCAACTTTAAATATATTAAATTATAGTAGTTTAAATAGATGAAAATAATTTATGCTAAGAAATTAGAAACACATAAATGGGTAGTGTCCATGTCACCTTATTCAAAATTTTTAACATAATTTGTTTCAATCTTTTCCCTCTTCGGGTGAGAATTTAAGCCGCCACGATTTTGATCACGCCTATGCTTACGTACTAGTGGAAAAATGGCTTTTTAAACCGGTTAAATTTGATTTTTTTAGACTTATTTTGGATCAGGTCTAGATATAGTCGATCTAAAAAGTCTGATACTTTTAAGATCGGTTAAGGAACCGTTCTTAAAAGTCACACTTTTAAGACCGGTTGTATTAATAATCTGTTTTAAGATAAACCATTTTTAAGACTAGTTGTCATGAGTACCGGCCTTAAAAGACCTCTTATATAGGCAATACTGAAACATTTTTAAGACCGATTTTCCATATAACCGGTTTTAAAAGTTTTATTTTTTAATACCGATTGTAAATAAAATCGGTCTTAAAACTTGAATTTTAAGACTGGTTATATATATAACCGATTTTAAAAGTATTATAATTTTTTGTAATTATCTTTGATTATGCTAATAATCAGAACACATCCTAGAATTGCTGCTTCCAATGCCATATTTGTTAAGTGTCATAAGGTGTTTAGTTTGCTTCCATTTACCATTTCCTTTTTCTTTAACCTTCTCATTGGGAACTTGTAACATAACATGCGCCTTCATCCTCATGTAATATGTTGTTTAAAGCCACCATATATATATATGAATAATTCTTTAAAACACATGTAGGCCAATGACATGTCTCAAATAGATTCACATGTATAAATGTATGGTTTCACATAATCACACAAACAACAAACATGTTAATTCATGCAACCAACAAGTTTTACAGAAAAGTCGAAGGAAGAAAAATTCCTCAATATATACAAAAAATTTCTCAGTTTTATAAGAACTCGTTATTATAAAAGTTCATAAATGAATTCAGCACAACAATTGCGAATGTGATCAATATCTTCTTCTGGAAAGGGGTCAGCAAGATCAAATATTTGAAACACCAAAGTCAGGCAAAATATTAACTTGCTAACTTAAAAAAGAATAAAAGTAATGAAAATTTTTTCAAATATATAAACATTTACCTCTTGAGTAAATTCTGTCATGCCTAGGGTAATAATATTATAAATGTACCTAAGAACATACAACTCATACAAGTTGGACCCTAGTGGTTGCCTACGAGT
This sequence comes from Inga laurina, assembly GCA_963855925.1. Taxonomy (NCBI): domain Eukaryota; kingdom Viridiplantae; phylum Streptophyta; class Magnoliopsida; order Fabales; family Fabaceae; genus Inga; species Inga laurina. The sequence continues at coordinate 6,706,282 of OY979702.1, forward strand.
CTGAAAAACAATATGATATCATTAAAATAAGTATAAAATTAAAGCATGACTTATTATTGAATACATTCTTAAAACAAACCACTATGTAGCTAACCTTTGGCAAGATCCATGAGGGTCTTTTAGATCACTAATATGCCTACCATAAGTAGTGTGTAGGAATGTCCGCATAACCCTATATCATCAAAATCACAAAGGTTACTTATTTTACACAATTTTCATAAATTTTGCACATAAAAGGTAATTAATAATGCAAGAAAATTTATGAGTTCATGGTCTTCTTCAATTCACTCCCTGGCTTGTTGTGGTGGAAGGAGCATAAAAGGATGACAGTGTAACTCTTCTTGCACAAAATAACCAATTGCCAATGATCACTGAAAAAAGGGAAGACTTTTAAGCAAATATAAAACATTATGTATATTACGAAATATAAATTTGTTTCTTACCCATGAACATATGGAGCCAAGAAACACTTAATTAGGGTTTCACTAAGCCTTTGCGATAAGTATGTGTGTCTGATAGCAGTAGTGGTCCCTTTATCATGGAGTTGAACTGGGCATAGGAATCCAAATTTATCGGTTTTACCAGAGGAAATCAACCTATGACTCATGTACCTACAATAATGCAAATACAAAAATCAAAGTTTAACGGCGTAATTTGTAAAATATTTACTTCTAATTGGAAAAGATACTTACATTAAAAATAGTTGGACAATCGAAACCGTAAGCTATTGTCAAGGAGCTACCAGGGACATTAAATCATCCCTCTCGAGATAGCATTGCACCCCTGACTTGCCAACGGCTGACTTAGAAGGCAAATCTCTTGTTCGAAAGGACATATCATATACCATCATAATCACTTGTTGCATGACATTTAATGGAGACTATGAAACATCTTGAGTGGAGGGAATTGCAGGTAGCGGGGCTTTGATTAAGGATTCCTCAGCTCGATTAGAAACAAGGTTCTTTGACCATAAGATGAAAGAGTTGAGGATATCGCTCACAATCTTGAAGTCATCAGTTAAGATAGGGAGAGGTGCATCTACAATGATCACCTCTTCAACTGCCACTCTGACTTGATCATCCTTTATTTCTTGGTGGTGGACAGTTGATCCCAAGTTGTGCTCGCTCCCTCGTACAACTAATCATCTCAGAGGATTCTCCACAAACAGGTCACAAGGCTCACCAATTTCTTTTCCTGAACCCTCTGATGACTGATTAATACAACTCCTTTTAGCGCTCTGTTTAGGTTTAGGGAAAGTGCCTGGGGAGCGTTGGTATATTGTCTTGTGCTCGTCATGATAATCCATTCCTCCTTCATCTTGCTGAACCTTTCTTCAAATCGTGAATCAAATGATGCTTCTGCCTCGGCCTTAGCTTCCACCCTCACAGTAGGCAATATATGTTCCATCTCCTCCCTAGTTACCATACTACTTGAGGAACGGCGTGGGGGTGCTCCAAAATAATCCCTTATGTCTACCCCGCCTCCAACTCCCCTAACATGACCAGGATACTCGTGTTTTCTTGTAGCAACAGTCAGGATGTCATTCCTCCCATCCAACCTAAACGATCCCTTAGCTTGTTTTTTTAAGCTCCTCCTGTAAGACACGTAAGACAAATATAAGTAATGAAATTTTGTTTACTCATTAAGTAATAACAACAACAATACTTACTTTTTCACGAACTATACGTGATTGTTCACTCGTACAAGGCCCTCTCTTCTTTTGATGAGCGAACTTCCACATTTCTTCACGACATATTGCAGATGGTGGAGAAAGAAGAACATAAGAATCAGATTGAGCTGCTTCTTCCAATCTCTTCCGTTTGGCCTTCAACAAGTCTTTTTTAGCCTTCGCATAACCCCCACGAGACATTGTATGGGGGCAATCATTCTTTCTTCCACTCTCTTGTGCTTTTTGCCTTTTTTCTTGCTAATGAAAAATAAAAAAAAAGTTACAATCAATAAATTAAAGACAATTCATAAATAAATAAAATGCAAAATATGTCAACTCACCAAAGTTTCTGGAGTAGTCGGAAGCTGTTTAAATTCTTACCAAGTGTGTTCGTCAATGTAAGAATACTTGTCACACGAATTAAGACGAGGCTGACCTTCTTCCACCTCGATATGCATATAATTGTTGGCTAGAGTTGTCTTAAATTTCATTCAGCGTTCATCACAATACGTCATTGTCTTATTATACAAGATTTCACTCTCAGGAATGTCATAAGTGGGCTGGATAGTTTCTTAAATATGTCGCTTCACACTTTTATCCACATTTCTCCACTCCTCTATCAAGATACTAAGTTTGTTGCGTGCTAGGAGGCTGACAAAACTCCTATACCAGCTTGCATTAGGTCTGATTGGTTTCCAATATTTATCAAATTTGATCAGATTCTTTTCCCCAGTATTTTGATTAAGGGGAATGTCTCTCAATCGGGTGCCTCTTCTACCCCTTCATATGGGCTGGTTACATGGCTCACTTTGATTCTGGCTCGGAGTATTGCTAGGAGTACCCTCACTTTGATTAACACTAGTTGGCTCCGGAGTGCCCTCAATAGGACTGCTCATTATCCTCACTTGAAATTGAATGAGCTAATTTATACTTCTATGTGGTCATGATACTTTAAATTTCAGCCTCCAATTTTCATTTCAAGCACTATATTAACATTCTAGACTATGTTATATCCTTGTTGGCACTTAAGTATTGTACAGGGCGTCAAAATGCACAATACAACTCTATTTTAGAATCTAGAATTTTCTAGCAACTAACTTATAACAATTTCTTTCTCATGCTCTCCCTATACAATTCCACCTCCTAAACTTTTTGGAGTTAAAAAAAGGAATAAAATCTAACTCTGTCTAACACATTAATAGGATCCACAGAGTTCCAGAATAAAATCTAACACATTATAATTGAATAATACAGAGTTACAGAATCAAGGCTGACAGACATTATTCACATTATAATCCAACAATACAGAGTTACAGAATAGAAAAAATCACATTATAATTCAACAATACAGAGTTAATCAAGGCCGAGAGACATAAAAGTAGCTCTAAAAAAAGGAAAGATAGGCTTTACATCCACATATAATATTCACAAGTTAAGATAATTCAAAAGGCAGAACAATGCCTCAAAGCAAGCAACGTAAAAAAGCAAAATTTATCACATAAAAACCTGGAGTTTGAGCTTGAGGAACCCAAGGGAGGAAAGCAACGGAAACGAGGGAATGTAATCCACCGTAGTCCTGTGTCCACTGGCGGTGTTAGTAGGAGATGCGTGGGAAAGACAAGCTTAAAGACAAAACCTAGGGGAGGCAAGAAACCGCGCTTGAAGAATCTAAATGGTGACAACAGGTTACCAGGGAGTAGAAGAGGAAAAAAAAATAGTAGAGAAGAATCTAAATAAGGAGATATTAAAATAGTATCATACCTTAATTAAAGCTTCATGCTGATAACATGTTATAAATAAAGAGAGAATATGAGAAGATGAGGAGGAGGACAGTAATTCTTGTTCACTTCTCAATATGTGTACAATACATCACATATGCCTCCTATTTATAGGCATAACCCTATAACCTAGAAAACTGAGATTACATAATCGTAGGAAAACAAATGAGGAGAGATAATAGAAAGATGGAAGAGATATTAAGGAGGTGGACATCCATTTAATATATTTAATATATTATTCATAAATTTTTTTTATTTTTTATATACTTTTAGTTTTTTGCTTACATTATAAATATTTAATTTTTTTTGATAAATTATAAATATTTAAAATTTTAGTAGTTTGTAATCTATCTATTTTATTCTTAAAAGTAAGGCTGAAAGCAGGCATCACAACATCCACGTCATCCCTAAATTTTCTCTCTATGAGAAAAATAGATTATTCTATTATCTCTCTTAATATATTTTGAAAATAGGTATGCAGGCCTGAAAATAGGTACGACCGCGTGCTACATCGTCCCTGAATTTTCTCTCTATGAGAAAAATAGATTTTTTGCGATTAAGTGATGATAACTACCATTGCACCAATTACCCACGTTCTATGATTCTATGTTAAAAACTATTGTCAATAAATGAAAGATTTTTAGATTTGATATACCTATTGTCAACACTCGTTTCTACTTCGATATACACAGAGTAATAGAGACCAAGTTCCACAGACATACAGAAGAATACATATATACTGATAAAAGTATTTGTTTACAGTCCAAAGTCAACAATAAAGAATGCAATAATATACACCCCTATTACAAAATATCCAAAAGTATTTTAGACATAGACTATCTATAACCATGAACTTTTTATTTGCTTTAAGGCACATTCCAGTCACTTCCCTTGGTCTACATCCTTGCCTTTTGATCCTCTGGCGCCTGCTGAGATGTTTTATTTAGAAAAAGGGGTGAGATTCCGAAGAATCCCAGTAGAAACATGTTATCGTTCATAGAAAATGTGAAAAATAAATATGATATATGAATGTATGTACCAATTAATGAACAATATAAATATATCATCTGCATGTATACATAAGTAGGGCCCAACCCCACTAATCTGCACCGGTTGGTCTTCCGCCAACTCCAGTAAATGCCTCTAGCACTATTAGCCCCTCTCTGGGCAAATCATGTTGATTAATAAAGTGCATTTACAAACATTGGCATCCACACAACCATATAACTATCGCATGATGTATGAAAGATAATATCCCTCCTCGAAGTTCTATCGACCCCTTTTTGTATGCCTCGTGAAACGTGTCGACTTTCAGCTCCCGATTCGGTCTTAAAATATTAAATGTACAAGAAATAGGTCATAACCTATCCAAGTATCATTTTAGACTCTTCCATAGTGTTTCTTGTGGTTATATTAGCCTATGGTGAAAATTTACCAAAATGCCCCCAGGACCTCAGCCCGGCCCGGCCGTATCCGGCCAGATGACACGTTTTCCCAAATTTTGATTAGGGTTATCCTAACGTATTTACATCCAAGGAATCCATTTCCGGGCTCAAAATTATCAAATTCAATCTCAAATTATGAAATTGCCCTTGACAGCCCTACTTTAGGGTTTTAGGGGCGTTTCCGTAATTATGCTTTCTCGGCCTTTTCAGAAAAAGTGCCCAACTGTAACTCCACCTAATTTTCCCTTTTGAATCCAATGGAACCATAAAATAATTGAAAATCCAACCCTAAAGCCCTCAAACATCCCTGGCCAAAATTATGGTGTTCTCTAGGAAAAATCAGGGTTTTACTTTTTCGGCTCCATAAACGCGTTCCTTTTTACTCCTAACCACTTTATTAACCATCTAATTGAGTTATAACAACCATTTGAACTAAAATTGGGCAGCATAACCCTTAGGCACACCCATTTCCAAAATTTAAAACCAATGGCAATCTAACGAAATTTCTCTGATTAAATTGCCTACAACAGCAGAATAGTTAATATACGAAGGTTTGGAAGTTACCTCAAGCTCCCACAAGTTTTTCCCAAATATGTCTGAAAACCCTAAGTGCTCAACAACAGATTTTGAGCTTCCAAACCTTAAAGAACAAAGATGAGTAGCTTAGGATCGGAGTTATACGCGTTAGGAGCTAAATTGTCGGAGAAATCAGCTTACCTTGTGATTTTTCTTCTCCTTTCTCTCTCTACAAGTCCAAACGTTCTCACTCTATATTCAGCTGCTGTGTGCGACGGTAATGGGCTGAGGATGAAGATGCACATGTGTTTTATAATATATATAACATTACACTTTAATTGTTTAACAATTTCCAAAACTTTCAAAAATCAATTTTATACATAAATTATATGTAATCAAGCTCATTAATCCCAACCAATATTTTCTTCCTCTTGAAACACGTAGGAGACACCTAGGGGTCCCTCCTTATGGTCTCAATTGGCTACAAAATTTGTTCCGGTTACGTATACACGTAAAGTCTCAATTTTGGTCAAAATTGCATTTTTGCTCAAATTTTTGATAAATTCATATTAAATTGACCAAAATATTATAAATATATTTTCCCCCTTTATATTCCTTAATTAATTGAAATTAACTTCAATTAATTAGAAAATAATTACTTTTGTGATAATTTGGCAAAATTACGATTTTGCCATTACCTTTCTAATCCAATTTCTTCTCTTATTTTTCTTTGGCCAATTTCCATCTATTTTTGGACAAAATATTTTCTCTAATATTACTTCATTTTTGGACCTTAATATCAGGCTTTTTAAATTATCAAAATTAATTCCATAATTATTTTGCTCATTTTCTCATGAAAATGAACATTTATAAAATTCATAAATTCCAAATTTATGAATATTCACCATTTTATTGAATTTCAAAAATATTTATAATATTTTTGGTGAATATAAATTTTAGGGTGTTACACCTATTTTCAAAATCTATTATTTTATAAATTTCTTTTATTTTCCATTCTAATTTTTTGAACAAATTTTCTTATTCTAAATTTAAGAATTCAAAATATTTGGTAACTAACCCTATTATCTCTCTTCATTTTATTTTCTACATTCTAAATTTAAGATTTTAAAATATTTTGTAACCAAATTTTCTTCATCTTTATTTTTTATGATATGTTTATTTTGATAATTTTTGTATATCTTTGTTTTATTTTCCACCTTTTAAATGTAAGATATTTTTATTTTATTCTTCAAATTCTGAATTTAAGATTTTAAAATATTCTCTAACAAACTTCTCACCTCACTTTTTATGATATATTTATTTTGAAACTTTTTTGTTTTATATCTTTATTTTATTTTTCATGTTTTGAATTTATGATTTTAAAAATTTTTATAACGGAACTTCCCACTTTCCTCTTTTATCTCTATTATACCAATACCATATATGATTTAATTTTCTCTCTTCAAATTTCAAAATTACAAACCATCAACTCTAAAGAGGGAGGGAGTTTCGAGCTTCTTTATTGACTAGAAATCGTGCAGTTTGCAGTTCCTGCGGTTGCTTCCTTCACCATCATCATCATCTCTCCGTCAAGATGTTTCTTCTTCAACATTCACAAAACTCCCTTTCTCCCCCTATATTTTCTTTTTTAATTCATTTTCATGCCTCTATTTTCTTTTCCATTGCTTGCTTTTGCTCATAGACTTCCTTTATTCCCAATACCATAGTAAATATTGCGCAAGGGTGAGAATGATGAAGAATTCAAAATAGATGTGGTAGTCTAAAAAGTGGGAGGCCGATTAACGGGTCTAGATACTTCCCACATTTTCATCTCAAGTTCATCTTACTAGGAAAAGTTTTGATTCTATTTATTTAATCTTAACAATGATTTTCAACTATATATCCTTCACATATGAGTTATAGGAAGCAGCAATTGAACTCAATATTGGATTTAACTTATTGGCATTCTTTTACAGGTTGATTGTTCCGAAATATGAGTTATGGGAAATAGTGATTAAGCTCAATATTTGATTACTACTTAATATCATATAACTTATAATAATGAAAATCTATTTTACATCCCGTGCATTGCATGAGAATTGTACTAGTTTGGGAGAATTGGGGAGAAGGACCGAAGAAAAGAAATATTTATTAATAGAAAAAAATTGTAATTATTTTTAAGGATAAAAAATTAAAATATAAATGTTAATTATAAAATTAACATGTACCAAATTCCCTACTCTTTCTCTAACACTATTTCACCATATCAGGGTTCGTTATCCAATTTGATTATATATCCGAGTAAATTTTGATTAAAAAAACATCTGTGTGCACTTTTAATAAATATATTACAAATAATTTTAACAATAAAAATTTTAAAATTAATATTTTAAATAATTTATAAATTAATAATATATTAATTTATTGGGTTAATATTAGTCCAACACCCTAAATCTTTTTTCCATTTGTGTTCCCTACTCCAAAATAATAAAAAATTTAAATGTTTTTTATTTTTATTTAATTTTAGTTTTATACCCACATTTTAAATATTTAAAATTTTAATAGTTTATAATTTTATGTGTGGAGATCAATGTATTAAAACCCGGACCGGGTATTGAACCGGTTGGGGTACTGGATTAAGGGTCAGTAGATCAAACAGGGGTCAAACCGGAGCTAAACCGGGACCAAACCGGTGAGTAATTGAAAATTTTAAGCTTATAGTATGAAATTCTAAAGGAAAAAGTTAAATTTTTTTTTTTTTGAAAATTGGGACCCAGACCGGACCGGTCTACTGACCAGTTCGACGGATTTCGGGTCAGACTGACGGATCCGGTCCAGGTCCAAGAACCCTGATGGAGATGCACAAATATGGGTGAGAAAAATGGAGTATATATAATTTTTTAAAATTATTGGAGAGGCGGCGTCATCGATTGCTATGTGAGGGAGAAAATTGTGGGGGTGGCGCGACTAGAGACTAGAGGGGGATAGGTGGCACCTACGGGATAAATAATTTATTAAAAAAATAGTATAGTACAGAATTTGTTCTTCACAAAAAGGAGTTTCGTATAAAATTAGAGAATAATTTCGTGTTTGTTTGGATAAGCCATAAACCATAGTTTTGAAAATCTTTTTGTATAAATTGAGATAAAACTCCTTTCACATACTTACCTTATAAATTATAAAAATTATTTTTTAAAAATTAATCCAAACACGCACTTCAACTCTAATATCTTAGTAAATATTTTTAAATTAAATATGTAGTATCTTAGTATTTTTTCTTACTGTTTGTTGGATTTGGCTAAAAGAACCAGGAATTATTTATATACATATTTTGGTGGTCCTTCTGTTTCTTTCTTCTTTAAGGTGTTTTTGGTTTTGGGGGGGGGGGGGGATGACAGAGGTGATAAATTATAATTTTGAATGGGAGAAATCCAAAATTTACTTTTTCATTCTTTTAAATTTTGGGTTCCCACCTAAAATTTAAACACCTTCAACCCAAAAAGGTAATTTAACCCCCTTCCCTCCTCTCCCGAAAAGGATTTGTTTGATTTGAGGGTAGGGGAGGTGATGGTGGGATTGGTAAATTATAATTTTAGACTGGAGAAATCCAAACTTTACACTCTCATTCTTATAAATTTTGAATTCCCGCCAGAAATTTATCCTTTCATTCCTTTTAAATTTTGGGTTTCCGTCCAAAATTTAAATACCTTCAACCCAAAAAAATAATTTAACCCCCTATTCCCTCCCTTACCATCGCCTCAAAGCAAACACACCCTTAATTAAATCTTGGGACTGCCACTAATTCATCATTTTAATACATCATACAATCACAGTCGTTGCTTAACGACTTCTAGTCTGGACAGATTCTTTAGACAAGTTTTTAAATACAAAATTTTATCACGCATAAATAAATAAACAAATCGAATAAATTACAAACACAAATAAACATGATGTAAATAACTCTTACCATGACACGAGCTTCACGTTTAGATATTTATCACTGATTTTTTTTATCAATATTTTTAAAATTCAAATTACTTAATTTTTCTAAAAAAATATAATAAAATTTTGATTTTTATGTAAAAAAAATTCTGGAAGAAAGGCATCATTATTGGTCAAGAAAATTTTTTTCCCCAAGCTAAAAGACTTTCCGAAACATAGAATTACATACAAAATAAAGACCAAGTAAAGGCGATATATTTGGAAAGCAAGAGCTTCACCCATTTTAAGAAAATTGCGATATATTTGGAAAGCAAGAGCTTCACCCATTTTAAGAAAATTTAGTCCAAATCTTAAACAAACTGAATATATTTTGAAAAAGTAAGAGCGTCATCCATTCCTTTCAAAAAATCAGAAAATTGAAGATTTTTTAAGTAGTTATGAAGTGACATGCATGATATTGTCACTTCACCCACTCCTTCTGAGGGTCAGTGTTTGGAAATTAATTGTTAATAGCAACTTTATTGTTCAAATCACGTCAGTTTTGAACCAAGCGAACAAAAAAGTAAACGGCTTGGCAACTGAAGTCGATACTATTGTTAATTTGTTATAAGCAGTAATGCATGAGACATAAGTGCGGGAAGTTGGACCAATGGTTTGTTGTGCTATTATTCTTTTAGTATATCCTACTCCCTAGTTTATAATATAAATTGAATTATAAACTATGTCTTATATTTTAGGTTGGAGGTAGTTTTATATTTATAAGCAACTCTTTTTTTTTATTGGGTTAGTCTTTTTTATATGCAATTTTCTTTTTTTACTCGAAAATATAAGCTTCTTTTTCCTATTTTACTTTTTTTAAATATTCATTTTTTCTCATATCTCATACTCCCTCCGGTCCTATTTATAAGCAACTTTTTCCTTGATTGTGCAAAATGAACTGGTAGTTAAAAGCAATAAGTGTGTTGAAAATGCCATATTTTTTCTATATATGCCCCTATTTATGAAAGAGTATAGGAGAGAGAATAGATAACAAGTATAAGAGATAATGAGTATAAAATATGAAAGAGAATGAACATTTAATAAAGTTAAAATAGGAAAAAGAAGCTTATATTTTCAGGCAAAAAGTAAAAGCTGCTCATAAAAGGGACCAGTCCTATAAAAGAGAAAATTGCTTATAAATAAAATCAGAGAGAATACTCGTTAGCTCTCATACTTTTTATTTATTATATCTCTTATACTATTTTCATAAATAGGACGTATATAAAAAAAAATATGACATGTTAGATACACTTACTACTTTTAATTACTGATTCATTTTACGCAAGTTGGTTATAAATGTTGGTTATAAATACGACCCCGAGTATTGATGATGGCTTGTGTGGGTATATCCTCTAATCACTCTCTGCTTTTCCCGGGAACCAAACACTCTCTTTGTCCTCCTTCCACAAGGAGAAGTGTAGTATCAGTAAGAGCTGAAAGCATGACGATCGAGAAATTAGGAATCAAGATAGAAAGAAATCCTCCTGAGGATAAACTTGCACAACTCGGCGTTAAGCAATGGCCTAAGTAATAATTCTCATTTTCTTTGTCATCTTCCTCTTTTCGTTTCGCTGTTATGTTCGTATTAATATAAGCATGTTTGTTATCATTTGTTTTTGGGAAATAAGTCTTATTATATAAGTAGAGATAAAACTATTCTCATATATTTATCCCGTATATTATAAATTATGGTTTATAAATATTTATAAGTAAAAAATAAACTATATCAATCGAGCACATAGTTAAGAATCTTTGGATATTGTGATCGGTGATTGTAATTAATTACTGAATTTGTTTTTTTTTTTTTTGGTTGGCATACTATGAAGCATTTTCACTCCAAAAAACGGATTGTTGTCCTAGTCTGACTCCTACAATACTTGGATCTCCTAAATCATACAAACTTATTTCTTATGGTTCAGATTTTATTGAATTAAGCAAGATGTAGCTTTTCAGACGATACGTGTTGCAGTGTCAGTTCTTGTGTTGTGCCTTATGTTATGCAGAAACTTGTTAGTTGTCGCCAATTTCACTAAATATCATCTGATGTAGAATCAAAAATATAAACGAGGGGGGCTTTGTTGCACTATAATCTTGGACTTGCTGCCATTTTGGATGCTTGAATCTAAGATACTAGAGTAGAATATTTGGATTGAAGCTTCCATTCCTTAGTTCTAATTTATTTCCAACTATTATTATATGGGTAATTTTTTTACCTCTCAAAATCTTGAATCCTCTCTCTGATTCTTAATTTAGTAAGATGAGAGTAACACTGCATCAATTAGCAAAAACGTTCAAACTCATTAAAAGTAAAGCTCTCCATAGTCCATATAATTATTACTACCTCTGATCCTAAACATAGGAGTTTACTTTAATAATAAATATAAGGTGTCAATCTACTTTACCTCCCAAATTTAAAATTTGTTTGCTAAATTCTCCCTATTAAGAGTATGGGGAGTGAGTTTCCAACAAGAGACAGTTACAATACACCTAATTAAAAAGGATAGTCTAGGAAAATCAATACATATTTGTTACAAATAACTAACTTAACTAATTTTCTTAATATTCGCAGATTATTTATCTCATTCTTATATTAAAGATTAGATACGGTATTCTTTTATTATGTGACTATTTGTTATTACATGCTGTTATAGGGTCAGGTTCGAGCATTGTCAAGCTTGAATGTGTCTTTGATTTTTGATCATGTTTTGATGTGTACAGGTGGGGATGCCCTCCGAGCAAATTCCCATGGACTTTTGATGCCAAGGAGACATGTTATCTGTTGGCAGGGAAAGTGAAGGTGACACCCAGTGGGTCAAATGAAGCAGTTGAGATTGGTGCTGGTGACTTGGTTGTTTTCCCAAAAGGGATGAGTTGCACTTGGGATGTCTCAGTGGGAGTGGACAAGCACTATAAGTTTGAGTAGAATAAAATCCCATTAGGGATTTCCTTTTACGTATGAATCTAGAATAAGCTCATTTGAAGCAGTAATTTAGGGATTTGCAGGTCCATGTGTCTGGACTTTAAGCATATGTGGTGATTTAATGTTTAGACTTTAGACTGTGTTGAATGTTAAGATCGACTTGGCTTTTTTCTTTCCAATTTTCCCTCCGCCCTTCTAATTGTTAATGATTGAGATTTCATATATTATAAATTTATAATTATAATATGACAGGCTAAAGATAAATAAATTTATTAAGATAAGAAAAAAAGATAAATAAATTTAAGTTACAAGAATTTTAGGGATTTTCCCTTTTTTTTTTTATCACAATCCTAAACTGTTCAAAATATTTTTTTTGCCAACCAATAAAATTAAAAGAAAAAAAAAAAAACGCATGCAGAAAGGCATGATTGCTTCATGACTTCGAATCTTCGATCAGCTCATCACCCTCAATCCACACAAGAAAGGCACAGAACAGAAGAATCAGAGCCAAAGTGAAGCTGAAATGTGGAAGGCAATGAGACGCCTCTATGCAAACCATCCCCTTTTGCTGCGTCTATCACTGTTACTACCTTTAATTCCTTTGCTTTACTCTTTGCTCTTCGTTCCAAACAAGGAAACTGCTTCGGCAACTTTTGAGATTTTGGGAGTGAAGATTGACAAGAACCCTCCTCAATCTAAACTCACTGCGCTTGGAGTCCCCACCTGGTCAACGTACGCTTCTTTCCGATTCGTGTTACTTTACTTTTGCTTCCGAATATTTCGTCTGCTTTAAGGGTTTTGACATATGAAAAATAGGGTTTTTGTGTGTTGGGTTTGTTGAGAAAGATAATGTTTCAATTCAGGCTTTAGCCAATTCAGGCGTGGCTTAAGGATTCTCTCCGGTCGTACGGACGGCTGGGGAGGTTCAGACAAATTGCTTTTTATTTATGTTGTCTCCAATCGTTGAAGGTTACAAAATTATTGAGTAAAAAAATGGTTGATGTTACGAGTTTTTTTCCCCTCAACTAGGGTGGTTTCATATATATATTTCCCCTGTTTGGTGCTGGTTTACATTCTCTTGCTTCATTATACCATCTTCTGTCCAGAGATTGGGATTTAAGGAGTGATTTATGTTTTTAATTTGCCCATTAATTGATTAATTTTTTCTACTGATGTTATGAGAGAAGAATAATTACTAAACACTGATGCTTATGACATGTTGAACAAATTTGGAAATCAAGGGCACAGCTCTTACTACAGCTTAATAGAATTTTGAGAGCAGTGTCATATGGGCCGAAGCCATTAATAAGCTTGTGCAGCTACTTCCTCCCATTTTGTTTGTGTCGTAGGGAAAAAAATGAAATTTGCTAGCTTTAACTGAGACATGAGAAGTTGAATGGATAGATAAGGAAGAAAAAGGCCCTTCTTTGGGATGAAACCTGTTGGCCTTTTTGTAATGCTGCTTCTTCTCATTTAGAGAAAAGAATGATTTAGCAAATCTTTCTTTCTCCACAAGTTATTGATAGCAATGACTCTGTTTGAACAGATTCAGGAATTCTGATAGCAATGACTCTGTTTGAACAGATTCAGGAATTCTAGACAATTCTTTGTGCTGATGAGGTTTGTTTGGTTGAACAAGACATGTGAACAATAGAAGCCCAAATAGAATATATTCAATATCCTAGAGTTGGATGGATGAATTTTATGGATTACAGGATTCAAATACATTTCTTTGATGTTATTATTGGTACACAAAATCCCTAAAATAGAACCAACAAGCTGTTGGTTGAGGTAGTAAGCTGCTTTAACCCCAAAAGTAGGAGAACACAAGTTCGAATCCTGAGAAATGCACTTGTTGGGAGAGACGAAAACCCTTTGCACTTTAAACCTCAAAAGGGAAACCCTTGTCCATATCCACAAAAAAAAAAAAAAAAATCTCTAAACTAGAGAGAAGGGAAGGGAAGGGAAATGTGATAGGAAATGACCCTTATATGCTTACATAAAAATGTTAAGAAAAAAATATTGTCAAAAAATGATGACAAGGATATAATGAACATTATATCAAAATTAAAAAAAGTGGTCTGGATATCTATGGTCTCCCTCAATTTCTCCCTCCTGTTGTCCATCAAACCCTCCCTAACTGCCAACCAGTTCAATTAAGCATACAGGATCAGATACAGTAAGACCCTTCAAATTTTAAGACATTGATAATATAAGACATATTTATCTAATTTGATCAGATTAAGGAAGTTAGTTAAGTTAGTTAATATGCCATGTATTTTCTAAAACACTCTAGTCACCTTCCTTAATTCCCTCATTCCCTCTTCTCCTTTATTATTGTTGATAAAATATCAATAGGGGTAAATTAGGAAAATGTTGACGATATGAAAACTTTCTTATATTTGGGACTAAGATTAACTCCCCAAATATGTCTTATATTAAAAACCAGAGGGAGTACTGCAACTGTATATGTTCATCAGTGCAAAAAAAGGCAATAACCTAGTCATTCAAGGTATGACAAACTTGAATTTATATGTGCATGTTGATTATCTTGTATTGGTTTTTTCTTTCATTTTCATGAATTTGTTTCACATCCAATAGGTGGGAAGGAGGTCCAATGAAAATCCCATGGACATTCAAAGCTAAAGAGACCATGTATCTGCTGAAGGGAAGAGTGAAGGTCACAGTTGATGGGCATGGAGATGATGGATCTTTTGAAATTGGGGGTGGTGACTTGGTCATCTTCCCTAAAGGAATGAACATCACTTGGGAAGTGATTGAAGATGTGAAGAAACACTACAACTTGGAAAAGGAAAATTAATCAGTGCTTCCTATATTAAAGAAAGCCTTTTGACTGTAATGGCTGGGTCATGCTGAACATGAACTTGTTAAAATGATCGCTCTGAATCAGATGAGCAGGATACTGGTTAAAATAAAATGTCTTTTTTTTAAAATATTTTTTCAGGAAGAAAATACTCCATGCATTAAAAATTAAGTAGCTTGAGACATTGGGTGTTGAAAAAATATTTCAGGATGCTGGCATTACAGGAAAAATATTTCTGAATGCAAGATTAGAAATTAACTAATTTCAGATACTGGGTGCTAAAAACATTTCAGGGTACATATAATTTAATCCAAATAAATAAGAATATATAAAAAATTTTAAAAAAATGGGTCTCTCACCCCAAAATTGGTGGGGATGAGCGTGCTCTACTCATATCATTGGTTTTTTTGTGTGGGGGGGGGGGGGGGGGGGGACAGATAGCCTTGTTTAGCTAAGGTCGCATGTTGCTGTTGGAATGCACCTTTTAACCACGATCCAAATGAAAGAAATCATGCTTGTTGAAATGATTTTGGAATGATCATTTGCTTTTTTTTTTTTTTTTTTTTTTTTTTTTTTTTTTTGCGCGGACTATTTTATCTTTTTCAATACAAAATTGTGTTTTAAAATTGAAAAATAAAATAAAAAATAAAAAAATTTAAGGTTGAGCATATTGTGTTAATCTTTGAAAACATATTTATATTAACCTCATTTTCTAAGATAATTCTCCGGTCATAAATGTAGGACTCGGTTTGTAGTGGTTTGTAGTGCAATTGAGAAAATTCATCCATTTCCTGCAGAAAATGATACAAATTCCGTGAAGACAAACTTTCCAAGATACAAGTTCCACGAAGAGAGTTGGCGAGCTACAAAACCATAAAAGGAAAGGGGAAAAATTATTCGCTAAACCTTCTTAACTGAATGGTTTTTTTTTTTTTCTTCTTTGGTAGTGTAAAGTGCTACCCTAAATTAGCAATGGCACATCTTTTCTTTTGTTTTTTTTTTTTCAAATTAAATCTTTCTATTTCCTTCCTATCCAAGAAAATCAAAAGAAGCTATGCTGTCAAGCAAGCAATAATTACAGCAAATCATGCCTGTGATCTTTACAAAATAACAACAATGACAAAGGATAAATTATTTATACCGTTCTTCACTACCATGACTATATCATCATCATCCTCACATGCTCATGGCTCTCTCCGTTTCCCCCTCTTGTACATCTGATTCAGCTACCTCCCCATTCACCTACAAAAAAAAAAAAAAAAAAAAAAAAAAACTTGCTCAATCATATAGAATCTTGCAACCCCTTGATTAATTTTTTATTTGGTATAGAATCATACCGTTGTGTCCTTTGTCTTTGCGAGGTAAGCCTCTAAAGCACCACGCCCACGAAGAATTTTGCCGCCACATCCAGGGGCATCTACTGATCCTACCGACTCGTCATTGACGACTACTGCGTCGATCCAATCATTTCCAGTCTTAACATCTGGAATCTGGCCATGTAAGCGTTAAATTACATCAGTAGAGAACCAGAGAGGTTGATGATCTTTTAGAGGCTTGAGGTAACCAGGGCTTGTGGGGAAAAAACAAAAAGAATCTTGCAAACCTCAAACATGGCATCAGTTAGGATGCTTTCCAGTATAGCCCTTAATCCCCTGGCGCCAGTGTTCTTGGCCATTGCTTTCTGTGCAATCAATCTCAGTGCCTTATCCGTGAAATGAAGCTTAACCTGAATCACGCACGTAGATAAATTCATTTATTCCAAGCTATCTAGCTGCTCACTCATGAGTAAGTAAAAAACAAATAAGCATATGCTTGAATGGCTGAGAGATTGGAAGGGTTGCAGACAGAGAAATCGTTAAGAGATACTTACATTATTCATGCCAATTAATTTCTTGTACTGCTTACCAAGAGCATTCTTTGGTTCTGTCAGGACCTGTAAAGCCAGTGAGATCTCTATAAATATAATGATGATGATATACATGTACAAAATTCAGAAGAAGCATAACTCTTTCCTCAAGTTTTGGCTTTGCCCATTTTCATTTAAAATTAAATATTTCACATCAAAGGAATGCAAACTCTAGAGTATGTGGCTTTGACACCTTCTTTCTTATTTAAATTTCTTCCTTTTCATTAAAACAAAAAATCTGTTGCTTTTTCTCTCCATGAACTAAGGATCAAACATGAGCTATTTCATCCTTAATATTGAAAAGAGAGATAATCATAGAAAATCAATGCCTTTAAACATCAAAAAGACCATAAAGACATCATATATAGGTTATTGTCAGTAGAGACAAATCAACAGAATAGTAATCATCATTACAACCACACAACAACAACAAAGCTTTATCTCATTTGGTGAGGTCGGCTACATGGATCGCACAACACTAGACAAAGAAAATTAATCCGGAAGCAATTATAATGTTTTAGAAAAAATAAAAAATCTTTGATCATATGATAACAATATATTTTTCAAAAATAAAGGAATACCTGCACAAGTTGATCTTTTGTTAAGGCGGATAAACTGACCAAGATTGGAAACCGTCCGATAAACTCAGGTATGAGACCATATGCAATAAGATCAGAACTTTCCACCTGAAAATAGCTAATGCAAATTTTAGATAACTTTGAGGTTTATCATTTATAAGAATTTTATTCTTTTACTTCTGTATTTTCTTGGGGCTAGAGGGGCAGGAAAGTGCAGAGCATCATAGTAACTTACTGCATGAAATGTGAGCCTTTAAGTGCTTCGAATATTTATTTATGAAATCAGAATAACCAAAATTAGTTAATGATATTCTTAATCCTTACCGACTCTAGTAATGCTGATGTTACTTCAACATTTATTACTTTATTGGTTCTCATATTTGCACGAACTGGAGCTCCAAAACCAATTGAAGAATCTTGTCGTCTGGTTTATTTCACAGATAATTTAATATTAAAAGATATTTTGACAAAAACAAGACATACTCCAAACAAATATTCTAAGCAATGCAAAGGAAAAATATTTACCTCTCTGATATTGTTTTTTCAAGATCAACGAATGCTCCACCACATATAAAAAGAATATCCTTTGTGTCAATCTGCATATAAGAATAATGCTCTTAAAAGTGAGCTACTCTACATGATATACTTTAACAAGTGTACTTAATGCTCTAAAACACCATGATGGATGGATTTTACAGGCATGTTAAATAATTTAAAATCATGATTGTTATTCCAAGACTTTTATTTCAAGTCTTTAACATAGAAATCCATTAATAACTACTTGTCATTGGATAAAACTTTCAAGACGGAAATAGGAATTTCCTGCACACCCCCCCCCCCCAATGCATTTATAAGTTCATTGGTGTTGATCAACCAATTAATTGACTGCAAATGCCTTTATGAGTTTCCTTATTCTTCCCAATAAGGAAAGATTAATTAAAACTGCAGCCAACAAGAGGCAATTTGCGAAATGAAATGAAAAGGACAGAAAAATGGCTACTCTATCAAAACACATACCTGGATGTTATCGCCCCGTGGATGCTTCCTCGCACCTTTTTCAGGAACATTTACTATCTAGACAATAATAAGATATCACCCCAAGTTTAGGCTTCTCTTTTTTCAAAATAAAATATCTTTTCAAAAATATCAGAAAAAATAATCTTTGTTTGGAGGAAACTGAAAATTATATGAGAACAAAAATAAGCACCTCATAAAGACAATGTTTAACTTATGGATTATCAGAGCAAGTATCTTATCAAGCCTTAAATAACTGACATTTCAGATCCATTATATAAAAGAAATGACATTCTACTGTACATGATCTCATTATAAGGGCTGCTAAGAGGGTTTTATGTAAGGAATAAGTTAAATGTACCATCTTTAAATTAAAAGGTATATATTCCAATCAGTAACAACTTCAGTCTGGAATCAATATACTTACTGTTCCTTCTAACATTTTCAGTAGTGCCTGCTGAACACCCTCGCCAGAAACATCCCGGCTAATATTTAAGCTTTCAGCCTGAAATACGCCCATCACAATTAAAAGAGACACAATGGATGTATAATGGTGCATATATCCAATCAAATAAGCAAGAAACCTTCTTAGTTATCTTGTCAACTTCGTCAATGTAAACTATCCCTTGTTGAGCGGCTTGAACATTGAACTCAGCTGCCTACATTGCAAAATTGACCAGCACAGAAATGAAATTTATGTAGTAATGTGACCAAGTGTCTGAGCTGAACAGAGAGAAATTGATAGCCAACAAAGGCACAAGCTAATTCGAGGAGAACAATTGACATACCACAAGTAGTTTATACAATATTGATTCAACATCTTCTCCGACATAACCAGCCTGCATTAAGAACATATTCATGTTTTTAGTTTATAAAGAGTACATAACACCAAAACTTCCAGAAATTACAAACCTTGAACCATCCATGAAACCAAATAAATAATCAACACTGTTAATATCAAATACATTTATTTTCATTTGGAAGTGAATTTTGATAAAAAGTAGTAAATTATACCAAACAAACATATCACTTAAATTGAGTTGAAAATACCATACATTTAACACAAGATGGTTTGATCAGTATTAACTATCTTGGTTGTATTTAATTCCACCAAGATCTAATATCATCTCTTCAATTAGAAAATACTTGCCTGTGTTAAGGTTGTTGCATCAGCAATGACAAATGGAACGTTGACAAATCGAGCTAGAGTTTTTGCCAGCAATGTCTTCCCTATTTAATGAAGATTATGTAAAATTAGCATAGTTATTGTGCTGTAATCTCACATGAGGACGCATCATGTTCTCATCTCATACATACGAAGATAACAGTAATAATAAATTGTTATGCAAGTCATACCTGAACCTGTTGGACCCATCAGGAGAACATTACTCTTTTCTAGCTCCACATTATCGTCATCATCTAGAGGTTTTGGATTCGCTGAATCTGCCCCTGACCTAGTATTAAAACCCATCAATTCAATCATAGGCTCATAGCTAATAAATATCTAAAAGAATAAAGGATAAGAATATGCTATTTTAAAAAAAAAATTCCCACAAACAATTGTATAAAGATACATAGTCACTTGCAAACTCAATGAAATTAAACAAGAATCAAGGGAAGGGGTGAGAAACTCACTAGTGTCAATTACAGAGCTACATAATAAAATGGAACGCAAAATACAAATGAAGGGGACAATGATTTAACTAACCCTTTCTGTAATGAAGCATGGTGTATTCTTTTATAGTGATTATACACAGCTACAGAAAGCACCTTCAACATAAAACATAAATCATCCATGAGATCACTATCAAAGAACATGACTCAGAAAATTTTTGCGATGAACATCAAATAAAACAATAAAAGATCAATGATACATAGTCGCATCTTCTAAATAAAAAGGTACACAAGAAAATCATTAACATACTGAACTGATAAGTATCAACTTGACGTTGGCCTGAATGTGATAATAAATCTACAGCAAATTTGCAATAGAGTATACCTTTTTGGCTCTGTCCTGGCCAATAACAAACTTATCAAGACCCTTGCAGATCTCCTTTGGTGTGGGTAAATCCTTGCCCAAATTGGACCCTCCCCATGTTGTTTTATCTCCATTACCGCCACCTCCACCACTTGAACCGCCCTCCCGTGGCCCTGAAGCCCGAACAACATTAAGGCCAGGTGCAAAAGGAGGGCCTGGAGGAGTATGCACAGCAATCCCATTCCCATTAGAAGAACCAGGTGGGGGAGACCAAGTCTCTGGTGGTTCTCCACCATCTCCATCACTATAGGATCTTAAGTTATGCCAGAATGTCGCTTTAAGCCCATTATTGCTGTCATTTCTATTGACATAATCTTCTGCTACACCGTTACTACCATGACCATGATTACTTTCTCTGTCATCTTTGACTTTGCCATTGGATATCCTCTTCTGCAATTTATTGCTAGTATTATTAACTTTACTGTCTATGACCCTACCAATCTCCACAAATGTACCTTGGATAGGAGCAGTTCCAAAAGGGCTGAAGAAATAAGCTGTTTTACAATTGGGGCAGAGATTCATAGTTTGATGAACTCCTTCTTGAAGCGGAACCGGAGGAATCAAATTGGAATCAGAAGTAGAACTGGGAAAATGGCGGTTGGAGAAAAATACATCCATGTTCCTGGCGCACCGTGGGCAATTAGCATCGGCTCGAATCTTTCGAGCCTGAGAATTCCGATTGCGGGTGTCGCCGGAGCCACCGTGGTCCCATTTGTACCGCTCCTGAACGTTGATGAACGATTCCCGCCGTCTATGGGTGGCGATGGGAAAATAATTTAAGTGAGTCGAGATTGGGCAAACCTGATTGAATCGAAAATTGAACCTCGTCCATTTATGACCACTTCTTGCAGAGACATCGAATTGAGTCTCTGGAGAAGAAATCGTCGTCATCTCTTTCACCTTCTTCCATCTCGAGAATATCCGAGACATAGAGAAATTCACTTGAAAAAACCAGAACAGTAGCGAATTTCACAATTAGCAAACAACGAGGGACCGATGAGTGATACGGGAATTGAGCTCTACACTAGTGTCTCATCTGATGAGAATTGAGATTAAGCTGAATTGACCCAAAGAAGAAATGACCATGTAACAAGTGAAAAGAGATCTTAGGCGATCTGTATTCTGCAAGTATGCGTGATTCAAGAGTGCGGATGAATTATAATTAATATTCTGAATCTGAACTCCAGGATTGGATAGAATATAAAAACAAAGACGAGAGAAAGCAGAGGGAAAACTTGGACGGGAGAGGATTAAGCAAGAAGATAAAGTGAGAGATTTTCTCGTAGAATAAACTAAGCAAGGAAACTGACAAGCCAACCTACTCACGCAAGGATACTACCGCTAAACTTGAAATCTACATGGGGGGTTAGTAACTCATCGATCGCATGCGTACTTTCTTATTTTGACAGTTTAACTGTATTTGTATGCCATTTTTTTATGGGAATATTTCAGCCCTTTGTTTGAATTAACCAAAAAAAAAAAAAAATATATATATATATATATATATATATATGCGCACACACACACATATGAAACTTTGTGGGTATTAGATCAAAATTAAATTAGTTTTTGATGTTGAAAAGATAATAATGCTCTTATTTTATTTGACTTGTAAATTCAATTAGTATTTATCTTGTAAATACCTCTTATTTTTCTTGTGAATTTTTTTATTTATTCTGTAAATGGTCAAAGCATGTTTAACTCTATGGGTTCTTTCAAATCTCTTTATTGGTCTTGTAAATATTCTTATTTATTTTGTAAATTTCTTTATTTATTTTGTAAATGATCAAAATGTTCTTATTAACTCACTGGTTTTTTTTTTTTTTTGAATCCATTTATTTGTTTTGTAAATATTTATATTTATCTTATAAAATGCTCATTTAAAAAAAATGAAGGGAGGGCATTATTATCCTTTCATTCAAAATTTAATTTTAGTTAATCCCTAAAGGGTATAGTGCAGTTTCATTTTTTTTTTTTTTAGGGTTGATAGAATTAAAGTCTCATCTATGGGTCTAACTGAAATTCTCCCCCCTTTTTTATGCAATTTGTAGTTTTTACACGAATAATTAAAAAAGGAGAACATTGGGAAAAGTTCCGCTGACAAATAAATTCAGACTGATATCCTTCTCAGTTCTCACCATATGTTTTGATTAATTTCCTTTTCACCAATAAAATTTTTCATGCAATATTTTTCTCGAATTTTTTCAAAAGGTGATTTTGAGTATTTATTACTACCTCCGGTCCTAAATATAAGATAAAGTTATCTTTCTTTAGAGAAATTAATAATACTAAAGAAGTTACTTAATTATATCATATGTTATGTATCTTTATATTATATATTAGTTTATTAGTCAAACTAATTATTTTAGAGAAAACAATAAAAATAAAGTTACTCTAAAGTAATTTAATTAGCTTCCTTAATTTCTTTAAAAAAATCAACTTTATTTTATAATTAGGACCAATAGGAGTATTAATTTAAAAACCTATGAGTATGAAACAATTGGACAAAACCTAAGTTCCTTGTATACTCCTCGATAGTTAATATAATATAAATTTAGGGAGTTGATCTTAGTCTTAAGTATGAGATATAGTTTTCACATTTACCAATTTTTTTAATTTATCTCTATTAACGTTGTCTCAATAATAATCAACAATTATTGTGTTTTAAAAAATATATGTTACATTAACTAATTTAATCAGTTTTCTTAATCTAATCAAATTAGGTAAATATGTCTTATATTAATGGTTAGAGGAGTATATTATATCAAGTTCTCCAATCACATAGGACCATACACATTACTTTTTAATCTGTATTTATACTTAAATGATGATATTTTAAAAGTAAGATATACGACTATGTGTAACATAATAGATATAAGGAGCTTGATCTAACTGTTGTTCTAAATAATTATAAAAGTTAAAAAAACCCTTAAAAAGTTAATTTAATTTCATGAGAAATATAATCAGAAATCAAAATAAAAAAATAGAATATTGATTTACTAATAAAAATAATTTGCAGAGGTAAAAATATATAATTTAAAGGGGACTTTTTTGTATTTCTATTACAAATAACCAAATTTTTTGCCTTCCAAATCAAGGGGAATAAAAAAAATAATGAAGATCCCCAAAATAAATAGTAAAAAATTTGCAAGCCACCCCAGAACCTCAAGACTTGCTTGGTCCTAACGTGTCTGCTGAGACCAGATAAAAACTAACCAAATTACCAATCCCACCTACTACTCCCTTCACAAACTTTTTCATCTCCATTCTCTACAACGCACTATGATTATTGATCGGTTCAATTGCTCATGTTGTGTTCTGTTGTCGTAGAATCGCATAATTCCTCAATTCCTTAACGTGATTACCATTAGCTACACCTTGCGAATTCTCTGTGGATCACTCTCACTTGCTGCCGAACGAACGATTATGCATGATCAGAGATGAATCTGAATGATCATGTCTTGTCACTTCTTGCAAAAAGCAACCATCTTGGTCATCTCAAGCAACTCCAAGGCTATCTCACTGTCCTTGGCCATGCCCAAACTCAGTTCTACGCTTTTAAGCTCGTCCGCTTCTGTAATATCTCTCTTTCCAATGTCCATTACGCTCGCCTTATCTTCAATCACTTAAAATCACCCAACACTTATCTCTACACAGCCATGATCACCGCCTATGCTTCTCAACCTGATCACGTCTCTGCCTTTCTGTTGTTCCGCGACATGTTTCGCCGGCAAAACCCCAAACCCAATCAATTTATTTATCCTCACGTTTTGAAGTCGTGCCCTGAGGTTTTGGGATTAAACGGCACCGGTTTGGTTCATACCCTGCTTTTGAAATCGGGGTATGAGCGATGTCCTGTTGTGCAAACTTCTCTTGTGGATTCTTACTCGAGGATTTTGGGCAATGCGGGGAATGCTAGGAAGGTTTTTGATGAAATGTGCGAGAGAAATGTTGTGTCCTGGACTGCCATGGTTTGTGGGTATGCGAGGATGGGGGATATTGAGAATGCTATGAAGTTGTTCGATGAAATGCCTGACAGAGATGTCCCCTCTTGGAATGCTATAATTGCAGGGTGCACTCAGAATGGGTTTTTCTCTGAGGCAATTAGATTGTTTAGGGAAATGGTTAGTCTTGCTATGGAGAAACAGTTACAGTTTCAATATGTGAAACCTAACCAAGTTACAGTTGTGTGTGTGCTTTCAGCATGTGGCCACACTGGGATGCTTCAGCTTGGAAAATGGATACATGGTTACATATACAAAAATGGGCTTGTTCTTGACTCGTTTATATTAAATGCTCTTGTGGATATGTATGGGAAATGTGGAAACCTTGAACAGGCAAGAAAGGTTTTTGAGATGAATCCAGAAAAAGGCCTAACATCATGGAATTCAATGATTAATTCCTCCGCACTTCATGGTCAAAATGACGGCGCAATTGCCATTTTTGAGCAAATGATGGAGTGTGGTGAGAGTATAAGGCCTGATGAGGTCACTTTCATTGGTTTGTTAAATGCATGTACACATGGAGGATTAGTTGAAAAAGGTTACTGCTATTTTGAGATGATGGTTCAGAGATACGGGATAGAGCCTCGGATTGAGCACTATGGGTGCTTGGTAGACCTTCTTGGTCGAGCAGGAAGATTTGATGAGGCAATGGAAGTTGTTAGGGGCATGAACATGGAACCTGATGAAGTCATTTGGGGTTCTTTGCTTAATGGATGCAAAGTTCATGGGCGTACAGATTTGGCAGAATTAGCAGCCAAAAAGTTAATTGAAATTGATCCAAACAATGGAGGTTATGGGGCAGTGTTGGCTAACATATATGGGGAGCTGGGAAAGTGGGACGAAGCTCGGAAGGTATGGAGAACATTGAAGGAGCGAAATTCGTTTAAAATCCCAGGCTGTAGCTGGATTGAGGTTGATGACCAAGTTTCTCAGTTCTACTCCCTTGATAAATCAAATCCAAAAACAGAAGAAATACACAGTATTTTGGAAGGTCTCTTGGGTTTTCGAAACGAAGTCATGGTTGATCTATAATGCTTGCTTAGCAACTTCGTGCTTTACAATTCCACCTTGCCAGATTTGAAATAGGTAAACAAAGAAAAGTGGGAAGTATCAACATCATATTTCTTCCTCTTTAATTTTTCAGTCTGCACAAATGGTGTGATCAAGAAAGGAGTTTGGACTTTGAAAAAGTCAACCTTGATGCTTTCAAACGAGTTATTGAGATCTCTGATTGTACGTGAAGAGCCAGAGAAGTGATTCAGTGAAGAGAGAAAAGCAGGGAGATTATTGATGTTGCAGCTACAATGTTGGTATAAAACGAAAGGGAATTGTGACTCAATCAAAATTGAAAACTAATCACAAAAGGCAACACAAAGCTTGCTTTTTTGTGAATAGGATAAAAATTAGGTAGGATAGGAATACAATCTCAGCCTGAGAATTCAATGGGTCGTTTCTTTTGCAGTTGTGGAGATTGATCAAACAAGAAGGGCAGTGAAAGGACTAAAATTAGGGTCGCACGTTTGCAAATCTGCAAATCTGGATTATGATCCGATGCCATGATTAAGCCAACGTAGCTTAACAAGACTCGAGATTTAGCATTTTGTAGCCCAAGCCATGATAATGATACCGGAATCTAGACAAAAACACTGTTCTTTTCTTGTGATCAGGTTTTTTATGCAGGGCAAATGCAGATCTTAGAGCAATAATCATGATCAATCGTAGACGGGAGGACTTGATTAGAAGATTAGCTTGTGTTGCTCTGCTTTGTGGATCAGGATACTGTTATCATGTACGCTATCTCAAGTAGAATTTAACATTCTTTCTGCCATAAAGGTTGCAGTGTTCAATTGGCAACATATAATGTTGGAATTTGTTAAAACCAGTATAAATCTGTTCAACATCAGCTGATGGGAAAAGTTTATTGATTGTAATTGAGCTTAATCTCCTCTTTGTTCGGATTCCTAAAACCTATGCTGCGTATATTCATTGTTTTTGTTGTTTGGTAATCATATTATCCCCAGGGCAAGATTTTGTCTTCATGATCAGGCTAAGGATGGAGAAAGTGCTTCAAGAAATAGAGGAAATTCAATGGCTGGAAGACAAAATATTCATATTTAGGAAATTTCCTTTACATTCATTAGAAGTTTACAGTAAAGACAGTACAACGCAGCATATTCTCATCATCAACAAAGATCAACACGTAAGTAACACAAACTCAGAATTTAAAAGCTGAAACACTTTTATTGTCACAGAATTCAAAAGCTTTTCTCCATATATCAGTGATCATTCACTCACATTAAAGCTCCTGCTTGGCCTCACTAGCCTCAAGCTTGGCAGGCTGTTCATCTTCTCCTGCAATGCTCACAGTTCTTGGACCTTCAATCTTATCAGGTGACAACTTTTCCAGTGTCAGAGTAAGCACACCATTCTCCAACTTAGCCTTCACAGAATCCAAATCAACATTGTCTGGTAACTTAAACTGCCTCCAGAATTTGCCAAATGACCTCTCCACTCTGTGCCAATGATCACCTCTTTGTTCATCTTCCTTCTTCCTCTCTCCACTCACACGTAACACTCTGTTCGGTTCAACTTCTATCTTTATCTCATCTTTCCTCAGCCCTGGCACGTCCACCATTATCACATGTCTCTCTGGTGTCTCCTTCCAATCTACTCTGGCTGGAGATACAGCAATGGAGGATGATGTTAATGTCTCACCTCTGTCAAACCCAAATGGGATTTGCTCCAGAACGCGAAATGGGTCTGGGAAGGGATCTGACCAGAGATCAGAGAGAAGACTTCCAGGTCGATCTATGAATGGTAAGAGAGACCCATTTGCTTTGAATGGAACTGCAGCAAGCAGAAGAAGCAGGATCAACGGAAACAAGTTGAGTGGTTGATGCTTCATTTGTTGGCTTACTTGGATTTTGATATTTCTAAAGAAGTGTTGGAGGATTTATGATAGTGATGATCTCTGACACTTGGGGATTGCGTTGTTGACTTGAAGGTGCGAAAGAAACGAATGAATCTGGTTAATATATAAAGGGAAAGAATGGGAGAGACAGAGGTGACGTGCTTCCTGAGAATTCTATGCATAATGAATAGGAGAAGTGTAGAGAGATGAAGAAAGTTCCAGGACAAGCTGAGTGGTTATCTGTTATGATTTTTGGTAAATAATAAAGCTGGGTTTCATTTTCAAAGGTAATTAAAGGAGGGTGCTGGAATATTCCTATGTGTTCTAGGGTGTTCATGTAATGCTTTATTCGGTATTAAAATTTTCTTGCGTGTTGTTTTTACCGAAAATAATGAATTTTCGGTTGCTTGCATTGGAATAATATGTTTTTGGTTAGTATATGTGATGGGGTAATAACTAAAATTCTCGTTATGCTATTTAACTTAAAAATGTCTTTAATCTATTCTATTATTTAGCATTGTATAATTCTCAAGCTATGCTTATTTAACTTGTGCCAGATGCTTCCACTTTCAACAAGTTTAATTTTTTTTTTTTTATGAAAACTAGATTGAATTATTTGGAAATAATTTGCCCAAATTGGCCAAAAATATTGTCCATAACTTCCCATAGAAATAGTATATTTTGCAATCAAATTTTGACACAATGTAATTATGTCATACAGTAAGTTTTTTTTTTTTTTGCCAACTACAAAATTTATACAAAGATATTTTAATTTTTTTCCAACTACAAAATTTATACAAAGATAAAAACAACTCACCAATAAATAATTTCTAGACATGTGAAAAATATATGCAATAAATTTTAAGATATGTGAAAACTAAATGATCACCAATCTAAGGTAGCCCATGGCAAAAAAAAAAAAAAAAAAAAAAAAAAAAAAAAAAAAATCTAAGGTAGCCTCTCCCCAGCCAAGTTTTTCTCCCTTTAAATTTTTTGATAGGCATAAATACCTTATTAGAAGTAATCATATGTTCAATACGGGCACTAAAATTTTGAAATTAAAGACAAAAAATACCTCACCAATAAATAATTGCAAAACCTGTCCCTCTAATCCATTGCATAAGGCCCATCCAAATTTGGGATGTAAGCTCCATTTAAAAAAATCGCTATGAGGCCTTCAGTGAAAAAGGGCCAAGTTATATTAAATATCCAATTTGATGGGCCTCATCACCAGTTGGCAAAAAAAAAAAAAAAAAAAAAGTGAGAATATGCTCATTTATTCTCATTTTTTTCTCATAACGTGATGAATCAATGTTTAAATTTTTGTTGGGAGAGGTGTCCAAATTTAGTGTCCGAAAGCTTCTCTAAGAAGATTGCCTCCTGTAGGAGAATACATGTGTTTAGAAAAAAAAATCTCTCTCTTATTTGGACTATCAAGTCGATATTCGTTTGAATGAACTCGCCGATCGCACCTGAATCTGGGTTGTTGAGTCGGTGTTGCTCTGAATATTCTGAAGCACGTGTTTGACCCGGATATGAGGGGTGGAGGCAATTTCTTGAGACTTTCTCAAGAAGTACGTCCTCCCCTGACTACTCAATGTGTTATCAATTTAGTTACCTGAAAAATTATTTATTGTTACTTTTACCTCCATCAAATGTTAATTCTGTTTGATACTCAAAGTATAAAACATTATTTTTTTTTGCACCTTTATCCTAAAAAAACTTTATTAAAATAAGGTTAAATTATGTATTTGGTTATCTAAGTTTAGAGCAAGTTTTAGTTTATAATTTCTAAATTTTATAAGTCATTTAATATTAACATCATTATTTTTAGAGAAAATTGCACTCCTGTCCCAAGTAAAATAAAGGGAAAATTCCAGATAACTACAAGGAAAAATACAAAAGGACAGAAAGGTTGGGTGAAAATCAAAAATCCCAAATCAGTTGCTCATGAGGAATCTGGCATTTCATATGTTTGCAAAATGACCTCCTTGCCCTCCTAAAAGACATGAAAAGGAAAAACGTCAGCATAAGCAATATACAGCGTTGTGGCGCCAAAAAGTGACGAAAGACGACGAAAAGCTACGGAAATCAGAGGCAAGCCACGGGTAAGCAAATCTGAGAGAGAAATGATGATTGCGCTGTGTTTCTTGAACGTTGATTGAAAAATGTTTATGTGGTTTTTGGTTGCGATGTACGTAATCGAAGCGGACGCATTATGGGTAAGGGGGTGTTAGATGATCTGACATAAAAGTAGTGGCTTTAAGGTAATGGAACAATTTTGATGGTTGTGCGATGGATTCGATTGCGTTTTGTTGAGTGATTGATGAAGCTTGTGCCATTTTTGTTTACTGTGAGTACTGACGGGATGGGTGTTGAATCAGGGGAAATGTGGTGTTGCGATGGATAGTAACGTGGGTGAGGGTGGTGTTATTAGTGAGTATGAAGATGTAAAGACCTATTGACTGGGTGATAATAATAGAGGCAGAGTGACGACATGGGTAGAGTGTTGTTATTTGTGAATATGGAGATGTAAAAGTACATTATGTTGTTGTTAATATGAGATAGAGGGTGATGATTTTTGGGTGTTGTTAACAGTGATTATCGAGATGTTAAAGATCATTATGTTGTTGTTAATAGGACATGCAGGGTAAAGATTTTTGGGTGTTGTTAACAGTGAGGATGAAGATGTTAAAACATATAGTATTGTTGTAAATTGTAGGTGGTAGGTGAGATTATAAAGAGTGGTGTAACTTTAATGTAATTATTTTTTTTTCAGGTAAGCATGCAAAATGACATGTAATGAAGGTTCATCGTCTTTGAAGAAACTACTTTGTTATTTTCATGTTGGAGGCAAATTAGTGTGTAATGATGAAGGTAAAATTCAATATGTAGGAGGTTATGTGAAGGCGAAGTGGCTAAAACAGCTGATAACACTAAAAGATTTGAGGTTGATGATATCATCATGGCTTGGGATTGATTGTAACATGTGTGAGATGAAATATACAGTGAGCTTTGATGAGAAGACACTAATAGATTTAAATGATGATGGTGAAGTGAAGAACTTGTATGACTATAATGAAAGGAGTGGGCATGTGTATATAGCAAAAAAAGGGAATGATAATGTGTAAGATATATCAGTTGAGGCAGACATGTAAGTGTTAAATTTTGTAATTTTTATAGTTGTTATTTATGAAGCTCTTGTTGGTTATTAACGAACTGCAGTTGTTATTCACTGCAAGGCTGAAGATCTACTGGGACTGTCACAACAAACATCCACTCAGTGTCGAAGCATTGTGGAAAATGATTATGAACCAGTCAATTATGAAAGTGTTGCTGCTTGTTTGACTGCTGAAATTGGTGGAGGATGTAATAGGTTGCCCTGTGGAGTAGAGAGTGCACCTACACCAATGCCGGAGTTGAACTGTACGAAATGGAGGGGATTACTTTCAGGAGTCATGCAGAGTTTTGCACATGCAGAAGCTTTTAAGAAGGCGTTGTACAAGTACAGCATAGCACACAAGTTTGAGTTTGAATTTGTGAGAAATAGCAAGGACAGCATTTTAGTTAAATGTAAGATTTTTGGATGTCCTTGGAGGGTAACAGCAAATGCTATTGGTAAGACCAGCCCATTACTACGGGTAACGACATTCAGAGATGAACATTTTCATAGTGCGCAAGACAATCTTCAAGTTAGTCATGCTGGAAGATCTAACTTGACATCGTCAATTATAGTTGATGAGGTGAGAAATTACATTGAGAAACGTCCAAATGAAATAAGAAAGACGTTGCAAACAGAATATGGTGTAACTCTTACGTATAAGCAAGCATACCGGGCGAAGGAAAAAGCCATGGAAGACATACAAGGAAGACCTCAAGATTCGTATATGTTGATACCTTGGATTTGTGACCGATTGAAGGAAGCAGATGAGAGGACTGTTGCTGAATGGGAAGCAAGCGTGAATAACATATTTGAGCGAGTATTTATTGCATATGGTTGCTGTATTGACGGATTCGTGACTGGTGCTAGACATGTGCTATACATTGATGGCACCCACTTGTCTGGACCATACAAGGGAACGATGCTTTCTGCTTCTGCGTATGATACGGACAATGAAATGTTGCCCTTTGCAATCGTTATTGTGAAGGGGGAGACATTAGAGGATTGGTCATGGTTTTTACACAAGATAAAAGACATAGTTGGGTCCATTGAATTAACAATCGTGTCTGACCGTCACAATGCAATTAAAGGGGCGGTGAGGACAATTTTTGGGGGGGAAAGACATGCTTATTGTTATAGGCATGTGAAGGAGAATTTTAGTTCAGAATTGCTGAAAGTAAATAGAGGCAAAAGGAAGACTAGTGGGTGTTCAAAGGAAGATGCATTACGGTTGCTTGATAATATTGCATATGCAAGGTTGGATGCCGATTTCAATAAGGCAATGGACTACATGCAAAATTGCTATCCAGAGATGTATGAGTGGTTGAATCAGCAAGGGGATATTGATAAATGGGCATTGAGCAAGTTCCCCTTCCGAAGATGGGATAACATAACTACTAACATTGCTGAATCATTTAACGCGTGGATGGTGAAGGAGAGGAAACACAATGTGGCCCAACTTATTCATGAACATCGTGAGAAGGTTGCCAAGAAGATGTATGCATCTAGTATGGCAATGAGTAAGTGAAAAAATGGGATAGGCCCCAACATAGAGTCAATGCTGAAGCAAAATGTTGCTCATGCTGAACATATGTCCCCTGAAAATTATGGTAGGGGTAGTCTTTGTGTTCATACAAAATATGGAGCATTAAGTGTTGATCTTTGTTTACGTCTTTGCAGTTGTCAAGTGTGGCAAATGTCGGGGATCCCTTGTGCACATGCTTGTGCAGCCATAAAGCATGTTCATGCCAATGTGTATGAGTACGTTGAAGAATGCTACAAAATCACATCCCAAGAACAGATTTATAGCCGTAGTATGGTTCCAATTGTGACAATCAACAAACCTGACACAAACAACTATATGTTGGACAATTTTGCAGGTCAAACTTTTTTGTTGCCCCCAAGGACCAGCCGACCTTCAGGTAGGCCAAGAACCAAAAGGCGTGAATCGCAATTCCAAAACAAGAAGATATACCACTGTGCAAGTTGCCATGAAGCCGGTCACACTAGAAGGACATGCAAAAATCCAAACCCAGGCTGATATTGGATGAAGTGAAACTGTCAACATGAAGGAGTTGCAATATTGTGAAGTGAAACTTTTTGATTATGCTTTTGTAAAGGTGCTGTCAACCCACTCATGGTTTTTTTGGGAGATGGGTTGGTGTCAATTGTGTACTCCAGTAGGTAGTTACTTTAATTAGTGTTTTATGTAATCCAATGTTTGTGACAAGGAAACATTATGTACTAGTCCAGAGATAATGTTCCCTTGTCATGAAATATGTCAACGTGTACAAGGGGCAGTGTGTAACTTGTTTTTGGGCTTTATATGGTTTAGAAATGTAATTATGCAGATTGTGATCTGTCAGGAACTGATACATATATAATGGTGTTAATCCACTTAACCATGTTGTTATTATAGAGGGAAATGGTGTCATTAGGCTGGGAACATGTTTTGTTGCAAACTTGTTCCTTCACACATCTTCTGTTGTCCGTGTGTATGGAATATGTGAAAGGTGTTGCGTTAAGCCAACGATGCTAAAAAGTTCACATTTGTTGTTCGGAAGATGTTAATGAACGAAATAATGTTGTTAATACTAAATATAAAGTTGTTAATAAAGAGAAGAATAGTTGTGAATAGGCAAGGCATAGTCGTTAGCAATGAAAGCAAAGATGTTATTACGCAGACACAAGTTGTGTTTTCCCATCTACGTGACGTCGTTCAAACTTGTTATTTGGAGATGTGAATCGGCGAGGCATAGTCGTTAACAGCGAAAGGAAAGATGTTATTATGCGCATATAAGTTGTGTTTGTAATATACATGACGCCGTCCTAACCTGTTCATTGGATGCTGTTAATTAGCGACGCCAAGTCATTAATAATGAATGTAATGATGTTAATAGCAGGCAGCAAATGTACTGATGTTAATAAATGATGTTAATAACGAATGTTATGATGTTAATAACGATGTTAATAGCAGGCAGCAAATGTTAATAACGAATGTAATGATGTTAATAACGAATGTAATGCTGTTTGTAAACTCGCCATGTGATGTTATTTAAGAGGTTTGTGGTGTTAATGTACGGGTTGCTGGTGTTAATAACAAATGTACATCAGGTGAGACAAAAAATTCAAATAATTAACAAACATGCGACACGTCATCACATTGCCCTTTCAATGGCAGCAAAGTAGCGTCCAAACTGGGGGACAAAAAGGCACAACATGTGCACACTACTATCATGCTTTTCAGAAAATAACGTTGCCCACAACAAAAAGGTATATGCCAACATGTTCCTATTGTGGCAGACAATATGACTAAAGTCTACTGTGTAACCCGTTGTCGTTTAGTGGGTGGCTTTGCCAACAGACTAAGAGCGTCAACACGAGATGAATTTCGAGGATGATTGACCAGCCACCATAAAATATCCTTCCTGTACTGTGTTACTTGATCCTACAGAAAATGAAGTATGCATCAAAAGTAGAGAACATTTTCATGAAAAGTAAAGTGCACATGAAAAGTTGAGTGCACATGTAAAGTTGACATGCAAAAGTACATACATTTGTGTAATCGAGTGTCACATTTGGGCTCCATTGAAACAACCATATCAACACGTGGACGCCACAGTCTTTCCTATAATTGCAAACAACAGTCACTTCCTTGGTAACACAAGTGAAAAAAGTCAACTTGTCCCACTGTGGTATACAGATTATTTTGATGTGGTATAGGTAAGACATACAAATTATTTTGCTGTGGTATAGGCGCCCGAATGATATAAGCCTTTGGATTCTTGCCATGCCGATTATGACTGACAAATTGAATTATATCATAAAACCTGTCCCGCTGAACCCGAAAAAAATAATAACATCAGTGGAGTTGTGGTCTGAACATATTAAATGAAAGGAAACAGTAAGTGAAAAAGCACAGTACACATGTCTCCACTGCGTAGTCTTGGGGATTTTCGAATATGCTATTTTTCTTTGTTTTTTTCTTTTCAACTGTTGGTTGCATAGAGTCCAGAACAAAGAAATTCATGGTTTTTGGCTCTAAGGCTACACAAAACCAATGTTCACGCACAAGTACGGGGCCAATAACCACTTCACAATCCGCTATATTGTAGCCTATTCGCTCTGGCAGTAAGTGACCCTTGTAATCTGAGGGTCTCCAATTCTTACCTTTGCCGACAACAAGCGCCTACAAAATATACATATTAGTATCAATAAAAGAAGGCACAACCCCTTATTTCCTCATAATTTACTGACCATAAAGTCGGCATAAAAAATGTGCCTCTTAATGAGTCCTTGTTCCTTCATATCTGCCATCAAAGTCTTGCAAACAAGCGACACCACCTGCAGTCCAGAATGACATAATCAAACATTGGCCATTTACTAAACAATATACAGCTTATCATCTACATTTGGTCTTACTTACCCGATTGTTCACCTTCTGAATTCCACCTAAAGAGTATAGCTCTTCTTGAGTGACATATTCGTCACACATGGTCACCATTTCCCTATCATTACATTCAATAACAAGGCAACAACAAAACAAAGGTTACAAAACATTATTCAATTGGTCTAAAAAACAAATGACAGGTAAGGCAAACGTCGATCACTCACTTATCTCCACTTATGCTTGGAGGGAGCTGGGAAATTATATGGAAAAACCTTTCCTTGTCGTCCACTTCCTTCTTTTTCCGCTTAATTTCCTTAGGCATAACATACAAGGATTCTATTTTCTTCTCTTTTCTAACCCGACATGATCTGCGCAACACTTGACCCATGCCAACCTCTTCGTCCTCCACAGCGTCCCCTCCTTTTGCTCCACTATCTGATACGCTAATGGGAGAATCACCAAAATCACTTTCAAAGGCCTTCTCTTCCTCCTCATAATTTTCTTCTACTTTAGCAGCAACAACGTTATGAACATCGTGTGCATGAGGGCCCATTTCCTTCTTGTGATCTTCTTGTCCATTGATCTTTTCCTGCCCCCTCTCTTCACTTGGACTTTTATCAACTCCTCAGCAATGACCCTCGTCAATCT
This sequence comes from Inga laurina, assembly GCA_963855925.1. Taxonomy (NCBI): domain Eukaryota; kingdom Viridiplantae; phylum Streptophyta; class Magnoliopsida; order Fabales; family Fabaceae; genus Inga; species Inga laurina. Next base: position 6,742,064 of record OY979702.1, read on the forward strand.
TCTATACATATCTTTTAGGTCCTAATCACGAGAAATGAAATGTCAATGTTAGGAGTTTGTTTGTAACGTACAACTACGGGAAGTTAGATACAAATACCTGGTCCAAATGGTCAATTCCCATGTTGTCCTCTGGCTGCACATATGTTTGTTTGGGAGGCTGTTCCTCTAAATAGTATGCCCATATTGCTTTCCCTCTCTAATTTAACCATTTCTTTAAATCTCTCCTCAGTCCAATACTTTATAGCATCACCATATTGGTGTCTCTCAGTTGTCACCATTGTGAAGTGCTCACCGAAATATAGCTGTCCATTCAATCACATATTTTCAGCTACAACAATTGGCAATTGAAGCATATAAATTGGAAAAAATATATAAATACGTACCAACAATAAGTACACGCATCCATCGACATTCGTGTTGGTAGTCTTGTTCTTCCTAACAGCTCTAACATAGTCTTCCATCTCTTTCCACAACTCTTGAATTATGAAGGTCGCCCAATCAAATTTCTCAAAGCCCTTTATGGTCGCACTCATCACCTTCAGTACCCAATAACTGACCTTTGGACTTGCAGTAGGAGCTAGAAACGTTCCAAGTGTGTACAACATGAACAAGAACTCAAAATGATCATTCTCTCTCCCCCCAATAATGGCCTCAAAAATCTTGCTATATAGCCGTTTTGAATACTCACTCTTTAGCTTTGTGTACACTGGGTTATCATCATCCACATCACCACAAATAAGTTCACCTCCGTGCGGCACACCGAGTAATTGGTGCACGTCAACCGCTGAAATTTCCCTTGTCTTTCCCCTAATTCGGAATTGGTGAGTTGGTGGATCATATGACCGGAGCATTGACGCAATAAGATCTTTCGGTAACCGATTGCAACCTCCAACCTCAAGCAACTTCCCGAAACCTAATCTCTCAACCCTATCCTTTAGACTTGTGTCTTTGCTTATGAAGTCAGCCAATTGCTTAAATTGCCGGATTGAGGAATGTGTGATAAAAGGTATTTTCCTCTTCGTAGTCTTCTTTTCCATTATTGCTTTCTTTTCATTCTTAGTATATTTTGCCTTCTCACAATATTCCTTTCTCTCCCGGTCACTTAATGCTCTCCATGCTTCTAGCACATCATTGAAGGGTAGAACACATTTATCATCTTTTTTCCCCTTCAATTTGTTGAAAAACTCTTTTTTAAACAACACTAAGCCATTGTTCAATGCTTTTGTTGTCTGCCCTTTTCCCACCTCCTTGTTCCCTTGTTCATCCAAATCCTGCCCTTCTTCAACCACCATGTTTTGCTGTAAAACAACTTTCAACAACCAAGTACAGGAGCCTTAACAAAATAGACCCTCAACCAAACATGTATCCAATTATACAATCCAATCAACTCTATGCATGAGAATACAAACCTCTACAATGTTACACTCAATCAAATTAGTCATATTCATAAACACATTCAAACCTCATGGCCATCGATCTAATTCCTATTTCTGTCACTACAGGAATAACTGCTTGAAAACAAATTTTTAGTTCTTTGTTATGCCTGAAAACAACATCTCTCTCACTATTAACAACATCACCTTCTTTATTAACAACATCCCTCTCACTATTAATCAAAAGAAATCAACATATGCCTGAAAACAACATCTCTCACACTATTAACAACATAACCTTCTTTATTAACAACATCCCTCTAACTATTAATCAAAAGAAATCAACATATGCACATGTAAATTATATAAATGTACTAGTGCGAGTCAATCAACCGAGCAAAGATTAAGGATTAGTACAAGCAAATCTACTAGTGGAACTACATGACAGTGCATACTTTGGCAGCATTAGTACAGTCACTAGAAGTCCTGCTGTCCATTACTTCCCCATTACCATCCTTTCAGTACTAATTTCAACCTATTCTACCTCAATCAATCAAAGTTTCTGCAATCTCTATTTATATTCACCTACTGACAAATGCCAAAAAATCATACCACAACCATGAACATTATTGGCAATACCTATAGCATACGGGTATGAGGTCCTTCCGATTCCAGTTCAGCTTTTCTCTTCACCTTCTTTGATTAACCAACAGCAGAGGAGTGCTGCCACTCCGTGCCGCGCCTCACCGTCCTGCTCCTCGCCCCCTTCCCACACCCTGACACTCGTCTGGCCTCGCCGCTCCTCCTTCCCACCCACCACACTCGCCTGGGCTTCTTCTCACCGCGCCGCCCACACCCCAGTAATACGAACACCTAATTCAAAAATAAAAAATAAAATTAACATTGAGAGAAGCCTAACTTATTATATCAGGAACTTACACCAGGGCACACCGAGAGCACCGAAATCGTAATCTAAACCGTGCGAATCGAAGAAGCCAACCCGAGAAAATGGGGAAGAAGAGGACACGCACACGACAATCCAAGAACCCAACCGTGCGAATCGAAGAAGCCAACCGTGCGAATCACAACCGCGCCGCTCCGCCTTCCCACACCCCACCCCTCACCGGACCTTCGTCTCCCTTCGCCGCGCCGCCCAACGTTCCCCACCGCACCGTCAGTCCGATCTCCTCTCTCCTCGTTCCCCTCAGCCGGCGCTCGTGTGTCCCTGTCTCCTCGTTCCCCTCAGCCACCGCAACGTTCCCCACCGCACGCACCTCCGTTTTGAATCTTGGCTCTTCCTTTGTCTCCCTCCCTCCGTTTTTGTCTCTTTACTTCCCCTTTTTAGGAGGGCAAGGAGGTCATTTTGCAAATATATGAAATGCCAGATTCCTCATGAGCAACTGATTTGGGATTTTTTATTTTCACCCAACCTTTCTGTCCTTTTGTATTTTTCCTTGTAGTTATCTGTAATTTTCCCTAAAATAAATTACTATTGTAAAGTCTCTTGAGATCTCTAAATTATTAGCAAGTTCCTAGGAACCTTAGGTAAGATATTCCAATTATAAAAAGACACCCTTGCCCTTGCCCTGATTCAGTTATTTACATGCTCACTCACTTGTCAATTAATACTATATCACTTATCAATTCAAACTCTTTCACTTGTTCACCAATTAAAATAAAGTATATGTTTTAATTACCTTTTCTTGACGAAAAGTGTTAACTCTGTAAATTTAAATTGTGACACTGCAATTATATGTTGAAGCACGCTTAAATTTTAATGTCATTTTCATAATTTACTATAAATTTCATGTAAAATGAGCCAAAAATGGTACCCCTTTAGTCAACCAAATCAACTTCATCGTCCGTTGCACATAACATAATAATAGCCTTTTAATTCATTTAGAAGTTGTTTACATGGTAGAGCAAAGCTGGGAATTAGTCAATCACACAAACACATTATTTTTATAATCAACATACTATCTACGGTCCTTAAAATAAGATCTTATTTACAATGTAATGTGCACGATGAACAAGATTTCATAATAAGAACTTGAGCAAAGCTGGGTAATATTATTGATAAATATATATTTTATAATTAAATAGGTGATAAGTAGATTCATTTAACTTGATGCGCTTCGCAAGTATACAGATCGTGCTAAGTAATAAAGTGATAAGTAGAGTATCGTCCTATGAGGAATCAATCAATTAATTTTTACGTATTAAAATCTCAATTTCTTTTAAGTTAAATGAATCTAGTTATAAATAAATTCAAAGGAAATTAAATAACAAAAACATTAATGTCAAACACAACCTAGAGTCACAAATCCCTCACTAGGTCTCCAAATCTTATTTCCACTTAATTAGTTAGTCTAAAATGTTAATTTTGTTAATTTCAAGTATTAATAGCTATAAGTGCCTGTCAGTCCACTCATAACCCTCTTTTAAGTATAAATTGTTATGCCTAATTTAATTACTCAAGAGGCAAGATAACTCAAACACATTCTTCAACAATTATATGGGGCTATTAGATATATGTCTACCCTAATCCCAAATTAAATCGTAATCTAATCTCATGTTACTTAACATCAAAGCCTAATTAAAATTCCCTTCGTCAAGAAAAATCTTAATACTCAAATTCACATCTAATGGTGGCCAATCATCAAACGAACATAAAAAAGCAAGATTAAATAATCAAAATTAACATAAATCATACCTAATAACTCATGAAGATAAATTCTAGTTCATTAGTAAGTTCATAGTTTCTCTATATCTAAAAGAAAATTAACCACTCATGACTAAAACAAAATCCATAAAATAAAAATAGAAATTCAGATTCAACGAATAAGGAGGAAGAAGAGAAGAAATCAAATCTGTTGAAATCTCTGCAACACAGGTCGCCTAAAGATGAGAACTTCACTGCTGTCTCTTCTGCTTCTTCCGCTTCTAGTACTGCTCCGTTCGCTGACTTTCTTTTCTCTGCCATCGTGTGTCCAGTTCGCTACTCTCTCCTCCTTTTTATAGATCTTCTGACGTGCAGGTTTCTACCTTTTTTTTTTTTAATCCAAATCTTATATCCTTTTTCCTTTCAACAGATATCTTATCCTTTTGCTAGTGCAAATCTTGGTAATAATCGTTTTTAGGCTTTTCCTTGCGTGGACCCCGCATCTCATCCAACCAAAACAATACCTTATGTTTCCAGATAGCTCAAACCATGGGATATATAGTATCCTTTTATTTAGATATAATATATAATTGCTTGCGGCCAGCTCCCCACCGGTACGTGGCTTGTGCTCCTTCGTTGCTACTATTTTTTTTTTTAATTTGATTTTTTCCCCCTTCATCTAACATCTCCTGCACTATAAAATGAGAAATATTTACATACTCTAGGAGTACCATCTCATCTGTACTCTAACTAATAAAAAATAACAACACATCTTATTTTAATCCTATATGGCATATGAGACATATGGAAAAATTCAAATTTTATGATTCTAACATAAAATTTTTAATTTATAAAAACAAAAAATTGCATTCCTTTCTAAATTAAGAAGTTTAGATTTTAATAATCATAAAATTTGAATTTCTCCGTATGACTCATATGTCAATTAAGATTAAAATAAGATGAGTTGTTGTGTTTTTATTAGTTAGAGTACAGATGAGGTGGCTCTCCTGGAGTATGTAAGTATTTCTCCTATAAAATAGGGTATGAATGGATTTTATATCAAAATTTCTTTTTATCTAGAACTTAATTAAAAGATAGAAAATATATATAAGATAATTAAATAGGTATAAAATATTAATAAATTTAATCAACTGCGACCTAATATCTATGCCTATTTAATATGAACTATATTTCACACTCTGGAGAGATATAATATATATAAATATATCGATTCACTCAGACCATTGATATATCAGAGGCAACATAAAACCTGGCCTGGTCTATTTCCACCCCAACCTAATAGGCTAGTTTTTTTGGAATTAGGCTCTCTCTTTAGATTTGTGCTCATACAATTTATTGTTATGAGTGCCACATTGATTAACTAACCTCACAAGAAATATAGGTTTATATTTTTAAGAGACGCTCTGTCTTTATATCTTGCTGCTGTTTTGAAATTGGGTTCTTCCTTTAGATTTGTGTTGATGCAATATGCTTATAAATGATTGATTTGTTGTAGGGTTTTAGTCACGTGAAAAATATCAGACGAATAAGAATGCCACCTATCCCATGAAATGATAATAATATGTGTAAGGTTCAATGATTCTACCTTCTTTAAAACGTAGTTCGTACTATCTTATTGAGTAACATGTGACCACTTTATTGAATAACGATCCTTATTGATTCATGTCATCCTCAAGAGCTTCTTGTCATTACCCGTTCATGGATCAACACTAATTTAGGGCATCTTTTGACTTAGGCAAAAGGCTGTGACCTAGTTTGGGATGGCTTAGGTCATTAAAACTAAATTTTTGAACTCAAAAAATTAATTGAGGCTCAAAATGATGTTAAAAAAGGCTTTGGGGACAAATAATTTTTTGTCCAATAGCTGGTTTTTGAAGCTTAGTTTTAGCCTTTTGGTTTTTCTATAGATTTGAAATTTTTGAAACCAGCTTTTTAATATATCATTTAAGCATGTTTCTATCAAACTAACTTTTTTTCAGTATTAGGGTTAAAAAAGTTTCTCGGCTCGCACTAATCACTGACTTAACGTTGACAGTTTGAAAATGACAATATTATTGCATGAATTTTGAAATACTAATTACATACACTACATTATTCCATGATTTCTTTAAGGGTACCCTTAGCTTTTCCAAGGATAATTTCAAAACAAAGATCGATCACTTTAATTCTTAATTTTTAATTTATATTTCCCTTCTTTGCTTTCAATAATCTGACATTAACCTTGATTAAGTGTGTATTTGGATTCCAGTTTTGTAAGCTAAAACGACTTTTTAGAAAACAGACTTTTGCCTTAACTGATGTTTGGTTACTCGTTAGGTGAGAATGCAAAATAGAAAATACACATGAAAAGTCAGTTTTGTAAACACAAATTAACTAAAATGACTTTTATTACACCTGTATTTTGTAAACTATTGAAAGTGGGATCAAAGTCAATTAGTATAATGCAATTTACATTTGAATAGTAATTATGTACTACATAACTCATCAATATCTCTATCACTTCATTATCCCATATAGAAAGGAATCTTCAATTTATTAATATTGGATCTATCGAAGACATCAAGATCGAGCAGGAGATTATTTGTATTTAATTATGATTTGGATGATTTTTTCAATTAACATGCTTTTCAATTATGAATTCATGTGCTAGATAGGTAATTTTCTTGAATGAAAAAGATAGAAGTGTGGCTTATGGGTGGTAATGCATCTGTGGCATATGTGGAAATGATTGAGAAAATAGGCATCCCAGTACAACTATTGATCTATGCGACAAAACTAGTAAATAAAGGCCCCAATTTTTTTTATAGATACAGATATCCTCTTATTCGAGACAATTATGTTTGAAACACTAATCCACACTAAATATAGACACTTCTCTTAGTAGAAATCTAAACATTGATTTGTCACGTTATTGAAGACTAACCCGTCCTACTAAATTCAATCCCCACTGGTAGGGCCCAATTTTAAATAAATATGATAATGGACGTTTTGTTTTGTACCATTTGGTTTTTTTATCTCTCACATTCAGTACTGCAGAAACACCCCGCTGCGCGCATGCATGTATACATACATACATATAATGTGTGTGTGAGAGAGAGATATGAACGTTTTGTTAATGTATTGTGTTTTACATGGATATCCCTTTCACTATTAAATGATATGAATACATAAATGTGACATTATTAGTATTATTATTCTTACCAGCAGCAGCACGAGTCCAATATGTTTCTGAATCACTTTCTTATAGAACGAATCATAACCTTATAAATTGTCACAAATACATTTTTAAGGACTATGAATAATTAAATAATCTAAATTTTCTAAAAAGCAATTTTATACTTTTCTCTAAATTGCCTCTAATATTCTTTAAATAAATACTATTTTACTATTAATGGCTTTCTAAGTATAATTGCAAAACGAAGATCAATTCACTTAAATTCTTAAATTTTGATTTATACTACCCTTCTTTGGTTTCAATAATCTGATTTTAACCTTGATTAAGTGTGTATTTGGATTCTTTTTTTGCAAGCTAAAAGGACTTTTTAGAAAACAGACTTTAGCCTTAATTATATTGATGTTTGGTTACTTTTTAGGCTAGGATGCAAAATAGAAAATAAAAATGAAAAGTCAGATTTGTAAACACAAATTAAAGTGACTTTTATTGTAAATGTATTTTGTAAACTAAAGTCGGACGTGAAAATCAATTAGTGTAATGTAATTTATATTCAAATAGTAAGTACGTACTACATAACGATCAATGTCTCTGTCTTGGACCACATTATCCCTTATAGGAAGGAAAATTACTCGTTCCGCCACTACTTTTTTTTGGAGAAATGCTAACATACTCTAGGAGTACCACTTCATCTATACTTTGACTAATTAAAATATAAGAACTCATCTTATTTTAATATCACATGGTAGATGAATCATTTGGAGAAATTCAAATTTTATAATTTCAAAAAACATAAACTTCATAATTTAGAAAAGTTTAAAAACACTAGTCCCTCCAATGAAGAGTTGTTTTTTAAAATCATGAATCTCCAAATGACTCATCTGCCCTGTAGAATTAAAATGAGATGAGTTGTTGTATTTTAATTAGTCAGAATACAGATGAGGCGGCGTACTTAGAGTGTGTAAGTATTTCTCCCTTTTTTTTTTTTTGTTTTTTCTTGAGCAAGGAATCTTCAATTTATCAATATTGGATTTATCGACGGCATCATGATCGAGCAGGTGATCATTGTATTTAATTATGACGCGGAAGTTTTTTAGGGAATCATTATGCTTTTCAATTATGAATTAATGTGGCTTTTTGTGGTAATGCATCGGTTGTTTATGTGGAAATGGCTGAAAAAAGAGGCATCCCAGTACAATTCTTTATCCATCCGATAAAAATGTAACATATGTGCCCAATATTTTTGGCTAAGATAAATACAAATAAGCTTTTCCTAAAAGTGTATATGGCATCATATACTTTTTAGAGGTGAAAGAATACATGTCAACATTTAATACGGGAGCAGAAATGCCAAAATAACCGAACACTGTTTTATATATCCATATGTATTCTATAATGAGATGGTAGAACACTCCCCTATGAAGTTCCAAGCTGAAAAACCAATCCATTGCTCCAGGAGCAGAGAGATTTAGCTACTGCAACCCATGAAAATAAGTAAAATCACATTCTGATTCAAGCACCCAGCCATGAATAAATGATAAAGGAGATCGGTGATGGTGAAAGGCCGTGGATTCTATAATGAGATGATGAATAAATGAATAAATGACTCTCGACACCTCATACATCTAGAAGTTGTCGACACGCATGAAACAACAAAGCTGGGAATTGATCACACACAAACACATTATTTTTATTATTGATAATATTATTATAATTCTGACTCTCCGGATCGATAGATAGCTAGGAAGGCCAGAGATGTTTAGTTATTGTGAAGGTTCGATCAGACCACCATTGAGATGTGAGAGGCGACGCGGTCGTCAGATTTTTTGTCCAACTGCAATACCAAAGGCTCCACAGATTCTGCTGCGACGACAATCAAACGCCTGTTTTCGTAGCTATCAGTCTTGACGGCAACAGATCCACTAATTTGGTCAGAACTGAAGACAAGATTATATTGATGCCTGTCATAATCATGGGTCTTGAAATAGAAGTCACCAGAAACATGGTGGGGAAATTCACTATCAGCTCCAACCATAACAGCAATCTCTCCAAAGTTTTCGTCCTTCGTGACCAGCCAATCGGGATGTTCGGTGCATAGGTTGGGTAGCAAGGGATTGAATGATATATGTAAAGGAGAGTCAGTAGTAATGTATTCCCCGTCCATATTAGATTCAAGCATTGTTGCATTGCCTTTATTGTCCAATAACTCCGCCACTGCGAGTGAGCAGGAGCTATCAGGATTTGGAATACTAGCACCCACAATTGCTGCATCTGTGAAAGTTTGTGGCACTAAGTAGTATATGCCTCCGTTGGTTACGGGGTGACCTTCTGAGTCGAGCACAAACTCAGCTCTAGAGGAGGCAAAGAGGGCAACCAGGAAGAAGAAGAAGAACGCAAGGAGAGCGTTAGTCTTCATTGTTTGTTAGGTTTGGCTGCTAGGGCTATGGATGACTTTACGTTAGGGTGGTTTTTGCTTTGGGTGTGAGAAACTGACGAGCAGGACCGTCTATTTATAGAGCCAACCACATGAAGCTATAGGAGAAGATGTGAAACTGATTCATATTTTTTAATCATGGTTTGTTTCACGTGATATATATAATATCTTTAACAAGAACAAGGATAGGATATTATATTCTTCCACCCATGACGTGTTAGTCAAAACGTTATGTTAAAGTTACATTGCTCTTCCATTAACCTGGACTTAGCCAGAAATAACGACAAGGGTGCCAGAACGCAACTCTTACCGATGACTATACTTATAGTTAATACAACTGCATGCATATCCGGCCATTACTCAAAACAATCCTATTTTATAAATTATCTTGTTGTAGAGATCTGTTCATTGCTAACACATATCATATGGTACTTTATTTTACACGTCACAGCTCGTTCTTATCCTTCGGCTGGGAAAACACCAATCATATGCTTTAATATATATATATATATAGATAAAAGAACAAATTAGTACTTCAACTTCATTTAAACATTAATCTTTCGCCTCTTAATTTTATAAAGGTTCTTTTTCGTACTTCTAATCATTAGTTTGATTGACAAAAATGCCAATTTTTTCCAAAAAAAAAAATTCTCAAATGCTAGAATATAAAGTTTAATGTTTAAAAAAAAAAATACTGCAATGATCAGCGCAAAAATTTATCATTTGAGACTAACTATGCTAAAGTAATTAGAAGACTAAATTTTTTTTTTGTAAAATTAACAGACCATATAATTTCATTTGATACTAAAATTCGTATATGTTCTACAGCATATTAGTCTTCGCATCTTGAGACAATAATTTTTATGCTTTATTGGAAAAAATATGGATTCGTGCACCATATTATGGTCTCTTGATTAATGTAATTTTAGCTGTAACATGAGGCGAGAACACAGCACACGCATCAAAAGACAAAGAAGATAAATACTGATACGAGTTCAGATGATCAATTAAATAGTGCAAGTATACACTGTCGTAATCAAGTAATATAGAAGTAAATAGAGTATCGTTCCCACGAGGATTGAGCACTAAGTACCAAAATGAGTAATTTTAATTCTATTCAGTCGATCGATTAGTTGGTGATTGAAAGTACAAAATAAAAGAAAAACAATTAAATATGAATGCAGATGATATGAAAGCAAATATGTGAAAAAGTCCTAGGGATTAGATTTCACTTCACAAATTCCGGATTGAATCACTTATCTATTCTAGCCCAATTTATTCCACATGATTGATAGTCGAGTTTCCCTAATTTAATTACCAGCCTCTTCCAAGGTCAAGCAATTCTATAATCAATTGCTAATCCAATATATTCCTATATGAATTTAAGCAATTAATTATGCATTAAGATTTATGGAACTCAGTAAGACTACACAACTCATATGAATATATTCCTATTTCATATGCAAGTTATGGTTTTAATTATAGGGTCTACACACATGTATCTCCTTCCGGTCTCAACATGCATATTGAAATCATTCAAAAGATGGCCAGTCAATCAAAAGCATTAAGAATAATAATTAAAACTCAATCATGAAGGAGAAATTCAAACTAGATTTAATAAGTTAGGATTCAATCCGTCATTAGTAAGCTACGTCATCACCCTAGGAAAATGAAAGTTTAGCACATGATAAAATTAAAAACAAAACCAAAATAAATTGACATTATATAAAGCTAGAATGAAATCCTTAGAAATACTGCATAAACTTGAATATTACAATATCAAACATAAACATACAAACAAAAGAAGAATGAAATATGAAGAAATCTAGCCGTCCATTGAGGAGGTAAAACCTTCCATGTAGGCGGCATGCAAAATGCAATATAATCCTAAGCCTTCCAAGATGGAGGCATGCAAAAAGTAATACAATCCTAAGCCTTCCAAGATGGAGGCATACAATACATGAAATTAAATCTAGAAAACAACACAAAGAACTCAGAAATGTCAGAGAAAGATATTTCCCGGTCAGAGAAGGATCTCTCCCGGTCGGAGAAGGACCTCTGCTTCTCTTCCTCTCCTCCTCCTTGAGCTTGGCCTTGATCTCTATTTATAGGGGAGAAAAAACGTGTGCTACAGTACTTTTACTATTCCAATGGCGGCTGCTACAGTATTCTGGAAGCTTCAACAGTGTTCCGGCGGCATCTACAGTGTTCTGGAAGTTTCTGCTACAGTACCCCCGGCGGCTGCTACAGTGAAGTTGACAGCTACAGTACCTGTTGACTGCTACAGTGCCTGGCAACTGCTACAGTACTTTTTATTTTTTTTTATTTTTTTTTTAAAAATGCTATTTATTCCGGAAACAATATTTATTTATCAATCACACTCAAATTTATTATATTAAATGCAAATATCGTCCATAAAATCATCATATAAGGGAAAATAAACATGCAAATATTTTACTTATCAAATTCCCCCACACTTAACTCTTGGACGTCCTCGAACAAGAAGTAAATAATAATAAGTGCTTCCAACAAAATCAGAAGTGTCAGGTCATAAGTAAGAACACAATTGAAAAATAAAGATATCATAGTATTAATGAATCAACGAAAATATAAATTGGTAACTTTAATTGAAAATGAATAAACTGAGTTCGTACTTGTAGCTCATTCTCTCAATCTCTCAAGTGTTTAAGGGTAAGTGTTTCGCTCAAATTCAACCGAAAAAATTGCACTACCATAGGCTTGCTAAAAATCTCAATCTCTACTACCTAATTCACATGCATAATTCAAATCAAAAGGACTTATTAAGGGTTGTAATGGGGTTAAGGTAAAGGAATGTAAAATATGATATGAAAGGCTAAAGAAATAGAGCAATTGAAAAATGGGCTACTTATAAATTTATCTCATCACAACAACCCACAATTCAAACACTTAACATTTTTTTTTCTTTTCTTTTTTTTTCTTCTTTTTTTTTTCATAATTTTTTTTTCTTTTTTCTTTTTTCTTTCTTTTTTTTTTTTTTGGAATTGCAACTATAAAGTTGATGATAGATACACCCCCACACTTTGTCAAAAGCCCATTTCACAAAAATTTCAAATGCTCCACTAATCTTTCGAATAAGGTAAAAGCACTTGATATATCATTAAAGCATATGTTAAAGGGTTGAAAACAAAGAAATAGTCAATTAGGCTCAAAGGGGCTTATCAACGGTATAATTGCAAGGTTGGCTATTTGGCTCTGGCTAAAGAAAATGAATGCCTTTATCATTTTTGAATGTGCATGTGAGATGTAATTTCAACCAGATTTAAAGCAAGTTCTAGAGTGACAACTTAATAGGTGAATATCACACACAAGAGAAATAATTAATTATTATAGGCTCAGAAGCTCACGGCTATGAATTTTTAAACTCAGTTCATTCAATCTCAAAATTCATCACCAATTGCAACAATCAGTTGTTCATTCATGCTATAAAATCTCTAAATTCAATTGATCCATACTTAAAACTTATATACTTCTTAAGATCATTACAAAGCACTTGATTTTTTTTTTTGAAAAAGATAAAAAAAAATCATGCAACTAATAAAATGCAACTAATGAAATGCGTCTCAGGAGTTAAGAATAACTCCTTACTCGGCCATCTTTTTCCACACCCCATGCATCTAATGGTTTTACTAACTAACAAACGAAAAAAACAAATTTTTTTTTTCTCCTCCCCCAACCTAAATTAGACATTGTCCCCAATGTCTTCTAGAGCTTAGAAAAGGTGTTTTCTTTTTAACATAAACACACAATAAAGTAAAATCAAGAGATTAAGGAAAGTTACAACTTAAGAGTGGTATCTGGGTTCTGCTTCTGACTGCTATCTGGGTTCTGCTTCTGACTGCTATCTGAAGATGGCCCACCTATTTGCTTGACGAGTAGATCTGGATTAGGTTCATAGGTTTGCATTAGATCGAGCAGCTGATCAGCAGTTGGTGCAGCAATTATGGAGTGGCGAGTTGCTTGGGGTATAAATCCTGTTTCGACAGCATGATCAAGAAAAGACAACAGATTATCATAAAAACCATTAACATTTAACAATCCCAATGGTTTTTTGTGATAGTTTAGCTTAGCCCAATATGCAACACTAGAAATGCCATCCAATGTCTCCAAACCACCGGGTAGAGCAATAAAAGCTTGAGCATGGTGGAACATTACTCCCATCTGTTCAGGCAAGCTTGGAACCCGTAACTCTTGTCCTAAAGAAAAAGAATGATCTTGCAACCCCTTCACTCTTACACTTAAACCCTTGCTTCCATTCATGGATGCAGAAACGACCACACTTCCCTTTAGGCCCTGGATGCCTCCCCCGTACACAACGTTGATTTTTCTGGCAGCTAATGCAACTCCAAGTTCATTTGCTGCTGTTATAAACTCTCCTTTCTTGCCCAAATCAGTTTCACCAAAAATGCAAATAGATGTAAATCTACATTTTTGTGAAATAACCTCTTTCCCTTTGTTTCTCTCGGACCATGTACGCTTACCAGAGAAGGTATTCATTTTTACAAATGGAAGTGTGCATATTTACAAATGAAAGAGCTCATATATATAATACTAAAACAACGACAACAAAATCACACAAATCACACATTTTTCAAAGAAGTTTGAAAAAATTTCCGACACAAATGACCGGTGGGCCACTACGTGAAGAAATTAAACAAAAAGAGGAAAGAAAGTCAAAAGACACAGTAGAGTAGGAAAAAAAACTGCCGAAAGGATAAGAAAGATTAGACAAAAGCTACGAAAAAGACAAAACAAATTAAACACACGCATGATTATGTACAGTAGTTGTGATTTTGGCTCACATCTTCCTCTGGTTTTACGTCCAGAAACGGCTTAAACGCTTTCTATGAATCGAGGATTTGCTTCCCATCCAGTTTTCTTATAAACTGACAAACAGGGTCTTTTAACGTCAGATTCCCAAGACAATAGCGCTCTTTTTCTTTGTTGAATATGTCTGCTAAATCGAGAATAATACGATGAACATCACCACTCGGATGCGTCTCAAGAGTTTGAATGATATCATCCAGTGACTCCTTACTCAGTCCATCCTTTATAAATTTGATTTTATCTTCTCGATTTACAGAAACCATACCTTTACTTCTACAGCGCTGATCACATGTCCATCTTGCACATTTATAGCAGACATTCATTCTCTTAGCTCTTCTCTTTTTGGAGTAAGAACTTCTTCCCATTCCTGGCAAAGGTTTAACAAATGAATTATGAATCTCACCTGCTAAACGTACCTTAGCTTCAATGATCCAACGTATGTCCACAGGAAGGCCCAAACGATTGAATACTTTCATCCTTTCCAGTCGACAGCTATAGATCTTCCTGAGCACATCTTTGGGAAGAGTGGGGAACCTGTTCTTAAGCTTTGCAAGAAAATGATGAAAACTGAAATCTCAATGCAGTGCAGTGTGTTTCGATGAGTAGGAAAGAAAAATGAGAGAGTAGGAAAGAAATAAGTGAGTGGGAAAGAAAAATGAGAGAGTAGGAAAGAAATAAGTGAGTAAGAAAGAAAATTGAGAGAGTGGGAAAGAAGTTTTGAGAAAGTAGGAAAGAAGTTTTGGGTTGCCTCCCAAAAAGCCGCTCTTCTTTAACGTCTTTAGCTAGACAAAAAAAAATAAAATAAAATAAAATATTTTTTCTTTTTTTTTTCTTTTTCATTTTTTTTAAAAAAAAAACTATCAAAGTAAAATACATCATCAGGAGCTACCAGAAATCCTACAAAATCACAACAAAATATCAAACCAAACCTTGGGTTGCCTCCCAAGCAGCGCTAAATTTATAGTCTTCAGCCAGACTTCTCAAACACAAACTACTAATCAAAAGTATCAAACACCAGGATCACCTTGTCTTCATTTCTTTTCAAGCAACAATATTTCAGAATCCAACAATGATCATTCAAAGTAATTAATCGTACTTCTTCAATCATAGACAATTTTAGAGTACAATTATTTACTGAATTCAAATAAAACACAGCATGCATGTATTTGCAAACAGATTTAGGAATTTCCAAAATTTTAGAGCATCCCATAAAATCCACTTGACTCTCATCAGTAAGAGTCAATACTTCAATAGGAGAGACATGAACAACATCTTTTGGAATATCCACATTAGTTTCAATATCAAAATCACAAAGATTAGGCTCCACAGGCGGAACCTCAATTTGACATCCATTATTTTCTCCAAAAGTGATTTCAAGTTCCTTATCACATGCCACAAGAGGTAAAGTTTCATTCAATTCCACATCCTCAACTTCCTCACAATAATCATCATCAACACAAGGAGTGGGAATTATGCTCAAAGAATTTTCTTGCCTCATAGCATCAAGTGATGCAATAATTTGACTCATATATATTCCAATATTTTGGACACTTTCCTCTTGCTTTCTACAAGATTCCTCAACTAATCTTTCTATATCAGATTTTTCCTTACACTCAAGAGTTTGTTCTTCAATATATGGATAAGAGTATAAAGGAGTATTAGGAGAATACCTGACATATGGATCCAAAGACTGTTGTTGCTCCAAAATTCCACCAGGATAAAAGGAATGATCAAAACAAGTTTGGTTCATATTGAAATCATCTCTCCTATAATGACTGGTATTGCTATATGGACAATGCTCATAAGAATGACACTCTCCACAATAAGCACAAGAAAAACAATTATAAGGAGAAGAATTTCCAATCCAACCAGCATTTGTATTTTCATGTCTCATTCCATTCACATGCATTCCAGAAAAAGAACCAAGATATGACAAGTTATCACCAAATGAATGATGTGAATAATTCATTTTTTTTAATTTTTTTTTTTTGAAATTTTTTTATGAAGACTAAATTAGTATTAAAATTACTTGGTATTGATATTAGTAACAACAATCCCCAGAAAAACAGATGATCAATTAAATAGTGCAAGTATACACTGTCGTAATCAAGTAATATAGAAGTAAATAGAGTATCGTTCCCACGAGGATTGAGCACTAAGTACCAAAATGAGTAATTTTAATTCTATTCAGTCGATCGATTAGTTGGTGATTGAAAGTACAAAATAAAAGAAAAACAATTAAATATGAATGCAGATGATATGAAAGCAAATATGAGAAAAAGTCCTAGGGATTAGATTTCACTTCACAAATTCCGGATTGAATCACTTATCTATTCTAGCCCAATTTATTCCACATGATTGATAGTCGAGTTTCCCTAATTTAATTACCAGCCTCTTCCAAGGTCAAGCAATTCTATAATCAATTGCTAATCCAATATATTCCTATATGAATTTAAGCAATTAATTATGCATTAAGATTTATGGAACTCAGTAAGACTACACAACTCATATGAATATATTCCTATTTCATATGCAAGTTATGGTTTTAATTATAGGGTCTACACACATGTATCTCCTTCCGGTCTCAACATGCATATTGAAATCATTCAAAAGATGGCCAGTCAATCAAAAGCATTAAGAATAATAATTAAAACTCAATCATGAAGGAGAAATTCAAACTAGATTTAATAAGTTAGGATTCAATCCGTCATTAGTAAGCTACGTCATCACCCTAGGAAAATGAAAGTTTAGCACATGATAAAATTAAAAACAAAACCAAAATAAATTGACATTATATAAAGCTAGAATGAAATCCTTAGAAATACTGCATAAACTTGAATATTACAATATCAAACATAAACATACAAACAAAAGAAGAATGAAATATGAAGAAATCTAGCCGTCCATTGAGGAGGTAAAACCTTCCATGTAGGCGGCATGCAAAATGCAATATAATCCTAAGCCTTCCAAGATGGAGGCATGCAAAAAGTAATACAATCCTAAGCCTTCCAAGATGGAGGCATACAATACATGAAATTAAATCTAGAAAACAACACAAAGAACTCAGAAATGTCAGAGAAAGATCTTTCCCGGTCAGAGAAGGATCTCTCCCGGTCGGAGAAGGACCTCTGCTTCTTTTCCTCTCCTCCTCCTTGAGCTTGGCCTTGATCTCTATTTATAGGGGAGAAAAAACGTGTGCTACAGTACTTTTACTATTCCCCTGGCGGCTGCTACAGTATTCTGGAAGCTTCAACAGTGTTCCGGCGGCATCTACAGTGTTCTGGAAGTTTCTGCTACAGTACCCCCGGCGGCTGCTACAGTGAAGTTGACAGCTACAGTACCTGTTGACTGCTACAGTGCCTGGCAACTGCTACAGTACTTTTTATTTTTTTTTATTTTTTTTTTAAAATGCTATTTATTCCGGAAACAATATTTATTTATCAATCACACTCAAATTTATTATATTAAATGCAAATATCGTCCATAAAATCATCATATAAGGGAAAATAAACATGCAAATATTTTACTTATCAAATACTAAGCCTAGTCTCTAATATAAGAGCTAGATGTCTATTGAATTTGGTTAAAAAAAATATCTTAGTCCACTTAACTCCTGTATTTATTACTTTCTCCCGTCCTTAATACAAGACCTATTTATCTAATTTGATTTGATTAGCGAAGTTAATTAAATTAGTTAACATAACATATTTTCTTTAAAACACCTTAATCATCTTTCTTAATTCCTCAAATCTCTCTCTTACTTAATTGTTGTTGAGGAAGCATCAATAAGGGTAAATTAGGAAAAGATTGACAAAAAAACGAAACAGGTCTTTTATTTAAGATCAAGATCAAGTCCCTAATTAGGTCATATATTAAGGACCAGAGGGAGTATTTTTTTTCAATCTAAATTAATCATCTTATACACTTATAAATAGTTTAATATTACACAAGAATATTTTAGGAAGATTATATCACATTTGTTCAACATAAAAAGTTTATTTCATTTTCTTAGTTTACCAAAATTAGGGATACTTTTAGGATTGAAAAGAATACTAATTGATCTTAATATGATATCGATTTTGGTGCCATGAGGCGAATAGAGAATGCAAGCCCTAGCGAATATGGTGGAAGGACTAACCCATTTCTTGTCTTCAATACACATCCCCCTCATTCTAAATTTTTTTAACGTGTTAATTATGATCCTTGAATAATATTAATGTCATCAAATTGTGTCCCACGTCTCATAATCACATTCATATATGTATGTAAAACAAATTAAAGAATTTATGTAAGCCTGCAGGCCTGACCTTTTCGCACACTTAAAAAATAGAATTACATATATTTTCATTCTTATATTCTAATTTTAAAATACAATAAGTCAATTACTATAGTATCACTAAAATTTTTATCACTCAGTTTTTAAGTAGTGCTATTAACCATTTTACTGTCGATATTTAAATTTTAAATAATAACTCTTAGAGATAATTTTTATTTAATTTATTAGATATATTTTGTGTAGATTTTGGCAGACTTAAACCCTATTTAAGGCCTTCAAGACCTGATTTCTTAAGCTTATTTAGACGCCTACATTTTTTTAAATAGGCTTCAGGCTAAAGTAGGCCTTTGGAAGGCTCAAGACTAAGCCTTTAAAAAAGCCTGCAAACAAGCTCAGGCCTAGGCTCATGCTTCAGTTTCTTGATGCAGGCTCAGGCCAATTTGGCCAAAGGGTCTGACCTGTTTCCGTCCTACCTAATATGCTAGTTTTTTGGAATTAGGTTCTCTCTTTAGATTTGTGTTCATAACATTTATTGTTATGAGAGTCCCACATCGATTAACCTCACAAGAAATGTTGGTTTATATGTTTAAGAGACTCTCTCTCTTTATAGCTTGCTAATGTTTTGAAATTGGGTTCTTCCTTTATATTTCTGTTGATGGCAAATATGCTTATAAATGATTGATTTGTTGTAGGGTTTTTGCCACGTGAAAAATATCAGATGAATAAGAATGCCGCCTACCCCATAAAGTGACAATAATATGTGCAAGGTTAAATGATTCTACCTTCTTTAAAACGTTACAATCTTACTGGGTAACCTATGACCACTTTATTGAAGAATGATCCTTATTGGTTCATGTCATCCTCAAGAGCTTTTAGTCATTTCCCTTTCATGGATGACCGATACTAATTTAGGGCATCTTTTGACTTATGCAAAAGGCTATGACCTAGTTTGGGATGGCTTTTAGGCAATGTTCTGAAATTCGGACCAGTCACTAAACCGGTTGGGGTATTGGGTCAAGGGTCAGTAGGTCAGATCGGAGTCAAACTGGGGCTAACCCTTGGCTTAAGCAGGTGAGGAAGTGAATATTTCACGGTTATTCATATGAAATTCTGAATAAATTATTAAAAAAAACCGGTCAAACCATGAAAAACCGGTTGAACTGGGGTTAACTATCGGACCGGTTGGATCACCGGCTGGCCGATTTCCTGCCTCAACTGGCCAGTCTGGTTTTCAAAACTCTGCTTTTAGGTCATTAAAACTAAATTTTTGAACTCAAAAAATTAATGGAGGCTCAAAATGATATTAGGCATGGTTTTGGGGACAAATAACTTTTTGGCCAATATCTAGTTTTTGGAGCTTAGTTTTTGCCTTTTGGTTTTTCTTTAGATTTGAAATTTCTGAAACCATCTTTTTAATATATCATTTAAACAAGTTTCTATCAAACTAACTTCTTTTTATAACACAAATAACGATCAGTATTAGGGTTAAAAAAGTTTCTCGGTCCACACTAATCACTGACTTAACGTTGAAGGTTTGAAAAGGACAATATTATTGCATGAATTTTGAAATACTTGTATTACATACACTACATTAGTCCATGATTTTTTTTTAAGGGTACCCTTAGCTCTTCCAAGAATAATTTCATATCAAAGAGCGATTCACTTTAATTCTTAATTTTTAATTTATATTCCCCTTCTTTGCTTTCAATAATCTGACATTAACCTTGTTTGAGTGTGTATTTGGATTCCATTTTTGTGAGCTAAACGGACGTTTTAGAAAACAGACTTTTGCCTTAACTGATGTTTGGTTACTTTTTAGGTGAGAATGCAAAATAGAAAATACACATGAAAAGTCAGTTTTGTAAAGACAAATTAACTAAAATGACTTTTATTACAAATGTATTTTGCAAATTATTGAAACTTGGATCAATTAAAGTCAATTAGCGTAATGTAATTTACATTTGAAAAGTAATTATGTACTACATAACTCATCAATATCTCTATCACTTCATTATCCCATATAGAAAGGAATCTTCAATGTATTAATATTGGATTTATCGAAGACATCAAGATCGAGCTGGAGATTCTTTGTGTTTAATTATGATTTGGATGATTTTTTTAATTAATATGCTTTTCAATTATGAATTCATGTGCTAGATAGGTAATTTTCTTGAATGAAAAAGATAGAAGTGTGGCTTATGCGGGGTAATGCATCTGTGGCATATGTGGACATGATTGAGAAAATAGGCATCCCAGTACAACTATTGATCTATGCGATAAAACTAGTAAAAATGATGACATTACTTGTTCATCTGTATTTATACGTAAATGATGATATTTTAAAAGTAGGATATATGACTATGTGTAATGTAATAAATATAAGGAACTTGACCTAAGTATATTCTTCTAAATAATTATATAAAAATAAAACAAATTTCTTAAAAAGTTAATTTAATTTCATGAGAAATATAATCAGAAATCAAAATAAAAAATAGAATATTAATTTACTAATAAAAATAATTTGCAGAGGGTAAAAATATATAATTTAAAGCGAACTTTTTTGTATTTCTATTACCAATAACCAAAATTGTTTCCATCTAAATCAAGGTGAATAAAAAAATAAGGGTGAATCCTTTCGAAAGAACTTGAAAAATGGAAAATGACAAATTAGGTATTTCCCAAAAAAAAAAGTTGGAAATTTTTTATCAAGTTTCGACATTTTCCAATCAACTCTTGGTAAAAATTCTAATTTGTCATTTTCCAATTTTCAAGTTCTTTCTCAAGGATTCTCTAACTCTGTCTATGTTTATAGCCAGTCTCAAGCCCAGGTAAAGGAGGAGGGTTGTGTTAGGCCCTAAAAGCCAACATAAAACCTTGTCTAATCTCTTATGAACATGGATCAACGAAGAAATTGTGCTAATGCTAGGTCGTTGCTTGTAAGTAATGCGTTGTATGGCTCGAGTATAATGATAAGTGAGAGAGGGCCGCTACATCGTCACCCAGGTGTAGTGTTAAATGAGCAAGGACTACCGCTCTCTTCTGAATGGAGGCGGCTAAAGAAGCTAGTTTATGAGAGCATGATCAAATTTGGCACTGGGAACGTTGGGACTCTGAATGCCAAATCTCTGGAAGTGGTGGGTGTAATGAATGATCGAAAGATTAATATCTTGTGCCTTCAAAAAACTAAATAAGCGGGAGAAAGGTATCAGAAAATTAATGGTTTTAAGCTTTGGTATACAGGAAAGGTCAATGGAAGGAATGGTGTCGGTATCATCATTGATAATGAATGGAGAAAGAATGTGGTGGAAGTTAAAAGGGTTGAGGACAGAATCATTTCCTTAAAAATGATTATTGGGAAGGATATTATAAACATTATTAGTGCCTATGCACCTCAAGTAGGGGTAGAAGCACATCTTAAGGAAAAGTTCTGGAAAGATTTGGAGGGGCTAATTCAGAGTATCCTACTAACCGAAAAGATTTTTATTGGAGGAGATCTTAATGGACATGTCGGTAAGGAGGCAAGACCTCATGCAAGGGCTCATAGGGGTTTTGGATTTGGGGTGCTCAATAATGAAGGTCAATCTATTATTGATTTATCCCTCGCATATAACCTCAAGATTGTCAACACTTGCTTTAAGAAGAGAGAAGAGCATTTAATAACATATAAGAGTGGAGCTACCAAGACACAGATTGACTTCTTTTTGGTAAGGAACTATGATAGAAGACTTTGTACTAACTGCAAAGTGATCCCTGGGGATGGCGTGATAACACAATATAGGGTTTTGGTCCTGGATGTGAATATTAAGTGTGTAAAACAAAAGCACCGGCAAGTTTTTAATCCAAGGGTCAGGTGGTGGTAGTTAAAGGGGGAGAAGTGAGAGATTTTTAAGAGAACTTTTTTAGAGGAGGGGAGTGGGAGTTACAAGGAAGTGCTAATATGATGCCGGAGAATATGTCTAAAAAGGTCCAGAAGGTTGCTAAACTAATTTTGGGAAAATCAAAAGGTTTTGGTTGGCAAGATAAGGAGACTTGATGGTGGGAAGAGACTGTTCAAGAGAAAGTCAAGCATAAGAGAGATTGTTTTAGAACAATACACTTGTGTAATAATGTTGACAATTGGGAAAAATATCGTTTGGCTAAAAAGGAAACTAAGGCAATGAGTAAAGCTCATAATAAAACATATGAGAAGTTTTATAAGGAGTTAGGAACAAAGGAGGGAGAGCGTAAGATTTACAAGATTGCAAAGAACAATGAGAGAAAATCGAGAAACTTGGACCAAGTGAGGTGTATAAAAGATGAAGAAGGCAAAGTTTTGGTTACTGATGGAGATATTAAGAATAGGTGGCAAGCCTACTTTTATAAGTTGTTCAATGATGGAGGGGGAGGGCCTTGTGATTGGAAAGATTTGACAACTCGAGAAGGTTATCTCAATTTATTATTTTATCACATGATTCGAGTTGGCGAGATTAGGGAAGCTCTTACGAAAATGGAAAATGGTAAAGCTGTTGGGTATGGAATTCCTATTGAAGTTTGGAAATGTTTGGGTGAAGAGGGTGTTTTGTGGCTAACAAAATTATTTAATGAGATTTTATGATTCAAGAAAATGGCGGATGAGTGGAGGAAAAGTACTTTAATTCCTATTTATAAGAATAAAGGGGATATTCAAAATTGAGCAAACTATAGAGGAATTAAGCTTATGAGTCATACAATAAAATTATGGGAAAATGTCATTGAACACAAGTTGAGGTTGGAGACTGAAATTGTTGAAAATCAATTTGGATTAATGCTAGAAAGATCTACAATAGAAGTGATTTATTTATTAAGGGGGTTTATGGGAAAGTATAGGAGCAAAGGAAGAGACTTGTATATGGTTTTCATTGATTTGGAAAAAACATATGACCGTGTGCCAAGAGATATACTCTGGAAAGCCTTGGAAAAGAAGGGGGTGCGATTTGTATATATCAAAGTCATTCAGGACATGTATGAGGGGATTACAACCAATGTTAGAACGCCTAGAGGTGTAACAAATTAAAGGACTTTCCTATAAGGATTGGCCTACATCAGGGATTAGCTTTGATCCCTTATTTGTTTAACCTAGTGGTAGATGTTCTAACTGAGCCTATAAGAGAGGAGATCCCTAAATGCATGCTTTTTGCGGATGATATAGTTTTGTTGGCTGAATCCATGGAGGAAATTAATTATAAACATGAGATATGGAGACGGATTTTGGAAATGAAGGGTTTTCGTCTGAGTAGGAGTAAAACTGAATATATGCATTGTAAGCATGATAAGAGACAAGGTCGAAATGAAGTGGAAGTTAAATTGGAGGGGCAAGTCATTTCGCAAGTGATAAAATTTCGGTATTTGGGATCAATTATACAACAAGATGGTGAAATTGATGGAGATGTCAATCACATAATTCAAGCTGGATGGTATAAATGGAGAAAAGCTACTGAAGTTATTTGTAATCAGAAACTACCAAATAAAGTAAAAGGGAAGTTCTACCGCACTGCTATAAGACCAGCAATACTATATGGTAGTGAGTGTTGTGCTTTAAAGGGATTACATGAGCATAAAATGGGGGTGGCCGAGATGAGGATGTTGAGATAGATATGTGGTCATATAAGAAAAGATAAGATTTATAATAATCATATACGTGAACAAGTTGGAGTGGCCTCTATTGAAGGAAAAATGGTAGAAAGTTGTTTGAGGTGGTTTGGACATGTTCAATGAAGGCCGTTGACTGCACCGATGAGGAGGGTTGATTAAGCAACATGAAGTCCTGTAAAACAAGGTCACGGAAGGCCGAAGCGAACGCTTAATGAGCTCATAGAGAGAGACATTTTGATTAATAATATACCTAAAGATATGGTTTTTGACAGAGCACAATGGCATCATGCGATCTATGTAGCCGACCCCACCTAATAGGATAAATACTTTATTGTTGTTGTTTCTCAAAGATTCTCTCAAAAAATAATAAAGATCCCCATAATAAATAGTAAAAAATTTGTAAGCCACCCCAGAACCTCAAGACTAGCTTGGTCCTAACCAAATCACCAATCCCACCTGCTACCCCTTCACTAACTTTTTCATCTTCATTCTCTACAACGCACTATGATTATTGATCAGTTCAACTGCTCATTTTGTGTTCTGTTGCCGTAGAATCGCATAATTCCTCAAATCCTTAACGTGATTACCATTAGCTAAACCTTGCGAATTCTCTGTGGATCACTCTCAATTGCTACCGAACTAACGATTATGCGTGATCAGAGATGAACCTGAATGATCATGTCTTGTCACTTCTTGCAAAAAGCAACCATCTTGGTCATCTCAAGCAACTCCAAGGCTGTCTCACTGTCCTTGGCCATGCCCAAACTCAGTTCTACGCTTTTAAGCTCGTCCGCTTCTGTACTATCTCTCTTTCCAATCTCCATTACGCTCGCCTTATCTTCAATCACTTAAAATCACCCAACACTTATCTCTACACAGCCATGATCACCGCCTATGCTTCTCAACCTGATCACGTCTCTGCCTTTTTGTTGTTCCGCGACATGGTTCGCCGGCGAAATCCCAAACCCAATCAATTTATTTATCCTCACGTTTTGAAGTCGTGCCCTGAGGTTTTGGGATTAAACGGCACCGGTTTGGTTCATGCCCTGGTTTTGAAATCGTGGTATGAGCGATACCCTGTTGCGCAAACTTCCCTTGTGGATTCTTACTCGAGGATTTTGGGCAATGCGGGGAATGCTAGGAAGGTTTTTGATGAGATGTGTGAGAGAAATGTTGTGTCTTGGATTGCCATGGTTTGTGGGTATGCGAGGATGGGGGATATTGATAATGCTATGAAGTTGTTCGATGAAATGCCTGAGAGAGATGTCCCCTCTTGGAATGCTATAATTGTAGGGTGCCCTCAGAATGGGTTTTTCTGAGGCAATTAGATTGTTTAGGGAAATGGTTACTCTTGCTATGGAGAAACAGTTACAGTTTCAATATGTGAAACCAAACCAAGTTACAGTTGTGTGTGCACTTTCAGCATGTGGCCACACTGGGATGCTTCAGCTCGGAAAATGGATACATGGTTACATATACAAAAATGGGCTTGTTCTTGACTCGTTTATATCAAATGCTCTAGTGGATATGTATGGAAAATGTGGAAACCTTGAACAGGCAAGAAAGGTTTTTGAGATGATTCCAGAAAAAGGCCTAACATCATGGAATTCAATGATTAATTCCTCCGCGCTTCATGGTCAAAGTGACGGCGCAATTGCCTTTTTTGAGCAAATGATGGAGTGTGGTGAGCGTATAAGGCTTGATGAGGTCACTTTCATTGGTTTGTTAAATGCATGTACTCATGGAGGATTAGTTGAAAAAGGTTACTGCTATTTTGAGATGATGGTTCAGAGATACGGGATCGAGCCTCGGATTGAGCACTACGGGTGCTTGGTAGACCTTCTTGGCCGAGCAGGAAGATTTGATGAGGCAATAAAAGTTGTTAGGGGCATGAACATGGAACCTGATGAAGTCATTTGGGGTTCTTTGCTTAATGGATGCAAAGTTCATGGGCGTACAGATTTGGCAGAATTAGCAGCCAAAAAGTTAATTGAAATTGATCCAAACAATGGAGGTTATGGAACAGTGTTGGCTAACATACTTGGGGAGCTGGGAAAGTGGGACGAAGCTCGGAAGGTATGGAGAACATTGAAGGAGCGAAATTCTTTAAAAATCCCAGGCTGTAGCTGGATTGAGGTTGATGACTTCCCATAGAAATAGTATATTTTGCAATCAAATTTTGACACAATGTAATTATGTCATACAATAAATTTTAATTTTTTTTTGCCAACTACAAAATTTATACAAAGATATTTTAATTTTTTTCCAACTACAAAATTTATACAAAGATAAAAATAACTCACCAATAAATAATTTCTAGACATGTGAAAAATATATGCAATAAATTTTAAGATATGTGAAAACTAAATGATCACCAATCTAAGGTAGCCCATGGAAAAAAAAAAAAAAATCTAAGGTAGCCTCTCCCCAGCCAAGTTTTTCTCCCTTTAAATTTTTTGATAGGCATAAATACCTTATTAGAGGTAATCATATGTTCAATACGGGCACTGAAATTTTGAAATTAAAGACAAAAAATACCTCACCAATAAATAATTTCAAAACCTGTCCCTCTAATCCATTCCATAAGGCCCATCCAAATTTGGGATGTAAGCTCCATTTAAAAAAATCTATATAAGGCCTTCCCTTAAAAAGGGCCAAGTTATATGAAATATCCAATTTGATGGGCCTCATCACCAGTTGGCAAAAAAAAAAAAAAAAAAAAAGAACTGAGAATATGCCCATTTATTTTCACTTTTTTTCTCGTGACAAATCAATGTTTGAATTTTTATTGGGAGATGTGTTCAAATTTAGTATCCGAAAACTTCTCTAAGAGGATTGCCTCATGTAGGAGAATACATGTATTTAGAAAAAATAAAAATCTCTCTCTTATTTATTTATTTTCTTCTTTTCTGATCCCTTGCTTTTTTTTTATAGACCAGATGATAGATGCTGTGAGTCCCATCCTTATATAAAACTCATCTGACTAATTTAAGGAGATTAAGAAAGTTAAATAAATTATTTAATTATAACATATATTATATGATCTCTCTAAAATGTTTATATATGTATTATTGGATTATATACTCCCTCCAATTTTCATAAAAAAAGCCTCCTTTAGCCCTTTTTATGAGAGTCTGAAGTTAGAATTTTCGTAATTTTTTTTAAAACTCCTACTTAGGATTATCTGAATACTTAATAAATTGGGTCTCATACCAATGACAGCAGTTAGTATAAATTTCCCAAACGCTGCGTTTTATTCAAAGCCGAGTACGTAGGTCACAACAACAAGACTCCCACGTACGAAACATTCAGTGAAACTAAAAGCCGCACAAGGGAAATCGATCCCATATATATATCATCGCTAGCTGCAAGTACTTACTATTATCAGATTTATCGTCTTGTTAACTATAGGAATTAGATTGAAAAAATTATGGAGAGAGATAAAGAATCATATTTATTATTTATGGAAGAGCAACATGCTCATATAATGATATCCTTTCACAAGGATTTTATTCATAGAGCCTAAGTGATTAATCCAACTAAAAATTAGCCTCTACTTCATTTGTATGATGGACTTTTCAGCTTTCATGAACACGATCACGAAGTTATTGCGGCTGAAGGACGAAAAGTATTAATCCTTCTGGTCCTTAATATACTCTTTCCGGTCCTAATTATTAGATAAAATTGACTTTTTTGGAGAAATTAAGGAAGTTAATGAAATTACTTTAGAGTATTTATATTTTTTTTTTCTCTAAACTAATTAATTTGACTAATAATAAACTAATGTATAATCTAAGGATATTAAAAATATAAACACTCTAAAGTAATTTAATTGGCTTCCTTAATTTCTCCAAAAAATTCAACTTTGTCTTATAATTAGAGCCGGAGGGAGTATTATGTTTTGGGTGTTGATCTTGATCATAAAGATAAGACATATTTTTTATATTTGTCAACGTTTTCCTAATTTAGCCATTGACATTAATCAAGTAAGAGAGAGATGGAGGAAATTAAGGAAGATGACTAAGGTGTTTTAAAAAATACATATCATATTAACTAACTCAATTAACTTCCTTAATCTAATCAAATTAGTTAGGTAAATATGTCTTATATTAATACTAGCTAGCTCAATGGTACCGGGTTTCACATGGCACTCGTACCTGCCCCTAGGTCGAGTGTTCAAAACCTGTATGTTCTAACTGCGGAGTTGATATTAGTACTAAATATATGACATATTTCTTATATTTGTCAATCTTTTTCAAAATTGCCCATATATATTGATATTAAATCAACAATAACCAAGTAAGAAAGAGATGAGGAAAATTAATAAAGATGATTAGGGTGTTTTAGAAAAACATACTTCCTATGGTCCTTAATATAAGACATATTTACCTAATTTGATTAGATTAAGGGAAGTTAGTTAATATGACATGTATTTTCTAAAACATCCTAGTCATCTTTCTTAATTCTCTCATTCCCTCTCCTCCTTCATTATTATATTGTTAAGGGAGCATCAATAGGGGTAAATTAGGAAAAGATTGACAATAAGAAAAATAGATCTTATATTTAGGATTAAGATCAACTCCCTAAATATGTCATATATTAAAGATACGAGCGGAGTATCATGTTAACTTAACTAACTTCTTTAATTTAATTAAATTAGGTAAATAAGTCTTACATCAAGGATATGATAAATATAATGGTGGCTATGTTAATTCTATGGTATTAAGATGATTTTATGTTGCCGTTATAATTGAATTCCAAAATCTCAAGAAAGGCTAGGATAACATGAAAACTATGTGTAGGAGTTGCTAATAACATATATTGTCTTTTGTAACTGAAGCTTAAATTGTGGGTCACTTATCCAACCAATTCCAAATTAATTGGAATATTTCACTCAAGAGAATATGACATAGGTTGCATTGCTGTATATATTACATTATTTAAACCTAGATTAATTTAATAACAATTACATAACCATATATATATATATAGTATAAGTCGCTTTCTAGAAGAATGATTTGGTCCACAATATAACTCACTTAGAGTGTAATTAATACTTATTTGTTAATTTTCCCCCTGTAATTAATATTCAAATGTGGCTCCTTATATTTTTCTCTTTTCTTTAATATCTCATTTAATATGGGTAAAGTTGGAAATTTCTTTCAATTTAGAATGAATTTAATGAGTTAATTACCATTTTTTGATTTTGATAAATTAGTTAAAGTGACTTATACTGTAAACCGGATATATAGTATAATATTATCAAGTTGCTAGCTAAGGTTCCCCGCAATTATTTCATCCACTGAGCAAGTAATAATGATTGACACCATGCATGCACGTGGGTCGGTAGGGTTATACTGTCTTTGGTTCTTATTATAGGTCATATTCTAGAATCAATAAATCATCGACAGCCTTATTAATATTACTTCTTTCCCATTTTACCTTTGTTATTAACTGAGGTCCAAAGTTGCAAAGTTGGAAAAATTTATATTAATTTAAAACAATTCAACAACTTGACTGTCACCTTGACATGTGAAAATTAGTTAGAACTTGGAAGTGCTCTATATAATAACGACCTCTTTTTTTAATGACATTTTTTTATAATAAAAGTATGTCATTTAAAAATAATATACCATTCCAAGAATAATTTTACATATGTGTGTGTGTGTGTGTCATTATATTGTCACGCACTAGCCACATGGGGTAGCTGGCGTTCTTGTCCTCATCATACTTTTCAGGTGATTTAAACCCTAAAGGAAAAGCATGAAACAATATTTTTCAAGCAGCTCTGAGCTTAATTTGTCTCACGTTGTGGTTTTTCTTGTATATTAAATATATAAGGGCCACGCACATTGATGCCCTAATTAAAAAAAGTGCCTCCCTCAAACGATGGATTTTAGCGTAAAATGGACGGTTAGCGCTATAATAAGTTTTCATTATTAAAAATAAATTTAAAATAGGTTTATTAATTCAATTGGTAAAGAGGTTGGCTTATAACCGTAAGGTTATGAGTTCAAATCTCACCTATATAAGGATCTTATTGGTAGGCGATCTGTAAGTAATTCTATAATTACTCATTTGAACCTAGAAGCATGCCCTGACTCTTTAAGCCGAAAGACCCAACTCACATAAATTTTTTGTTTGAAAACATAGGTTTGCTTTTAATTTCACCGCAAAAGTCTGCGAATTTTCTGGGCTAGTGGGGCACAAAAAGTAGTTTAAATTAATACCATTTGTCATTTTATCTGTAAATATACTAGTATTATGTTACAAAATACCTGCTCCCGTCCCTTGTATAAGATATAGTTAGGGATTGAATTCAGTCTTAAATATAAAATGAGTTCTTTGATCTATCCAAATTAGTTCAATAACTCTTATACTCAATGAGGAGCAGCTTTATAGGCTTACTTAGCCATATATACTCACACCCAAAACCCAAACATAAGTTACATAACTCTCATTTACACTTATATTTTTTAAACATTTGTCACTTCACAGGGAAGGCGCCATGTACGTGTTTTTCGGATGAGTTGGAGCACCTAATTTGGATTGTCTAGATTAGAACTAGACGGTTCAGATCTTATCATTTTTACACTTATTTTTTTAAAAAAATTATTTTAATGGATATGAAAACTAAAATAATGAGAATCTATATTTTTTTTAAATTAATTTTTATTTAAAACCCATCAGATGAAAAATTTAAATTTGTACAGTTGAAACTATATTTACACGGTGCAAATCTCATCACAGTGATGAGCACCCAAACATTTTGCCTTTTTTCCTTCCGATTTTTCACGTGGTTCAAACCCTTAAAAGTTAAAATTAAATCATTTGTAAGCATCGTTTTTGAGCTTTCACTTGCTCATGGATTAGCAACTTAGCTCTATAAAATGACGCTCCTACTTCACATATACTCACACCCAAATCAAAATATTTATCAAGTCTTCCATAGCCATACACCAATAAAAACCATGAATACCATTCAGACATTGCCTGCTATATTCCTCTCTTTCTTCCTTCTCTTTATTGGCTTCACCGCCGCTGCCGCAGCCGCAGCCACCTCCGTCGCTGGCAACAGCAACGCCACCCCAGTGCTGGACTCCGACGGCAATCCAATGAAAAATGGCGGCAAATACTTGTAGTCACCTACAAATGGTGGTAACATTGTAATTGGCATAATCAGGCTTGGTTCAGAAATTACTAAAGACTGCAAACTCGCCGTGATTCGATCCACCGTTGGAATGTCAACAACCATATCTTCTGCATCTAAAATAGTTGACAACATTATTTCTGAGAACGTTGCTCTGAATATATCATTTGCTCAGTTTGTACCCAACCCATGTTGTACCAAGTCTCGTACGTGGGTCGTTACAAGGTCGTACCCTATTAGAGAGCCTGTGATGGTTGGAAATGATCAACAGTTCGAAGTTTCTTTGCTTGATGGTTGTTTCTCTATTAGGGCTATTGATAGAACCAAAGGACACTATAAGCTTATCTTCTGTTACAATTTTGGAGGAGAGTGTGAAAACATTGGAAGCCTCCATGACATTTCAAACTTTTCGCGTTTTGTTGTCACACTTGGTGATCCTTTGGTTTTCAAGTTCAATAAGGTTAAGGAAAGTTCTGCCTCTGAGCTGTCAATGGCGGCTTGGGCTCTCGCAACCGAGCTAGGAATGTGCTTGGATCGAAGCGAGCCTCCCCCTTCATCATCATCATCACCTTTTTCTCTTTGTTTTTTTCAGTAACATGTGGGGCTCTTGGTATCCAGTGCTTTTTCTGGGTTTTATGATCAAATATATGTATTGCACTTTGCTTTTTTTCTGGGTTTTATGATCAAGTAGTATACGTATGTATTGCACATTGCTTTTTATCACATCGTTTCAAACAAAGTTTTACTATAACATTTCTCTAGTTTAGAGCCGGCATGTAATTGATTCAATTATGAAATCATGAGTAGTCATTGATTCAATCGACCCATAATAATCATATATTTTTCTTTCTATATGAATGGAAAATTCCAACCAACTATTCTGAAGGTTTACGACCATGATGCCTCTTCCTAATGATCTTTTTAACAAGATGGTATTCGAACTTAGTTTATGATTGAACCATATTTTTATATGAATTTTTTATGATTAATTTGGGATTTTAATATATTTGCTAGGACATTATTGCATTATTAAGCATTAATTTTGGTTAGGGACAATTATTTTAAATTAATGGGAATTAGGGGCAAAATGGTCAAAATTCATTAATTATTAATTTTTATTTATTGTCCCTTAAAATTTTGATATTACCTTGTGTTTAATATTGTATTTCAGGTGTTTTGGAAGAAAATTGTAGATTTTGGTGGTCAAATTAATATTTTGAAGATTGGGGAAAATCACAGAAAGGGGCCCTATATTTTGGGAAAATTACAAAAATAGGAAGAAAAGGACAGCGTAGAAATACAGAAAAGGACCCAAAAGTTTCAGAATATTGCATTTCAGGTGTTTTGGAAGAAAATTGTAGATTTTGGTGGTCAAATTAATATTTTGAAGATTGGGGAAAATCACAGAAAGGGGCCCTATATTTTGGGAAAATTACAAAAATAGGAAGAAAAGGACAGCGTAGAAATACAGAAAAGGACCCAAAAGTTTCAGAAAGTTTAGTCCGCCTCACAAATATTTCAAAATATTTCACTTTGGTCCTTCCTTTTAGAACTTTTCAAGTTGCAAATAGGTCCCTGGTCAAAACTTGCGTTTTGACAAGGACCTACGTACTGTTCCCTTTCTTCATCAGCACAGAAGTACCCGATTGGGCTGGAGAAAAACAGAGACCAGGGCCTACTTTGGATTATTTGAATGGGCTGATAAACATGACAAGCACAGACCCGACTTGGTTGCATCTGGATGGACATGGCAAACTGGACATGGCAGACCCGATCTGAGACGCAAGCAGAGAGTTCCATATACAAAGTGGCGCCGCAGATACAAGGGGACCTGGTACACGATCATCGAGTTTCATCATCAGACCTTCATCTTCGATCCTTCCCTCTCCTCTTGACTCTCTTCCTTGCCGGCGACAACGTCCATCTTCACTGTCGCCGGCGAGCACCACGTCTTCATCACCAATTTGCAGTCCTCTGTTCTTCACCACCAGAGGGAGTTTAAGCCACCTACAGACCACACCGTCACTGCTCCTCTGTTCACCACCGACCTTCTTTTGCTTTTCTTTCCATCGTCCAACACCACAGTCCGTTCTCCGTTGTACTGCCATGTGCACCACCTCCACCTCCAACCACAACCGTCGTCATCTCCTTCCTCCCTTCTGACCTCCCACTCTGTTATCCCATTCAGCAACTTCCATTGCCCAAGTCTCTGAATCAATTCTCCATTGCCTCTGTACCTTACACTCTATTCCTTACATACTTCCTTTTATTTCTCTTCTGCCACCATCATCAGCACTCCTCCTATTTTCTCTTTCAACATTTTCCAACACCACTCATTTCTATTTTCAATTCATCACTAAATCTATCTTGTTTTCTTTCAATTTCCTTGGCAATTTTGGTTGGTTCTCTGATTCAGGCAATGACAGTGGTTGCAGTGGTTATGAGTGGCTGATTGTTCATTGAGTCTTGGTGGTAGAGGAGGTGGCTAAAGCTTCAAGGTTTTACAATGAGAGTTTATTATTTTCTATTTGCTCAATTTATACATTATGTTTTTGTGAATTAATTTTACATTGGGACATGTATGTTTTGAGACTTAGATGAGTGATTATTTGTCTATGTTGGTTAATATCTTGTGTTGAATTTGGTATTGGTGCATTTGAATTTTATTAAACTTATTTTCCTATTGGATTAATGAAGTTATACATTTTATGTGATATCTACATTGTGTGATGGATTTAATTTAATTTGAATGTCGCGATTGTGCTTTCAATTAAGAGGAATCAAGTGCATTAATTCATTTTCAATACACATCAAGTGGGTTTTTAACAATTTGCCTAAGAGGTGATTAAGAATGCGATTGTATGACTAGTCATTTATTTGGTAGATTGGGCCTAATGCAATTGCTTAGGGTTTTTAATTTGACTCGATGTAAAAGTAACTCCCAAAATATTTTAAAGAAGCTAGGAAAGCCACCAAATTTGCCACTAAGATTCATTTCATCATTCATATTTCCAATTCCAGATTCATTTCCATTCACACCTTCATCATTTTTATAGAAAAGATAAAAAATAGCAGTTTAGGGATTTTAATTAACTTTTGCATTAATCATTTAGTTTATTAATTTGAAAAATCTAAAACAAAATTTCCCCTTATTTTTATTGCATTTGCATGGCATATAGATTACTTAGGACTCAATAAAAAACTCCTCAAGTGAGACGACCTGAGTGTTGCATTGTACTGCAATTCTTGGATTAAAAATATTTTTCATTTGACCCTAAGGCGTAAAGAAACGGTCAAATCAATGGCGCTGTTGCCAGGGAGCTAAGTAATTGGCTCCCTAGGTAATCTAATTGTCAAATTCATCTTTTGACAAGGGGTTTCTCGAGTGAAGCTTGTTAGTTTTGCATATTTTTTTATGTCTTTGCATATAGTTTAGGATTTTTACATTTAGGTAACTTGCATAGCATTCATTGCATTGTTTTGACTTTGTAGCTTCTTTGTGGTGTCGTTGCATTCAATTTGATAGAATTTTGAGCTCATTTGTTTGAATTCACCATGTCTCCAAGTTAATTCAAAGCATATTGCATCTTTGGTCATTTTGAAATTCTTTTTCCTCATTTTTCATTTGCATTTGTATTTTTGTAAATTCTTTTTCTTTGTTTTTCATAGTTTATAGTTAGATAATTCTCTTGTGATTATTGGAATTTATTGTGATTGAATTTCATGGCTTGGTTTAATGGTAATCAAGGTTTACCCTTTCACTCTCACTATTCTGTAGGAAATTCAACTGAAAGGAAAGAGTCTATCTCTGAGAGCATCCATTCCATTCAAAAATCATTGATGCTTCTTCAAGCTAAGTTGGGATGTTAAGATAGTCCAATTAATCAAGAATGTTATGGTTCATTCCATCCTTCACATCATGAACCCTACCAACAACCTTCATCCCAACCTTATTACCCACCACACACACCCTATAGCTCATATTATGAGCCTTCTCCATCATACAACCACATGTCATCTCATAAATCTCTTCCTTCATTTCATTCTACTTCCTAACCATTTCATTTACCCCCTGAATCTCTATACCCACCATTTGAGCCATCTTATAGATCTTCTTCCCAACTATGTGTGCCAAACCAAGACTCTTCCATTTGTGACGTCATTAGAGAGCTCCAAAACCAAATCACTCAGGCTATCAATGAAGAGCAGTCCAACAAGGATATCGTTGCTCATCAAATGGAAGTGATTCAAGAGTTTCAAACTCAAGTGGATGATCATACCAAAGAGCGGCAGTCACAAATGGATTTTCTTATCAGAAGATTGAAACAACAAGAGAAAGAAAGTGAGAGATTGGAAAAGGAACTTGAATGTCTCACTCAGCAAGCACAACCATTGAAGAATCCCCAAGAACATCCTCCTTCCATGTTCTTACATACACATGAAGCGGAGCATCTAAAAGAAAGCGATGAGGAGATGCAGGAAACATAAAGGGTTTTTAAATTTCATACTCCACCAGAGACTCACCCACCACATACCCTTCCATATGAACCACCCTCTCCACCATGCCACAAACATTCACCCCAACCCCCTATTCTTTAAGCTTCAGGACTTGATGCATTTCTCACATTTCCATATATGGATTCCCAAACCCTTTCCTTGCGAAGAATGTATGACCAACTAAAGGTCCGGCATCTAGAATTATTCATGCTCAAGGATGCTCTTAGACTCTCTGAGGAAATGGAAAAGGAATTAGAGGATATTGAAAGCTTCATCAAGGCATTAGTTGACCATGTGATATGGATAAAGACTCAAGGAGAAGAAGGAGCTCCATGGTCCTCTAATGCCGATGATGATGGGGAAATTGGAGAGCTAAACCCACATGCCACTTCACAAGTGGAAGATTCCAATTATCCAGAGCCTATTCCCACACAAGCACAAGAAGTAAAGCAAGTTCACATGAGCATTAAAGAGTATTCTCTACCATTTGGTAATAATCTTATCCTTATCGAAGTTGACTCTCCTACTACTTTAACTAGTAAAACAATTCATGATTTGAGTGATGATGAGGTGGATGAGGAAATCATTGTTGAAGGCCCTCAAATGTTTGAAAATGTAATTGCTCAACCCATTAGTTCAAATAGTGGTAATTCAATTGTACTTGTTGATGACTGTGCTTCTACTTCTTTGTGTGATGTTTCTATTGTTGAAAATGCTTCTCTTCATAGTACTAGGGATGATTGTGCTCAATTGGATGATATATCTTCATGTTCTTGTGCAGAAGATCATATTTGTGTTGATTGTTATCTTGAAAAATACCACTTGCTTGTTGAGTTTCGAAATAAAGCATTTAATGAAGTGGTTGATTCTACTATTGATCTTGATGCACCTCCTTGTACTATTGATGATTGTAAGCATGACAATTCGGGAAATGTTGAATCTTGTATGGATGCTAACGTGGTTGTTGTGATTGCGAAGGACCATAGCCTAGACACAAATCTTTCTCTTGATTCTAATAAATTGCATGATAGTTTAATAAGGAAAGATTCAACTATTTTGATTGATGACATTGCAAATGAAAATGAATCTTTCCATATTATTCTTTCTTATGATTTGCCACCCAATATAGAAAAAGAAAAAGATTCTTTTGAAACTTTGAAAGTTTTGGGTGGTAATGATTTGAAAAATTCTCCTTCTTCTTCCACTCTTTTCCCTTCCATCTCTTGTGATTACAATGATATGTGGTGTACCCCAACACTAAGTTGGATTCCGCACATTCCACTTTGCAAACACAAGAGAATTTAACTGTTTGTTTGACTCCTACTGATGGGAGTGCCTTTGATTTCCTTGGATGTGATAGTTACTTGGAGAGTTTGGAACTTAATTTGCCTTTACTTCACTTAAAATCTCTTTATGTTTTTATTTTTGGATGGGATACTGCTGTTTGCTCGGATCCTTTGCATTCACATTCTTGGAAAGGTCGTCGGAGGAACCAACATCCACCGTACATCCTTGGACCTCTTCCAATTGATCTTGAGCCACCTCCACCAAGGAAATCCAATGCGGGAGAAGTTATTTTTAAAGAAAAATGCATGATTCTCATCAGGGATGAGAATTTCTCCTTCAAGCGACTCAAGATACTCTAACACAAGTTGTCTCTTTCCTCACTTGTTTTCTTCCTAAATCCTATGATTTTTTGAGCTTAATTGTTGTGTGAAGAAGATAAGTGTGGGGGAGGGACACAAACCAGTAGAAAAAGGTAGAAGTTGCTTAGTTTAATAGGTATAATAAGAACCCCCTTTGTATGCTTTGCATCTTTTTGCCACTACCATACTTAATTGCCATTGTTCCTTGAATTTCAACTTGCTAAGCATTCTCTTTAGAGAGTTTTTCCACATTAAGGACAATGTTTTGATTAAGTGCGAGAGAGGGGAATACATTTTAAATCCCATGAATTGTTTTTTTTTAAATGAGAAATGTCTTAAACTAGAAAATTTTTCAATAGTTACTTGCTTTAAATTTTTTTTTTCAATAGTTACTTGCTTTAACGCATCTCCTAAGTGTTAAAGGGTTGCATTTGTCACTTTGGAAATGTGATTTGTGAGAAATTCTTTGACTTTTCATGATTTCTAGTGTTTTGGCAACTTTTTGAAACCATGATTTGCTTTTCAAGTAAATGGGGAGAGAAATAAACCCACAATTGGATTTTTGCTTACTCCTTGTTTTGAGAAAAGAAAGTTTCTATATCATTAATGCTTTTAAGGGTTGAACATTTTTATAATTGATTGTAATGTTTTGATTGATTATATTTGTAAGGTTAGCATTAGGAATGGTGAAGTAAATGCATTGTGGTTGGCTTCCTATGCAATTTATTGTGTTGGAGTGAGCATTAGAGAGGAAACTTGTTGGAAGGTTAATTGAGCCTTGAATTATTTCTATGTGTGCATGTTCATTTAGTTCTTCGCCTTCTATAACTTGTTTACACTCTTTCAAAACGGCATTTGCATTAGTGTGATGGAAATGAAAGATGCATTCATTCTAAACCCTTTCAACCTAAACACAAACCCTCATTTGTCACTATTTGCTTACCCTTTTGAGCCATTCCTATGTTGTATGCATGTCAGTTATTTATAGTATTCATAGTATTTTAAAATCAAAGTGGTTTGCTAATAGGAAGTTGAACATTGTATATATTGAAATGCCATGTATTTAAAAAAAAGAGTATTGAAAAAGAAAAGAGTGAGTGTAGTTTTGAAAAAAGAAAGAAAGAAAAGGAGAGAGTTTAGTTTTAAAAAAAAACATTAAAAAAATGTATATAGTTTGAAAAAAAAAAGAAGAAGAAAAAAATTTGAATGAGAGAGAGAGAGAGAGAAAAGCAAAAGAAATACCAAGAAGACATTTGTTCATGAATCTAGAAAAGAATTGGCAAGAGTTTTTAAGTTATTTAGATGCTATGAATTTATTCATTAACTTAGACATGCATATCAACATTTCCTTCTCACTACTACAAAAAACCAAAGCTGTGGCGTTAGCGAAGTGTTACATATCTAGATGCCATTAAAAGAAGCTGTGGCACTTGGAAGCGCCACATCATTTTATTTTATAAAGAATACCCTCCTGTGGCGCTTGATGGGACAAGCGCCACAGGAGGGTCCTAATTTTTTTTTTCTCTTTCTTTCTTTTTTTGGGTACTTCCTGTGGCCCTTGTTTCAAGAAGCGTCACAGGAACTCTTTTTTTTTTTTTTTGCTATTTTTTTCATATCTCCCATAATTGCAGTATTGCACACTACATGGTCTAATAAACATTTTGTATCTATATCCACAGTACAGCAGAATAAAGTAAAGCAAACAACAATGATAGATAACTTTAAAATGATATAAACAGATGATTAATTAGTTAAAGTAGTACATAAAATAATTATACAATATATTGCATGTGAATGAATTATACAACAAATTCAACTTGAATATATGCATGCATGACACATCAATTGCCAAGAAACAACACAACAAAGGCCAGCAACTAGTGATGAATTAAATAGTATAGCTACCAAGAGATTTGCCTAAACACATATTCACACCATTCCTCAATCACTTCATTAAGCTGATGGTCAGTCAAAGTGTCACAACGTTGATCTTCATAATACTACACATATATACAATCAGCCACAAATTAAAAAGAATTATAATCAGCAAAATGTAATTATCAGGCACTAATTAAATTTAATTAAAACACAATATGAAGTGCAACTAAATGACTTACTTTTTGAGGAATAAATGCCTGATCATGCGTAATTACATACATAAATTTCATTATGTAATACCCACAATCATTGTCATTGGGTTGGAAAGAGCACTGCAAAAATATAATGCAATATTATATTAACTCTGTTTATGAATAAAAATTGTTTATTAACAAAGTTTTAGTTAATTCATATATCAGTACCAGTATCATATATCGTGGTATGCACCCGATCACTACATGCATTGTTCGTCTTACCATGCCTTTTCCATCGTATATATGTTTGATAAATACCGTAATACACTAAATGATCTAGTAAATCAAGTGGACTGATCCGCTTTCCAAAACAAGATAAGCAAGGACACAAGATTTTGTCAGGATCTTTTGTGTGCTCAAATGCAAATATAATAAAATCTTTCACCCCATCTATATATTCCCTTGAATACCGATTAGATGACATCCATTTATGATCCATCTGTAACCCCCTACCTTAATAACCATATTTATAGTTCAAGAATGCGTCATTAAGTTGAAATAGAAACCAGTGGTTAACTTAAAACTTTTCCAAAACTTGTTTAGTGCGGTCTCACGTTCACATCTAGAATATAATTGGTTTGACCATTTTGGTTTCATTTATACATATCAGAGTGCAACCAAAAATTCCTGACAACGCTTAGGTTTCGTTACTTAATAAAGGGTTTACAACGCTTAGTTTCCCATACAGGGGATTACACAACACTATTCAATATATACAACATGTGCAACTAATCCCCAACAAAATATGACAACCAACTACCAAAATTAAAACTCCTAGCTAGGAGCTCTAACTGCCCTTCGTCACTTGCTTTTCCTTTGAACCACTTGCCCTTGCTATAGGTTAATCATTGGAAAGAATGAGATTCAAAAGAATCCCAGTAGTAACAATTCACTTATAACATGTACAATCACAAAACATGTAAGCAAATCACGACAATAACAACACAACGGCATTTCTGCAATAGCTTTTACTGCATTCACAACGGCATATTTCACAACAGCATGTTTCACAACAACACAACAACGACATTTCACAACGGCAATGTTACATCACGACATATTCAATGAAATGACATACATGCAAGGCATCGTACACAAAATAAGAGAATTCAGCAAGTGGAAGAAAGTGATCCCAATTCCCTTTGAAGTCGAGAACACAAGCTCGCAACATATCCTCTAGTGTCTGGATAGTCCTTTTTGATTGACCATATGTCTGAGGATGATAGGCCGTGCTGAATCTCAATTGAGTTCCTAATGCTTCATGCAACACCTTCCAAAATCTTGAAGTGAATCGGGGATCACGGTTGGAAATGATGTTCTTCGGTATGCCATGGAGTTTCACAATCTCTCGGATATAAATCTCTGCTAGCTTGTCCGGAGAGTAACCAGTATTGATCGGTATGAAGTGTGCCGACTTCGTTAATCGGTCCACAATTACCCAGATCGCATCATAATTCCTGATCCTGGGCAATCCCACCACCAGGTCCATGGTCACACTTTCCCATTTCCATTCTGGAATCTCAGGACTTTGAAGCAAACCAGGTGGTCTCTGGTGCTCAATCTTTACCTTTTGGCAAGTGAGATACCTCGCTACATACTTTGTCACATCACTCTTCAAACCCGACCACCAATACATAAACTTCAGATTATGATACATTTTGGTCATACCAGGATGAAGAGTATATGGTCATCTAGAATCTTCTATCTCAACTCCACCTTAAGTGGAACACAAATTCTCTTCTGATAGTGAACTAGTCCACTAGGTGACAGATCATAGCCCTGAGCTTCTCCCCATTCAATTCTAGCCAGATTCCGCTGTATCCAGCCATCTTGTCTCTGAGCTTCTTCAATCTCAACCCTCAGATCACTTTCCCCTTGGGAAACATTATAGTTAGCACATACGATCTGGTTTGACAAATTCAAGTCCCGAAAATCTTCTATCAATTTCACCTCTTGAATCATCATTGCTGCAACTAGCACCGTCTTTTGACTAAGAGCAATAGCGACGACGTTAGCTTTACCCAGATGATACTTGATCTCTAGGTTGTAATCTTTCAGCAACTCCATCCACCGACGTGTTAGAACAAGCGTTTCACCCAAGAGGGGGGGTGAATTGGGTGATACTAAAAATTTCTTTGCAAATATAAAATTTGACGGTGAAATTAAAACAGTAAGGAATAAGGAGAAATATCACCGAAGTGTACACCGGGAGTTATACTGGTTTGGTCACAACCACTTTGACCTACGTCCAGTCCTCAGAGCTTCTCTGAGAGTTTCACTATAACTTCTAAGATTCAGCGGGTTCTTGGCACCTCAGTACAAGCAAGTTCCTTCACCTGGATACTTGCTCCCCCTTACAAGTTTTAATCTAATCCCAAGTCAAGGTTTCACAACCTTAAGTTATCTCAATAACAAATATTGAGTTTGAATGAAATATCTCTCTCACGAGTGAATAAGAATCACTGAAGTACAGAGTTACAAAAATCACGTAAAACAGAGTAATGAACTTGATGATATGTTTGTGTATGTTCTGGGTGTTCTTTCTCTGTTTGGATGTTCCCATATATATAGACGTGTTGGAAAAGATCGTTGGAACATTTTCTTCTCGTCCGTTGGAGAGTGCGCAGCCACTGTTGACTTTTCCAGTATTTGAAAAATATCCGTTTGCGGTAGGTGGTGGTAGGTGACATTTGAACGTTGCATTTGACTTTCCTTATTTGGTAAGATCTCTTCATTGTTTATCTGTGGATATGCTAAGAATACTAATATAATGAAAGGTTAATCATATAGGAAACAAATCAATGAATGTTGGAATGAATTTTGAATTTATGGGTTTGCATACTAGAGTAGCTACTCGAGTATTCATTAAAGTTTACTCGAGTACTTACTCGAGTATCATCGGGAATACTTTGATGAACTGCAAGTTAACAAACAAATATAACATTACTCGGGTAGTGCATGGAATAAGTTAAATTTCAAACCTTTGGAAATGCATGTTTACTCGGGTACCTACGCGAGTAATGCACTCTTTTATTCATAGGTTACTCGGGTACCAACTCGAGTAAACCTTCAAATAAACTTTTGATTACTCGATGCTTTACTCTAGTAATGTTGGCAGGATTTCAAGGCTGAGAGCACTTCAATTTTGGTTACCTTGTTACTCGAGTACATACTCGAGTAAACATAATTTTTCTATATGGCTTACTCGGGTAATGACTTGAAGTTTTACTTCAAAAATAACTCTACATACTCGAGTACATACTCGAGTAATCCACTTAAAATGAATCATTAAATACCTGCATACTTGAGTAACACCTCAAGTGAAGTATGATAAGAATAGATTAAGTTATTCGAGTACTACCTTCAGATTTTTGCTTACCATAGTGAGTTACTCGAGTAACATTGGCAGGGTACAAAATGCCGAGAGCAACACATTTTCTGAAACAGAGTAACTCGAGTACATACTAGAGTATCATTGGTGGGCTGAGAGCAACTGGAAGACTTTTACATGGTTACTCGAGTAGCTACTCGAGTAACGTTGGCAGGCCGAGAGCAACTCCAAGTTATTTACCTGATTACTCGAGTAACATTGGCAGGCCGAGAGCAACTTGAAAACTTTTAAGCTATTACTCGAGTACTTACTCGAGTATTGTTGGCAGGTTACTCGAAGGTATCTTTGGTTACTTTAAGTTTTGTCTCATTACTCGAGTACATACTCGAGTAATGCCTTAGAAAACTTGCTTCTAATCAAGTTTCTCAGCTTTTTCTCTTGGTCTTTCTTCATTACTCCATTGCTTACTTCAAGTGATGATTTTCCCTGTTATTACTTTGTTCAAACTTAAATCTCTTTCATAATATTCTTTGTTATCATCAAAACATGAGATCTAACACGGCTTATCTCATA
The DNA here is from genome assembly GCA_963855925.1 of Inga laurina. Taxonomy (NCBI): domain Eukaryota; kingdom Viridiplantae; phylum Streptophyta; class Magnoliopsida; order Fabales; family Fabaceae; genus Inga; species Inga laurina. The sequence continues at coordinate 6,785,807 of OY979702.1, forward strand.
TTCAACTCTTTCTGATCGTACAAATACTTGAGAATCTTGTGGTCACAGTACAGTTTTACCATCACACCTACAGATAATGCCGCCATATTTTCAATGCAAACACAATCGCCGTAAGCTCCATATCATGAGTGGGATAGTTCATTTCATGAGGCTTAAGCTATCGGGAGGCGTAGGCCACCACTCGTCCCTGCTGCATAAGGACACACCCCAACCCTTGCTTACTCACATCACTATACACAACATAAGTCAAGCTAGGATCGGGTATAATCAACACCGGTGCCGTGGTTAACCTCTCCTTCAGCTCAACAAAATTGTTTTCACAACGTTCATCCCACTTAAACGGCTGATCTTTTCGAGTGAGTTTGGTCATCGGCAAGGCAATCTGGGAGAAATTTTGAATAAATCTCCGGTAGTAACCAGCAAGACCCAGAAAACTATGTATTTCAGCAATTGTTTCTGGCCTCTTACAGTTAAGTACCACTTCCACTTTACTGGGATCCACCGAGACCCCTTCTTGCGAGATAACATGGCCCAAGAATTTTACTTCTGGAAGCCAAAAATCGCACTTACTTAACTTGGCATAGAGCTGCTTTTCAAGCAATATCCCTAGCATAATTCTCAAATGATGCTTGTGCTCCTCCCTGCTCTTAGAGTATATCAGAATGTCGTCGATAAACACCACTACAAATTGGTCTAGGTGTTGTCGAAAGACACGATTTATGTAATCCATGAATACAGCAGGTGCATTAGTTAGGCCAAAGGGCATTACTAGATACTCATAATGCCCATACCTAGTTCTGAAGGCAGTCTTCGGTACATCTTCTGCTTTCACTCGTAATTGATGATAACTCGACCTTAGATCAATCTTCGAAAATACACAAGAACCAGACAGTTGATCTAGAAGGTCATCGATTCTCGGGAGAGGATATTTGTTCTTAACAGTTATCTTGTTCAATTCTCTATAATCCACACACAGTCTTAGACTCCCGTCTTTCTTCTTAACAAACAATACTAGAGCTCCCTACGGTGAAATGCTGGGTCAGATGAACCCTTTTTCAAGTAAGTCTTCAATCTGCTTCTTTAGCTCTGCCATTTCATTTGGGGTCATTCGGTATGGGGCTTTTGATATAGAACCAGCTCCAGGCACAATTTCAATTGGAAACTGCACTTCCCTTTCTGGAGGTAATCCGCTAAGATCGTCCGGAAATACCTCAGGAAACTCTCTTACCACGGGTATACTTTCTAAAGTTTCTTCTATCTCTCCCTGCACGGAAAAGAATACCATATTCCCCTGGCACCCCTTCTCTAGATATTTCTCAGCTTTAGCTGTTGAGAGGAAGTTTAAACTAGAATTTGTATTATCATCCTTATAGGAATTAGGATACACTATTTTCTTGTTTCCACAATCCAGCAATACATTATTCACCGTCAACCAATCAAAACCCAATATGACTTCTAATTGGTAGAGCGGCAGACAAATCAAATCAACAGTAGACTCATACCCCTCAACAGTTATTACACAGTTCAAACAAGCCTCAACTATCACAACCTTGACACTGATCGACGTCGACGCAACCAAATCAAATGGCAGTTTATGAACATGTAACCCCAGGCACTTCACACAGTCATGGCAATGAAGGAATGACTTGCACCCGAATCAAATAAAGCTTGCAGTAAACTACCATTGATAAAGATTTTACCTTGAATCAGGTCAGGGGACTTCCGGGCTTCCTCGTGTGTCATGGTGAACACCCTGGCTTGATTCTTGGGCCTTTGCTCTGTCGGCGGCCATATGCATTCAGTAGCAATGTGTCCCGGCTATTTACAGTTATAACAAACTACTTGCCCCGTACATGTTCTGCCAGGATGTGCCCTCCCATAACGAGTGCATGTCAATATTGTTGGGGGTTTCTGATTATCACGACCTTCAGATTGATAAGACTTCTTACCACTACCCTTAGCTGAGAACCCCTGTCCCTTCCGCTTTTGGGAAGTATTCCCCTTACTAGGCTTACTGCGGTTGCTGGTAGCTTTGGCAGGATACAAATCTCTCAGATTGTTTTATGTGATTCTGCATTCTTCAACCGCTTTATTGAACTCAATAAACAAATGAGTGGCTAATCTCTTTCTCAATTATTGTCTTAGACCACGAATAAGCATGTCTGAACCCCATTCTTCATCATCCATTCTCCGAAGATAGGAGGAATACCGCAACAACCGGACGAAACGGGACAGATACTCATCAAAGGTCTCTATGTCTCCTTGTTTAATATTTAGAAATTCAGTTTCCTTCTCAAGCCTCACTGACTTGGGGAAATATTTCTCGTTGAACTGTCGTTGAAACACTTCCCAGGTCAGTGGTACATTGCGGCTTCGAAGTGTTAGGGTGATATTTCGCCACCAACGGTCTGCATCTCCTTCCAACTTATACACCGCTAACCGTGCTTTCACCTCTGATAGGCATTCAAGAACCTCGAAGATCTTTTCTAGTCTGTTCAACCAGTCTTCAGCTACTTGAGGATCAAATCTGCCTTTAAACACCGGAGGTAGATGTTTACAGAATTTGGAGACCCAATACTGCAAATCTCTCTCATCATGGGCTGGTACTCCATGTAACTCTGGGTTTGGTTCGGTGTGAGGAGGTGACTCTGGAGGTCTAATGGAGCCTTCAGCGGTTTCTTCGTGATGTGTGTCCTCTTTGGTCTCTTCGTGAGTGGACTGGCCGTGGTCTTTATTGGGTTTTGCCCTTTCCTCTCTGACCTCTTCTCTCAGCTCAGCTATCATATCTCTTTGAACCCGAATCAACCCTATTATCTCCCGCATAGGGTCTGGTGGATTGTCATTAAGCACCACCTCCACTTCTGGTTCTACTCTTCTGTTTCTTGGGTGAACCATTGTGTCTTTCAATTCTACAATGATTCACCATGTTAGTATCATAACAAATGTATACACATAGTCCTTAAATCTTGTATATATCGGCAACCAGCAATAATACTCATGTGTATACCACAAAAAAATAATAAGTCATTTTCTTATGACTAAGGCAACAAACTATAGTAACTATCCTTGCAAATCCTACCCTTTCCAGGAACTACAGCTCTGATACAAAAAATGTAACCCCCTACCTTAATAACCATATTTATAGTTCGAGAATGCGTCATTAAGTTGAAATAGAGACCAGTGGTTAACTTAAAACTTTTCCAAAACTTATTTAGTGCGGTCTCACGTTCACATATAGAATATAATTGGTTTGACCAGTTCGGTTTCATTTATACATATCAGAGTGCAACCAAAATTTCTTGACAACGCTCAGGTTTCGTTACTTAATAAAGGGACGTTTAGTTTCCCATACAGGGGATCACACAACACTATTCAATATATACAACATGTGCAACTAATCCCTAACAAAATATGACAACCAACTACCAAAATTAAAACTCCTAGCTAGGAGCTCTAACCGCCTTTCGTCACTTGCTTTTCCTTTGAACCACTTGCCCTTGCTGTAGGTTAATCATTGGAAAGAATGAGATTCAAAAGAATCACAGTAGTAACAATTCACTTATAACATGTACAATCACAAAACATGTAAGCAAATCATGACAATAACAACACAACGGCATTTCTGCAACAGCTTTTGCTACATTCACAACGGCATATTTCACAACAGTATGTTTCACAACAGCACAACTGTAATACCCCGAATTTTGAAACTTGAGGTTAGAGAATAAGCCTGAGATAAGTGGACTGCTAAGCCCCGGTTTAGCAAGATCCTAAATTGTGATTAAGAGATAATGACTCCAAAAGTGGATGTGGTTAGTGATAAATAACCCTTTTGGAGAATTCGATGTGATTTGAGTTTTGGATGTGACTCGTATGTGCTGTGAGCAGCGCCGAAACCCTTTATTTAAGTTCAATTATGGATTAACCTCTAAATTGACTTAAAATAGAGGGAGGGCGCATAATGTGGTGATATGGAAAGATATGAAGTGTTTGGTGGTGATTCAAGAGAGATTACCATAATCAGGGGCAAAACGGTAAATTTACCGACTGACTGGTTAGTTACCGATGAGAACACTCCTTAGTAATCAAGATCAATGGCTAGGTTTGAAAGAAAAAGAGGTGGAATCCTATGCATGCAAGTTTATATGAAATCATAGTAGGAAGTATAGGATGGTGCCAAGTGGCAAAACAAGGACCCTTGGATTAAAGTTAAGCTTTCTAATCATTTTTCTCTTCTCTCCACTTCTAAATGGTCGGCCAACACATGAGAAAAAAGGGGAAAATCTGATCACTATCTTCATCATCTTCATCTCTCCAAAGCTTCCATTTTCGCCAAGCAAGGAAGGAAAGAGAAAGGAGAAAGCTCATGGTAAGTGCTCTATATGGTCCTCTATTGCTAAAACACCCTTCTATAATGTTGTTCATAGTGATGAGAGCTTCATCTCTATGGTTTTAGATTCTTGATTGGAGGTGTTTAATGGCTTGAGGAAATTTGGAAAGATGGAGAATCAAAGAATTGGTTTGGGAAAGAGGAAGAGGTGAGTATTTGAAGACTTTTGATCTAAGTTTTGTGAGTTTTGGTTGAGCTTTGTGAATTTCGAATTTTGCCCTGATTTTCTTGTGATTTTGGATTGGATGAATTGGGTTGTGTTTTATGTTGAAAATGGTGCCATGTTGTGGTATTTGATCATTGGAATTGGTTTGAATTGGATTGGACACAATGGTTGAAAAACTGGAAATTCTGTCCAGTGAGAATTCTGTCTGGGTAGTCTGTTTGTGTTGCCGTTTTGACTGGCCAAATGATGTTCGAAAATTATGAAAATTTCCAGTCTTAAATTTCACATCTCAAGCTTCAAAATGGACATAAATTTTGTGTCATTTCGCTTTGTGAGCTGGGAGTTTGAACTGACCAAAGTTTGGCATCCAAACTGGACCCTGTTTTGGCAAGTCTGTTCTGGACAGTCAGATGGCGTGGACGTTTTGACTGGGCAAATGATGTTCGAAAATTATGAAACTTTCCAGTCTTAAAGTTCACATCTTAAGGTTCAAAATGGACATAAATTTTGTGTCATTTCGCGTTTTGAGCTGGGAGTTTGAACTGACCAAAGTTTGGTATCCAAACTGGACTCTGTTTTGGCACAACGTTAGGTTTTTGGTAAATCTGGACTTTTGTGGTGATTTCTAGTAATGGCCAATATTTTTCCTAAAAATAGGACTTAAATATCTTCCATTTGGCTTTGGAATCACCTTATTTCGATTGTTCCTGAATTAGTTATGATTTTTGGAAGTTCAGCCAAGAAACTGGATTTTCTGGGCCGCAGCCAACCCCCATTTTCAGCATTTTGAGATTTTGAAAGGTGATTTCCAACCTAGTACGTCCCAATCCTTTAAGCTTTCGTTGAGCTTATTTTAGCCACCTAAAGGGTGTGAATGGTAACCAACTTTAAGTGATATAAAAGTAAGAATTTGGAATTGAGATTGATCCTATATCCTTGATTTGGTTTATAGGGTTCAGTATTCATTGGTTCACGAGTAAGCGGAGCTGGAGCATACGTGGAAAGAAAAGTGTAGGGAACTTACCTCTCATGCATGTATTGATATTTGTGTTTGTGTATTGATGCATGTTATTGCTTTGCTTGATTATGTGAAACATATATGAATGATTGAAGCTCTGTTTCTATTTATGCTATGGCCATGAGTATGTTGTTGAAACATTGAGCATGCGAATATATCATTATGTGAACATGAGTTATTGTGATGCAAGCATGTCATGCATTAAACACTTATCTTACATGCATATTGGTATCTATTTCCTACTGGGATTCTCTAGAATCTCACCCTCCCCTACCAACATTTTAGACAGGTCAAGTGGCTCAAGGAAGGAGCAAGTGACTAGGGGCAGCGAGAATCCCTTATGGGCATTTGTATTTGGTAGTTGGTTATCGTTATATGCTGGGATAATTGTATATGTTCGAATGATAGTTGGGATGTATATTTGGATATTGTATTTGTATATTGGATGAGTAATGAGTATGCATGTATGGAGTTGAGATTGGTGTAATCCCCGTTTGAAGAATTGTAAAGGGCGAATGTGCCCTATGAATTCTATGTAAAGGTATGAACCCGGGAGTTGCCGGGAAGTTATTGTTGTATACTCTGATATTTGTATAAATGTGATATTCCGCGTAATGTAATTGTATTCGAAATTGAACATGAGACCAGGTTAAAGTGATTTCGAAATGTATTTGTGAAAACCCTGTCGTGAAGATGGGATTTTAAATAAGTTTTGTTTCCTATTGGTCTCTATTTCATTTTAATTGAGTATTTCGGATATAATTACGGCAGGGGGTTACAACAACAACGGCATTTCACAACGGCAATGTTACATCACGACATATTCAATGAAATGACATACATGCAAGGCATCATACACAGAATAAGAGAAAGAGTCGCTACCTTGTTCTTTCCGCTCGTGCACTGGCACTGGTTTATCACGTGTAGGGCAAATGTCAAATCCTATAATTAGAATTACGGGCGACATGTTATTACTTAATCCAATTCCTTAATTCAAACACTCAAGTTGGTTATCATTAGGGACATTTAATCAAATCAACTAAGGATTTAAAGTGGTCAATTAACCTTAAAGACCAATTCCTAACCTCAAAGTTCAACAATACTACATTATGCCATTACATCTTCAATTTTCGCATAAGGGACCAAGTCTGCCAGAATTTTCTCCAGACTTTGAAAAATCATAACTAATTCTATAAAAATCGAAATGAGGTGATCCCAAGTCCTATGAAAAGCTATTGAAGTCCTCTGCATAGGAAAAATATGAATCATTACTGGAAATCACTACAAAATTACAGAATTACACAAAATCCCACACTGCTCCAGAATTAAGTCCAGTTTCGACATCAAACTTTGGGCAACCAGAACTCACAGCTCAAAAAACGAAATGACACAAATTATTTGTCCAGTTTGAAGCTTGGAATGTCAAATTTAATACTGGAAAGTATCACAAATTTTAGAGATCATTTGGTTATCCAAAAACACCACACAAGTAGAGTACCTCGCTGGAATTCTGTTCAGGCTGAAAACCCAAATTTACACTTTGAGTTCCAATGACCCAAAATTCACAACCCAAGGCCATTCCCACATAATTTTTCGTGTAGAACACAATGGTAACATCAAAATTAACAAATTCCCACTCATTCTCCATGTCCTGTTTTGGCAGAAAAATCAAAATAAATTCCAATAATTACCAACTTCCAATTTCAGCATCAAACTTATGTCAAACGGTTTCCAATCATCATAAACCACCAATAACATAACCAAAACATCATGAATTACCCAAACCCTTGTTTAGCCAAAATCAGGGCAGATTTACACATGCCAAAATTCTCATTCAACCAACACAACCAATAGCTCAAATTGATGCTAATACTCACCTCTTGCTTCTCCTTAAGTTCTTTCTTTGATTCTTCAGCTTTTGTTCTTGCAAGGTGGCTGAAAACTCCTCTTCTTCAAAAACAAAAACCATAGAAATGAAGCTAAGGAAGAGAGGAACAAGTTTCATGAAGGACTCTTGAGCCATAGATGAGGTTAAGAAGGTGAAAAATCAAGATTAAGCTCACCTTGAAACCTTGCTTTTCTTCCTCTGCGTTTTTGCTGCTGCCAACCGACTTTGAGACAAATGAGAGGGAGTGAAAGCATTCAGAAATTCTCTTTCCTTGGCCCTTAATATCTGACCGAAAGTGGGCCAAAAGAAATAAAGAATACGTGTGGTGAATAATTATTCCTTCTTGGTCAAAGTTGATGATATATAAGATGACTTCAATTTTAATTCTCTCACATCTCTTGCCTTTAAAATTCTTGGATGGAAAGTTTGAGAAAGATGAGGAAATATATGGATAATACTTTCTCTCTTTTTCTCTTATATCCCTAGCCACTTTTATTGACTTTTCATATGGAAAAGATGAAGTGTATGATATTAATTCTCTTTCCCTCATGTCATGCGAATTGTAGCCCATGGAATAGCCAAAAGGGCTTCTTCAATTTATCATAATTTCAACTCTTTAAATATTACTTCTTTAGTTGAAATTGTTGACTTTGTCATCATCTTTTACAACTTGGTCAAATTGCCTTAACATGTCATATGTAATAGCCTATATTGTTTCCTCTTGTCATACATAAGTCATGGCCCTTTGAAGAAGAAGATGATCTTGTAAAATCTCATCTTGCAATATAATATTTAATTGCCAATTTTGCATGTGAAACTTGACTAAATTCATAACAAAATTTCCAGAGGTAATTCTGTCATTAATCCCATCATCTATTCTGTACATTTAGCCCTTGAGTACATTTTAGGATATTACACCATCTATGCCTTCAATCTATTTTTAAAAAAAGTACGTGGTTAGTTGTATGACTATTGCATTTACTAATTACTTTTATATTCTCTTACCAATTTCAAAATAAATTCCGAACATGAAATCTTCAAAATTGAAGCTTTCTAAGTCTCAAACCCTATTTTTTAATTGACAAATAACCCATTCATTATTCCCAAGCATTATAATAATTTTTCACAACTCATAATGAAAGAAACCATATTTGCCACAACATATCATAGGTAAATTAGAAAACATTACAAGTTAACAAATAAAATCCAAGTGTTAAGAATATATAAATAATTATTTTACTCATGCAACTAATCCATACAATCATTAGAACACCTTCAAATTATAACTAACTATTATTAAATTCAACTAAAATCATATTTGTAAGCTCAAAATTTAAAAAACATACCTTAAATAGAAACTTCAATAGACTTATGAGCTGAAACTACAAACACAAATTACATATAAAAAAAGTCAATAAAATATTAGTGGTTGTAAATTATTTTTTTAATAATAATAATAATGTGTACAAAACATCAATATAAAATATGATTAATTAGCTTGAATAAAAAATATGATTCAGAAAAAAAAGAAAGAAAATAAAATAAAACAAAAAGGAAAGCATATATAATCCCAACATTAATTAAATTATTTTCAGCTCAATGTTGAAACTATAAAAAAAAAAATATTTTTGACTAGCTACATTATATTGCCAATTAATCTTGGGTAGTCATAAATATGATGCATGCATGCATACATACATATAAAGAGGAAATTGAACTAGACACACATATTGTAAAAAAAATATTTTTCACTGTTAATATGCTAGTTAAAAAGATTTAAATATACTTAAAATTTATTTTTTTATTAGGTGAATTAAGTTCGCTTAAAATTTTGCGTTACATATTGGAATATAGAACTTAAGAAAACTTTATATATGAAACAAATATAGTAAAATTTATACATAATATATTTATTAAAAAATAATTTTTATATTGATATATATTATAAAATTTTTGGAAAAAAATTCAATTGAATAAAATGAACTCCTTATTTTATGATTTTTTTCCTTACGGTTCTAGTTAATATAATTAAAGTTAAACAAGCGGATTAATTTCTAGCAGCGATCTTCGTCCTGACTCATTGCCGTTCACCGTTGGAACTCCATTTTTTCCGGCAAGCTCCTTCCACAATCTCAGAATTTATGGCTCGATATTTGAATCAAGAGGTTTGGTTTTGCTTGGTGAAGTTGTGATGATAAATTGGAGTGGCTAATTCTCTCTTCCCCTAGAGCAATGAATTGATTCTTGAGCTTGGAGTTTTATAGGGAGTGTTCTACTATCTAATTTCTATATTTAAACTTTTGTATTAGTTAAATTTTAGGTTTAGAGTTTAATTAGTATATTGGATTGGAGTTTTGTATTGGGGTTCTATGTATTTCTTGAGATTAAATGTGTATTTGGTTTTAACTTTGTGCATTTCACATTTTGAACTTAATTAGTTGCAATTTCTTGTGTATTGACTTGGTTAAGCTTATGCTTGGAGTTGTTATGAATATATTATGTGTTTGTAATTTAAGGGTCATTGGTTTCTTGTGTCTTGGATATTGTTAATTTCATTGGCTAGAGTTTTGAATTGGGTTTCGGCTAGAGGAGTTAAGTCTTGCCCGGTGTGAAAGATTTAATTCATCTAACTCAAGCTAGCTCCAAGGGTCTTTTAGGTATTTTTGTCAAACTAGCACACTCTCATTATATTTTGAAGCAATGATAGATAAAATTTGTTGTTCTAGGAGGTTTTTATCATACTTTTCAAAACCAAATTTCCATTCCATTCCATTTTTATTCCAAAAATCCAAAAATATTTGTTTTAAAACATTTTAATTTAATTGCAACTTAGTTGATAGTTGAAAAGCTGAAATCCTTTTCATTGTTTTATGCCAATCATCGCATTTAGTTGCTATTTAATTAATAAAAGGCTCATCAAGAGATGATTTAGGATTGCATCTTATATTGCAATCCATGGTTATTTTTTTGAAGTAGTTACCAAGGCATAAGCTGACACACTTCTTCAATGTGTTTTGATTTTTTCTTATGTGTAATGCTTCTAAGTGTTTGGCCACAATTTAAATTGATTTGTTCATTTGTGTTATTCTTGAGAAAGATAATTAGGTGTAAAACTTAGCTAAAGTCATACTTGGTTTGAAATTTATTTGTTAAATGGATGGTTTAGTTGGCAAAATAGAGATATTGTTACTAACCTTGCATTGCCAAATTAAAGTTGATGTTTGAAGTTGATTTTTATTAATTATAGTAAGAGATTGTGCATGTTAATGAAAAGAGAAATTTGATTTTGATTTGAGAAAGCCTTATCAAGTGTTTTTGAATGTTTGACAAACACATATATTTTTATTTAGGGCTGTTTGGTATATGATGAAATTAGGGGATGTGAAAATGGAAATGGGTCTCAATTCCATGAGAAGGTTTGTTTGGTATGATATAATTGAAAAATTTTCCAATTCCATGTGGAAGCCAAATAAACCAATTCTATCAAAATGACTTCCATAACAAAAGCTCAGTTTTACAATTCCATGTACCCATTTCCCACAGTACTCTCTCTGCCTTTTCAATTATCACCACCATGCTTGACCACTCTTGGCATTGCTTGTGTTCCCTCTGCCTTTCACGTCATCGCCGATAAGCACAATGAAGATGCGGCGCCAATGATTGAAGCAAGGACGAGCAATAGACAACGACAAGGTGCAGATGATAGTGGCTTGTATTCCCTCTGAGGACCCATGTTTGGAAATCCTCTTTCAAAGACCTCCATCATCGGCAAGTTGCAGACAACAACGACGACGATCTGTGGCGCTTCTTCTGGAACGAACAACACCCACCATAAAGCTTGTTATTTTTTGCTATGGAATTTCAAACTTCAGATCTGCAAATTTGGGTTGTGGGAACACCAGTTCTAGTTCTCAGTGATGCTTTAAGAAGTCTCACCTCCATTATTGATTGTCGTATCTAGATATGGGTTTATCACTTGTTCTTGTGCGCATGAGATTGAGAAAAGAATTGGCATCATTTTTCATATGGACCTTGCTGACTTTTAATTTGAGTGCTATCATTACATCACATTTTAAAATCTCTTGAATCCTTGAGATTCATAAACATACTGTATTGAGATGATTTTTGGTGGTTGGTGCATTGCTATGGCAGTCTCAGGGAAAAAGATGACGATTTTGGAGTTTTTATTTTTTCATTTTCTAAGGGCATTTTCGTATTTTCAACTAAAAATTATGTCAGATTCCATGAGCATACCAAACATACTTTTAAACCTCATTTCCATATCCATATTTATTTCCATTTCCATCAAAGCCAATTCCAGTGTACCAAACAAGCCCTTACATGCTAATTGAGAGGGAATTAATTTTCATGAAGTGAAAAAGGGGAAAGATAATGCTACGTAGGATCCTTAATCCTTGATGTCAAAGTTCTATTTTAGTTTAAATTGAAATTACATATATTAATTCCCAACAATTGTATTATTTTATTTGTTTTTGGTCAACCTAATTGGAAACATAATGGCATTTGTTAACATCGTTTTGCTTTAGTTGTCCTTGTGAGAACGATCACTATATTATTTTTTATTACCCGTGCACTTGCGGAGGGTGAACAACAAGCTGCAAGGCCCATGATATTTTATTTGATTTGAAGGGATTGAGGAAACAAAGCCTAAAGTCCCATATAGGAGGCTTCATTGCAAGGCTAATGGTATCAAATATCATCTAGTAGCTGGTTTTGAGGAGCAAAGATCGTATAAGTTGAATTTGGCGGTATCAAGGCATCGACACTCTGGAGGAGTGGAGTAAGTGCAGACGCAGATCTTGCAAGAAGAGCAGCAAGTTTCTCCGACGTCGCTGCAAAAGCAATGAGGTACGAATGACTTGGTGTCGCAGACGCAGCGATCACAGCAGTCCGTGGTGGTTGGCTTGATCGAGTAGTTGGTTTCGCCATTATCATCGGTCTTCATCTGAGCCAAGAAAGTCTTGGAATCGAAGCGAGCATCCACAGTAGTTGCAGTGAAAAAGGCTATCATGTGAAAATTAATGCATATTAACACATTGTTCCCAGAATCTCCATTCTCATTCTGACCTATATAAATAATACTTCCTCAGTTCCTTTTTTATAAAGATTGTTCATTGATCAAAAGGTTGGTTAGAGACAATAAGGATGTTAAAATGTAACCCTTTTTTTGCCAAAAATACCTTCATTTAAGTCGAGGAAAGAGAATGTGTGAGAATTAAATACAATGATATGGGTAATATAAGTAATTAAATAGGGATAAAATGGGGAATCAACAAAATATTTTTGAGATAACCACTAAATGTCTCCTATAAACAAGCCATAGCTGGTAGTTGTTTCTTATAAAAAGCAACCAAGGGAGTAAATATTATAATAAACCAAGTGGCACCTTAGTATGCATTCCCTCAATCCTATATATAAAGTCCTTTCAATTGAAAAAAATAATTTAAATTAGTGAAAAGTAATAAATATGTAGGAAATATAATTTTTTTTTTTTCAAAAATGCCTCTATTTGTGAATGAGTAAGAGAGAAAGTAATAATAAGAAAAGGATGATAGAGAATATATGATATATGAGTGAGTAATTAATTTAGAATGAGATTAATTGAGGGCAAAATTGGTAAAAATGTATTTCTTATTAAGACAAACTCAAAAAAGATTTTATATAAAGATATAAGCCCATTAAAAAAAAGGGACTTTATATATAGAGGCGGAGTATTAGTCTGTGGATTTAGGCTTAATTTTCAATGCATGGCAGAAATTTGTGTTCTATGTGATCGATAAATTAAAAGCATGTAGATTATACCAAAATAACCATAAACTCAGCAACAGATCAAGAATATATCATGACCCAACAAGAGCAACTAGAGTTTGCAAGAATAATTACGCAAACTGATAGCAAGGCAAACAAAGATTTGATTTTAAAAAGGGCTCACATAATCACATCCAAGAACATAGAAACAGAGCCAAAAGTAGTACGTAGGTAAGAGATATTGTTAATTTGGTGGTATGGGTTTAGCAGATGAAGTTAGGAGCAAGGATGACAGCAGAAGGTGGTGGTATCAGCACAGCCACAATATGGAGGCATTGAGAATGTGCAGATAAACTTCTTACAAGCAAAGTGGTAAGTTCTTCCAATGTCATTGCATTGGCATTGTGGTGGACTTGATTTGGTGCAGACGCAGCTGTTGCAGCAGGCGGCGGCCGACTCCACCAAGTGGTTGTCTTCACCAATCACTTGAGCTAGCGAGGTCTTTGGATCGAACCAAGCCTCCATAGTTGCAGTGAAGGCCATCAAGAACAGGACCACTCCTACTTTCACCAAACCCATCTCTCTTCCCCCCATCCCCCATACCCCTCTGCGTGTGTTAGGGTTTTTCCTGTGAAGAGGTGAGCAGATAGAGAGGGTTATTTATAAGGAGCATTATTATATCATGTGACTCCTGAACCAAATTATTCTTTCATGTTTATTTATGTTGGTAAAACACCCATTAAAAAATAAAAATAAACTTGGTTCGGGTTGTGCTTGTGGATACTGTTCTTATAAGAGTCCGTAAACAGAACAACAGGAAAAAAAATATAACTAAGCAGAAAAGTATATGAGGGGGACATAATAGCTCAAAAACTCAAGAGCTTGATGTGTTTAACTAGCACAGCGTTGGCACCATGTACTACTTATTTATTATAGGTGACAGTCACTTGAACTCTATTGAGAATAACTGATGTAAGACTTTTCCTCTCACATCCCCACATGTTAATGCAGTAATTTTTCCGACGTGAGACTCCACTTTTTACACGACCCACGTGATAAAACAACAAATTGTCCATGCTAGTGAACATTAGATGCATATTTATGGATAAATTAGGAAATGAATGAGGCCATGCACGTGGTTTTGATGGTCATATTGATTATAATTTAAGCTTATTTTTGGACCACAATGCAGCATCGTGTGTTTTTACTGATGAAATGATAGTAGAAAGTCAAAATCTGATAGCAACTAGCTGCTGTCTAGTTTTGAGAAAGAAAAGCAAAACTAGAAACAAGGCACACAATTATTTACTTTATATCAGAAAGGAGAGGGTCAACATTCACATATCACAAGATTCCTAAGGAGTAATAGGCTTCCTTCATGTAAAATTACGCAACTATGTGCATCCTTCGGTTCTAAATATAAGACCTCAATTTACTTTGTTTATCAAATTTATAATTCCACCAAAATATCCCTATTAATTGCACATACGAAGGCAGTAATTCTAATACACATGATTAAAGATAGTATTTTAGGAAAACTATACACAACCAAGGTTGTTAAACCCTAACGGCCATTGAACCGGTCTAGGTAGTACGAAAATAGTTGGTCAAATTAGAGTCAAACCATGGCTAACTAGGGGCTAGACAGGTGAGGAAGTGAACTTGAACGATAATATTTTTTAGAATAGTTTTGGAATTTGATAATTTTCAAGGATCAAATGATAATATTTTTGAATGATTCTTTTTGCATTAGGGAGTAGACATCTCAAGCTTTCCATAGAGTCTTAATCTGTAATTTTTTTAGAAATATGTAGAATTAGATATGAATTTTTGAAATCAGGAAATTATGAATAAACATTGAACCTGTCAAATCGGACTGACTAAACCAGTTAGGTGACCGGTTCACCGGTTTTGTGGTCGAACTGTCCGATCCGGTCTAGTTTTAATAACCATTTACACATCAAATAACAAACTTAATTAATTTCTTTAATATTTACAAATTAATTCTGAATGTCGAACTCCCCTTTTGTTTCAGCATTGTAAGCATGATAAGAGACAAGGTCGAAATGAAGTGGAAGTTAAATTGGAGGGGCAAGTCATTTCGCAAGTGATAAAATTTCGGTATTTGGGATCAATTATACAACAAGATGGTGAAATTGATGGAGATGTCAATCACATAATTCAAGCTGGATGGTATAAATGGAGAAAAGCTACTGAAGTTATTTGTAATCAGAAACTACCAAATAAAGTAAAAGGGAAGTTCTACCGCACTGCTATAAGACCAGCAATACTATATGGTAGTGAGTGTTGTGCTTTAAAGGGATTACATGAGCATAAAATGGGGGTGGCCGAGATGAGGATGTTGAGATAGATATGTGGTCATATAAGAAAAGATAAGATTTATAATAATCATATACGTGAACAAGTTGGAGTGGCCTCTATTGAAGGAAAAATGGTAGAAAGTTGTTTGAGGTGGTTTGGACATGTTCAATGAAGGCCGTTGACTGCACCGATGAGGAGGGTTGATTAAGCAACATGAAGTCCTGTAAAACAAGGTCACGGAAGGCCGAAGCGAACGCTTAATGAGCTCATAGAGAGAGACATTTTGATTAATAATATACCTAAAGATATGGTTTTTGACAGAGCACAATGGCATCATGCGATCTATGTAGCCGACCCCACCTAATAGGATAAATACTTTATTGTTGTTGTTTCTCAAAGATTCTCTCAAAAAATAATAAAGATCCCCATAATAAATAGTAAAAAATTTGTAAGCCACCCCAGAACCTCAAGACTAGCTTGGTCCTAACCAAATCACCAATCCCACCTGCTACCCCTTCACTAACTTTTTCATCTTCATTCTCTACAACGCACTATGATTATTGATCAGTTCAACTGCTCATTTTGTGTTCTGTTGCCGTAGAATCGCATAATTCCTCAAATCCTTAACGTGATTACCATTAGCTAAACCTTGCGAATTCTCTGTGGATCACTCTCAATTGCTACCGAACTAACGATTATGCGTGATCAGAGATGAACCTGAATGATCATGTCTTGTCACTTCTTGCAAAAAGCAACCATCTTGGTCATCTCAAGCAACTCCAAGGCTGTCTCACTGTCCTTGGCCATGCCCAAACTCAGTTCTACGCTTTTAAGCTCGTCCGCTTCTGTACTATCTCTCTTTCCAATCTCCATTACGCTCGCCTTATCTTCAATCACTTAAAATCACCCAACACTTATCTCTACACAGCCATGATCACCGCCTATGCTTCTCAACCTGATCACGTCTCTGCCTTTTTGTTGTTCCGCGACATGGTTCGCCGGCGAAATCCCAAACCCAATCAATTTATTTATCCTCACGTTTTGAAGTCGTGCCCTGAGGTTTTGGGATTAAACGGCACCGGTTTGGTTCATGCCCTGGTTTTGAAATCGTGGTATGAGCGATACCCTGTTGCGCAAACTTCCCTTGTGGATTCTTACTCGAGGATTTTGGGCAATGCGGGGAATGCTAGGAAGGTTTTTGATGAGATGTGTGAGAGAAATGTTGTGTCTTGGATTGCCATGGTTTGTGGGTATGCGAGGATGGGGGATATTGATAATGCTATGAAGTTGTTCGATGAAATGCCTGAGAGAGATGTCCCCTCTTGGAATGCTATAATTGTAGGGTGCCCTCAGAATGGGTTTTTCTGAGGCAATTAGATTGTTTAGGGAAATGGTTACTCTTGCTATGGAGAAACAGTTACAGTTTCAATATGTGAAACCAAACCAAGTTACAGTTGTGTGTGCACTTTCAGCATGTGGCCACACTGGGATGCTTCAGCTCGGAAAATGGATACATGGTTACATATACAAAAATGGGCTTGTTCTTGACTCGTTTATATCAAATGCTCTAGTGGATATGTATGGAAAATGTGGAAACCTTGAACAGGCAAGAAAGGTTTTTGAGATGATTCCAGAAAAAGGCCTAACATCATGGAATTCAATGATTAATTCCTCCGCGCTTCATGGTCAAAGTGACGGCGCAATTGCCTTTTTTGAGCAAATGATGGAGTGTGGTGAGCGTATAAGGCTTGATGAGGTCACTTTCATTGGTTTGTTAAATGCATGTACTCATGGAGGATTAGTTGAAAAAGGTTACTGCTATTTTGAGATGATGGTTCAGAGATACGGGATCGAGCCTCGGATTGAGCACTACGGGTGCTTGGTAGACCTTCTTGGCCGAGCAGGAAGATTTGATGAGGCAATAAAAGTTGTTAGGGGCATGAACATGGAACCTGATGAAGTCATTTGGGGTTCTTTGCTTAATGGATGCAAAGTTCATGGGCGTACAGATTTGGCAGAATTAGCAGCCAAAAAGTTAATTGAAATTGATCCAAACAATGGAGGTTATGGAACAGTGTTGGCTAACATACTTGGGGAGCTGGGAAAGTGGGACGAAGCTCGGAAGGTATGGAGAACATTGAAGGAGCGAAATTCTTTAAAAATCCCAGGCTGTAGCTGGATTGAGGTTGATGACTTCCCATAGAAATAGTATATTTTGCAATCAAATTTTGACACAATGTAATTATGTCATACAATAAATTTTAATTTTTTTTTGCCAACTACAAAATTTATACAAAGATATTTTAATTTTTTTCCAACTACAAAATTTATACAAAGATAAAAATAACTCACCAATAAATAATTTCTAGACATGTGAAAAATATATGCAATAAATTTTAAGATATGTGAAAACTAAATGATCACCAATCTAAGGTAGCCCATGGAAAAAAAAAAAAAAATCTAAGGTAGCCTCTCCCCAGCCAAGTTTTTCTCCCTTTAAATTTTTTGATAGGCATAAATACCTTATTAGAGGTAATCATATGTTCAATACGGGCACTGAAATTTTGAAATTAAAGACAAAAAATACCTCACCAATAAATAATTTCAAAACCTGTCCCTCTAATCCATTCCATAAGGCCCATCCAAATTTGGGATGTAAGCTCCATTTAAAAAAATCTATA
Organism: Inga laurina; assembly: GCA_963855925.1. NCBI lineage: Eukaryota > Viridiplantae > Streptophyta > Magnoliopsida > Fabales > Fabaceae > Inga > Inga laurina. Next base: position 6,804,041 of record OY979702.1, read on the forward strand.
TAAGGCCTTCCCTTAAAAAGGGCCAAGTTATATGAAATATCCAATTTGATGGGCCTCATCACCAGTTGGCAAAAAAAAAAAAAAAAAAAAAAGAACTGAGAATATGCCCATTTATTTTCACTTTTTTTCTCGTGACAAATCAATGTTTGAATTTTTATTGGGAGATGTGTTCAAATTTAGTATCCGAAAACTTCTCTAAGAGGATTGCCTCATGTAGGAGAATACATGTATTTAGAAAAAATAAAAATCTCTCTCTTATTTATTTATTTTCTTCTTTTCTGATCCCTTGCTTTTTTTTTATAGACCAGATGATAGATGCTGTGAGTCCCATCCTTATATAAAACTCATCTGACTAATTTAAGGAGATTAAGAAAGTTAAATAAATTATTTAATTATAACATATATTATATGATCTCTCTAAAATGTTTATATATGTATTATTGGATTATATACTCCCTCCAATTTTCATAAAAAAAGCCTCCTTTAGCCCTTTTTATGAGAGTCTGAAGTTAGAATTTTCGTAATTTTTTTTAAAACTCCTACTTAGGATTATCTGAATACTTAATAAATTGGGTCTCATACCAATGACAGCAGTTAGTATAAATTTCCCAAACGCTGCGTTTTATTCAAAGCCGAGTACGTAGGTCACAACAACAAGACTCCCACGTACGAAACATTCAGTGAAACTAAAAGCCGCACAAGGGAAATCGATCCCATATATATATCATCGCTAGCTGCAAGTACTTACTATTATCAGATTTATCGTCTTGTTAACTATAGGAATTAGATTGAAAAAATTATGGAGAGAGATAAAGAATCATATTTATTATTTATGGAAGAGCAACATGCTCATATAATGATATCCTTTCACAAGGATTTTATTCATAGAGCCTAAGTGATTAATCCAACTAAAAATTAGCCTCTACTTCATTTGTATGATGGACTTTTCAGCTTTCATGAACACGATCACGAAGTTATTGCGGCTGAAGGACGAAAAGTATTAATCCTTCTGGTCCTTAATATACTCTTTCCGGTCCTAATTATTAGATAAAATTGACTTTTTTGGAGAAATTAAGGAAGTTAATGAAATTACTTTAGAGTATTTATATTTTTTTTTTCTCTAAACTAATTAATTTGACTAATAATAAACTAATGTATAATCTAAGGATATTAAAAATATAAACACTCTAAAGTAATTTAATTGGCTTCCTTAATTTCTCCAAAAAATTCAACTTTGTCTTATAATTAGAGCCGGAGGGAGTATTATGTTTTGGGTGTTGATCTTGATCATAAAGATAAGACATATTTTTTATATTTGTCAACGTTTTCCTAATTTAGCCATTGACATTAATCAAGTAAGAGAGAGATGGAGGAAATTAAGGAAGATGACTAAGGTGTTTTAAAAAATACATATCATATTAACTAACCCAATTAACTTCCTTAATCTAATCAAATTAGTTAGGTAAATATGTCTTATATTAATACTAGCTAGCTCAATGGTACCGGGTTTCACATGGCACTCGTACCTGCCCCTAGGTCGAGTGTTCAAAACCTGTATGTTCTAACTGCGGAGTTGATATTAGTACTAAATATATGACATATTTCTTATATTTGTCAATCTTTTTCAAAATTGCCCATATATATTGATATTAAATCAACAATAACCAAGTAAGAAAGAGATGAGGAAAATTAATAAAGATGATTAGGGTGTTTTAGAAAAACATACTTCCTATGGTCCTTAATATAAGACATATTTACCTAATTTGATTAGATTAAGGGAAGTTAGTTAATATGACATGTATTTTCTAAAACATCCTAGTCATCTTTCTTAATTCTCTCATTCCCTCTCCTCCTTCATTATTATATTGTTAAGGGAGCATCAATAGGGGTAAATTAGGAAAAGATTGACAATAAGAAAAATAGATCTTATATTTAGGATTAAGATCAACTCCCTAAATATGTCATATATTAAAGATACGAGCGGAGTATCATGTTAACTTAACTAACTTCTTTAATTTAATTAAATTAGGTAAATAAGTCTTACATCAAGGATATGATAAATATAATGGTGGCTATGTTAATTCTATGGTATTAAGATGATTTTATGTTGCCGTTATAATTGAATTCCAAAATCTCAAGAAAGGCTAGGATAACATGAAAACTATGTGTAGGAGTTGCTAATAACATATATTGTCTTTTGTAACTGAAGCTTAAATTGTGGGTCACTTATCCAACCAATTCCAAATTAATTGGAATATTTCACTCAAGAGAATATGACATAGGTTGCATTGCTGTATATATTACATTATTTAAACCTAGATTAATTTAATAACAATTACATAACCATATATATATATATAGTATAAGTCGCTTTCTAGAAGAATGATTTGGTCCACAATATAACTCACTTAGAGTGTAATTAATACTTATTTGTTAATTTTCCCCCTGTAATTAATATTCAAATGTGGCTCCTTATATTTTTCTCTTTTCTTTAATATCTCATTTAATATGGGTAAAGTTGGAAATTTCTTTCAATTTAGAATGAATTTAATGAGTTAATTACCATTTTTTGATTTTGATAAATTAATTAAAGTGACTTATACTGTAAACCGGATATATAGTATAATATTATCAAGTTGCTAGCTAAGGTTCCCCGCAATTATTTCATCCACTGAGCAAGTAATAATGATTGACACCATGCATGCACGTGGGTCGGTAGGGTTATACTGTCTTTGGTTCTTATTATAGGTCATATTCTAGAATCAATAAATCATCGACAGCCTTATTAATATTACTTCTTTCCCATTTTACCTTTGTTATTAACTGAGGTCCAAAGTTGCAAAGTTGGAAAAATTTATATTAATTTAAAACAATTCAACAACTTGACTGTCACCTTGACATGTGAAAATTAGTTAGAACTTGGAAGTGCTCTATATAATAACGACCTCTTTTTTTAATGACATTTTTTTATAATAAAAGTATGTCATTTAAAAATAATATACCATTCCAAGAATAATTTTACATATGTGTGTGTGTGTGTGTCATTATATTGTCACGCACTAGCCACATGGGGTAGCTGGCGTTCTTGTCCTCATCATACTTTTCAGGTGATTTAAACCCTAAAGGAAAAGCATGAAACAATATTTTTCAAGCAGCTCTGAGCTTAATTTGTCTCACGTTGTGGTTTTTCTTGTATATTAAATATATAAGGGCCACGCACATTGATGCCCTAATTAAAAAAAGTGCCTCCCTCAAACGATGGATTTTAGCGTAAAATGGACGGTTAGCGCTATAATAAGTTTTCATTATTAAAAATAAATTTAAAATAGGTTTATTAATTCAATTGGTAAAGAGGTTGGCTTATAACCGTAAGGTTATGAGTTCAAATCTCACCTATATAAGGATCTTATTGGTAGGCGATCTGTAAGTAATTCTATAATTACTCATTTGAACCTAGAAGCATGCCCTGACTCTTTAAGCCGAAAGACCCAACTCACATAAATTTTTTGTTTGAAAACATAGGTTTGCTTTTAATTTCACCGCAAAAGTCTGCGAATTTTCTGGGCTAGTGGGGCACAAAAAGTAGTTTAAATTAATACCATTTGTCATTTTATCTGTAAATATACTAGTATTATGTTACAAAATACCTGCTCCCGTCCCTTGTATAAGATATAGTTAGGGATTGAATTCAGTCTTAAATATAAAATGAGTTCTTTGATCTATCCAAATTAGTTCAATAACTCTTATACTCAATGAGGAGCAGCTTTATAGGCTTACTTAGCCATATATACTCACACCCAAAACCCAAACATAAGTTACATAACTCTCATTTACACTTATATTTTTTAAACATTTGTCACTTCACAGGGAAGGCGCCATGTACGTGTTTTTCGGATGAGTTGGAGCACCTAATTTGGATTGTCTAGATTAGAACTAGACGGTTCAGATCTTATCATTTTTACACTTATTTTTTTAAAAAAATTATTTTAATGGATATGAAAACTAAAATAATGAGAATCTATATTTTTTTTAAATTAATTTTTATTTAAAACCCATCAGATGAAAAATTTAAATTTGTACAGTTGAAACTATATTTACACGGTGCAAATCTCATCACAGTGATGAGCACCCAAACATTTTGCCTTTTTTCCTTCCGATTTTTCACGTGGTTCAAACCCTTAAAAGTTAAAATTAAATCATTTGTAAGCATCGTTTTTGAGCTTTCACTTGCTCATGGATTAGCAACTTAGCTCTATAAAATGACGCTCCTACTTCACATATACTCACACCCAAATCAAAATATTTATCAAGTCTTCCATAGCCATACACCAATAAAAACCATGAATACCATTCAGACATTGCCTGCTATATTCCTCTCTTTCTTCCTTCTCTTTATTGGCTTCACCGCCGCTGCCGCAGCCGCAGCCACCTCCGTCGCTGGCAACAGCAACGCCACCCCAGTGCTGGACTCCGACGGCAATCCAATGAAAAATGGCGGCAAATACTTGTAGTCACCTACAAATGGTGGTAACATTGTAATTGGCATAATCAGGCTTGGTTCAGAAATTACTAAAGACTGCAAACTCGCCGTGATTCGATCCACCGTTGGAATGTCAACAACCATATCTTCTGCATCTAAAATAGTTGACAACATTATTTCTGAGAACGTTGCTCTGAATATATCATTTGCTCAGTTTGTACCCAACCCATGTTGTACCAAGTCTCGTACGTGGGTCGTTACAAGGTCGTACCCTATTAGAGAGCCTGTGATGGTTGGAAATGATCAACAGTTCGAAGTTTCTTTGCTTGATGGTTGTTTCTCTATTAGGGCTATTGATAGAACCAAAGGACACTATAAGCTTATCTTCTGTTACAATTTTGGAGGAGAGTGTGAAAACATTGGAAGCCTCCATGACATTTCAAACTTTTCGCGTTTTGTTGTCACACTTGGTGATCCTTTGGTTTTCAAGTTCAATAAGGTTAAGGAAAGTTCTGCCTCTGAGCTGTCAATGGCGGCTTGGGCTCTCGCAACCGAGCTAGGAATGTGCTTGGATCGAAGCGAGCCTCCCCCTTCATCATCATCATCACCTTTTTCTCTTTGTTTTTTTCAGTAACATGTGGGGCTCTTGGTATCCAGTGCTTTTTCTGGGTTTTATGATCAAATATATGTATTGCACTTTGCTTTTTTTCTGGGTTTTATGATCAAGTAGTATACGTATGTATTGCACATTGCTTTTTATCACATCGTTTCAAACAAAGTTTTACTATAACATTTCTCTAGTTTAGAGCCGGCATGTAATTGATTCAATTATGAAATCATGAGTAGTCATTGATTCAATCGACCCATAATAATCATATATTTTTCTTTCTATATGAATGGAAAATTCCAACCAACTATTCTGAAGGTTTACGACCATGATGCCTCTTCCTAATGATCTTTTTAACAAGATGGTATTCGAACTTAGTTTATGATTGAACCATATTTTTATATGAATTTTTTATGATTAATTTGGGATTTTAATATATTTGCTAGGACATTATTGCATTATTAAGCATTAATTTTGGTTAGGGACAATTATTTTAAATTAATGGGAATTAGGGGCAAAATGGTCAAAATTCATTAATTATTAATTTTTATTTATTGTCCCTTAAAATTTTGATATTACCTTGTGTTTAATATTGTATTTCAGGTGTTTTGGAAGAAAATTGTAGATTTTGGTGGTCAAATTAATATTTTGAAGATTGGGGAAAATCACAGAAAGGGGCCCTATATTTTGGGAAAATTACAAAAATAGGAAGAAAAGGACAGCGTAGAAATACAGAAAAGGACCCAAAAGTTTCAGAATATTGCATTTCAGGTGTTTTGGAAGAAAATTGTAGATTTTGGTGGTCAAATTAATATTTTGAAGATTGGGGAAAATCACAGAAAGGGGCCCTATATTTTGGGAAAATTACAAAAATAGGAAGAAAAGGACAGCGTAGAAATACAGAAAAGTACCCAAAAGTTTCAGAAAGTTTAGTCCGCCTCACAAATATTTCAAAATATTTCACTTTGGTCCTTCCTTTTAGAACTTTTCAAGTTGCAAATAGGTCCCTGGTCAAAACTTGCGTTTTGACAAGGACCTACGTACTGTTCCCTTTCTTCATCAGCACAGAAGTACCCGATTGGGCTGGAGAAAAACAGAGACCAGGGCCTACTTTGGATTATTTGAATGGGCTGATAAACATGACAAGCACAGACCCGACTTGGTTGCATCTGGATGGACATGGCAAACTGGACATGGCAGACCCGATCTGAGACGCAAGCAGAGAGTTCCATATACAAAGTGGCGCCGCAGATACAAGGGGACCTGGTACACGATCATCGAGTTTCATCATCAGACCTTCATCTTCGATCCTTCCCTCTCCTCTTGACTCTCTTCCTTGCCGGCGACAACGTCCATCTTCACTGTCGCCGGCGAGCACCACGTCTTCATCACCAATTTGCAGTCCTCTGTTCTTCACCACCAGAGGGAGTTTAAGCCACCTACAGACCACACCGTCACTGCTCCTCTGTTCACCACCGACCTTCTTTTGCTTTTCTTTCCATCGTCCAACACCACAGTCCGTTCTCCGTTGTACTGCCATGTGCACCACCTCCACCTCCAACCACAACCGTCGTCATCTCCTTCCTCCCTTCTGACCTCCCACTCTGTTATCCCATTCAGCAACTTCCATTGCCCAAGTCTCTGAATCAATTCTCCATTGCCTCTGTACCTTACACTCTATTCCTTACATACTTCCTTTTATTTCTCTTCTGCCACCATCATCAGCACTCCTCCTATTTTCTCTTTCAACATTTTCCAACACCACTCATTTCTATTTTCAATTCATCACTAAATCTATCTTGTTTTCTTTCAATTTCCTTGGCAATTTTGGTTGGTTCTCTGATTCAGGCAATGACAGTGGTTGCAGTGGTTATGAGTGGCTGATTGTTCATTGAGTCTTGGTGGTAGAGGAGGTGGCTAAAGCTTCAAGGTTTTACAATGAGAGTTTATTATTTTCTATTTGCTCAATTTATACATTATGTTTTTGTGAATTAATTTTACATTGGGACATGTATGTTTTGAGACTTAGATGAGTGATTATTTGTCTATGTTGGTTAATATCTTGTGTTGAATTTGGTATTGGTGCATTTGAATTTTATTAAACTTATTTTCCTATTGGATTAATGAAGTTATACATTTTATGTGATATCTACATTGTGTGATGGATTTAATTTAATTTGAATGTCGCGATTGTGCTTTCAATTAAGAGGAATCAAGTGCATTAATTCATTTTCAATACACATCAAGTGGGTTTTTAACAATTTGCCTAAGAGGTGATTAAGAATGCGATTGTATGACTAGTCATTTATTTGGTAGATTGGGCCTAATGCAATTGCTTAGGGTTTTTAATTTGACTCGATGTAAAAGTAACTCCCAAAATATTTTAAAGAAGCTAGGAAAGCCACCAAATTTGCCACTAAGATTCATTTCATCATTCATATTTCCAATTCCAGATTCATTTCCATTCACACCTTCATCATTTTTATAGAAAAGATAAAAAATAGCAGTTTAGGGATTTTAATTAACTTTTGCATTAATCATTTAGTTTATTAATTTGAAAAATCTAAAACAAAATTTCCCCTTATTTTTATTGCATTTGCATGGCATATAGATTACTTAGGACTCAATAAAAAACTCCTCAAGTGAGACGACCTGAGTGTTGCATTGTACTGCAATTCTTGGATTAAAAATATTTTTCATTTGACCCTAAGGCGTAAAGAAACGGTCAAATCAATGGCGCTGTTGCCAGGGAGCTAAGTAATTGGCTCCCTAGGTAATCTAATTGTCAAATTCATCTTTTGACAAGGGGTTTCTCGAGTGAAGCTTGTTAGTTTTGCATATTTTTTTATGTCTTTGCATATAGTTTAGGATTTTTACATTTAGGTAACTTGCATAGCATTCATTGCATTGTTTTGACTTTGTAGCTTCTTTGTGGTGTCGTTGCATTCAATTTGATAGAATTTTGAGCTCATTTGTTTGAATTCACCATGTCTCCAAGTTAATTCAAAGCATATTGCATCTTTGGTCATTTTGAAATTCTTTTTCCTCATTTTTCATTTGCATTTGTATTTTTGTAAATTCTTTTTCTTTGTTTTTCATAGTTTATAGTTAGATAATTCTCTTGTGATTATTGGAATTTATTGTGATTGAATTTCATGGCTTGGTTTAATGGTAATCAAGGTTTACCCTTTCACTCTCACTATTCTGTAGGAAATTCAACTGAAAGGAAAGAGTCTATCTCTGAGAGCATCCATTCCATTCAAAAATCATTGATGCTTCTTCAAGCTAAGTTGGGATGTTAAGATAGTCCAATTAATCAAGAATGTTATGGTTCATTCCATCCTTCACATCATGAACCCTACCAACAACCTTCATCCCAACCTTATTACCCACCACACACACCCTATAGCTCATATTATGAGCCTTCTCCATCATACAACCACATGTCATCTCATAAATCTCTTCCTTCATTTCATTCTACTTCCTAACCATTTCATTTACCCCCTGAATCTCTATACCCACCATTTGAGCCATCTTATAGATCTTCTTCCCAACTATGTGTGCCAAACCAAGACTCTTCCATTTGTGACGTCATTAGAGAGCTCCAAAACCAAATCACTCAGGCTATCAATGAAGAGCAGTCCAACAAGGATATCGTTGCTCATCAAATGGAAGTGATTCAAGAGTTTCAAACTCAAGTGGATGATCATACCAAAGAGCGGCAGTCACAAATGGATTTTCTTATCAGAAGATTGAAACAACAAGAGAAAGAAAGTGAGAGATTGGAAAAGGAACTTGAATGTCTCACTCAGCAAGCACAACCATTGAAGAATCCCCAAGAACATCCTCCTTCCATGTTCTTACATACACATGAAGCGGAGCATCTAAAAGAAAGCGATGAGGAGATGCAGGAAACATAAAGGGTTTTTAAATTTCATACTCCACCAGAGACTCACCCACCACATACCCTTCCATATGAACCACCCTCTCCACCATGCCACAAACATTCACCCCAACCCCCTATTCTTTAAGCTTCAGGACTTGATGCATTTCTCACATTTCCATATATGGATTCCCAAACCCTTTCCTTGCGAAGAATGTATGACCAACTAAAGGTCCGGCATCTAGAATTATTCATGCTCAAGGATGCTCTTAGACTCTCTGAGGAAATGGAAAAGGAATTAGAGGATATTGAAAGCTTCATCAAGGCATTAGTTGACCATGTGATATGGATAAAGACTCAAGGAGAAGAAGGAGCTCCATGGTCCTCTAATGCCGATGATGATGGGGAAATTGGAGAGCTAAACCCACATGCCACTTCACAAGTGGAAGATTCCAATTATCCAGAGCCTATTCCCACACAAGCACAAGAAGTAAAGCAAGTTCACATGAGCATTAAAGAGTATTCTCTACCATTTGGTAATAATCTTATCCTTATCGAAGTTGACTCTCCTACTACTTTAACTAGTAAAACAATTCATGATTTGAGTGATGATGAGGTGGATGAGGAAATCATTGTTGAAGGCCCTCAAATGTTTGAAAATGTAATTGCTCAACCCATTAGTTCAAATAGTGGTAATTCAATTGTACTTGTTGATGACTGTGCTTCTACTTCTTTGTGTGATGTTTCTATTGTTGAAAATGCTTCTCTTCATAGTACTAGGGATGATTGTGCTCAATTGGATGATATATCTTCATGTTCTTGTGCAGAAGATCATATTTGTGTTGATTGTTATCTTGAAAAATACCACTTGCTTGTTGAGTTTCGAAATAAAGCATTTAATGAAGTGGTTGATTCTACTATTGATCTTGATGCACCTCCTTGTACTATTGATGATTGTAAGCATGACAATTCGGGAAATGTTGAATCTTGTATGGATGCTAACGTGGTTGTTGTGATTGCGAAGGACCATAGCCTAGACACAAATCTTTCTCTTGATTCTAATAAATTGCATGATAGTTTAATAAGGAAAGATTCAACTATTTTGATTGATGACATTGCAAATGAAAATGAATCTTTCCATATTATTCTTTCTTATGATTTGCCACCCAATATAGAAAAAGAAAAAGATTCTTTTGAAACTTTGAAAGTTTTGGGTGGTAATGATTTGAAAAATTCTCCTTCTTCTTCCACTCTTTTCCCTTCCATCTCTTGTGATTACAATGATATGTGGTGTACCCCAACACTAAGTTGGATTCCGCACATTCCACTTTGCAAACACAAGAGAATTTAACTGTTTGTTTGACTCCTACTGATGGGAGTGCCTTTGATTTCCTTGGATGTGATAGTTACTTGGAGAGTTTGGAACTTAATTTGCCTTTACTTCACTTAAAATCTCTTTATGTTTTTATTTTTGGATGGGATACTGCTGTTTGCTCGGATCCTTTGCATTCACATTCTTGGAAAGGTCGTCGGAGGAACCAACATCCACCGTACATCCTTGGACCTCTTCCAATTGATCTTGAGCCACCTCCACCAAGGAAATCCAATGCGGGAGAAGTTATTTTTAAAGAAAAATGCATGATTCTCATCAGGGATGAGAATTTCTCCTTCAAGCGACTCAAGATACTCTAACACAAGTTGTCTCTTTCCTCACTTGTTTTCTTCCTAAATCCTATGATTTTTTGAGCTTAATTGTTGTGTGAAGAAGATAAGTGTGGGGGAGGGACACAAACCAGTAGAAAAAGGTAGAAGTTGCTTAGTTTAATAGGTATAATAAGAACCCCCTTTGTATGCTTTGCATCTTTTTGCCACTACCATACTTAATTGCCATTGTTCCTTGAATTTCAACTTGCTAAGCATTCTCTTTAGAGAGTTTTTCCACATTAAGGACAATGTTTTGATTAAGTGCGAGAGAGGGGAATACATTTTAAATCCCATGAATTGTTTTTTTTTAAATGAGAAATGTCTTAAACTAGAAAATTTTTCAATAGTTACTTGCTTTAAATTTTTTTTTTCAATAGTTACTTGCTTTAACGCATCTCCTAAGTGTTAAAGGGTTGCATTTGTCACTTTGGAAATGTGATTTGTGAGAAATTCTTTGACTTTTCATGATTTCTAGTGTTTTGGCAACTTTTTGAAACCATGATTTGCTTTTCAAGTAAATGGGGAGAGAAATAAACCCACAATTGGATTTTTGCTTACTCCTTGTTTTGAGAAAAGAAAGTTTCTATATCATTAATGCTTTTAAGGGTTGAACATTTTTATAATTGATTGTAATGTTTTGATTGATTATATTTGTAAGGTTAGCATTAGGAATGGTGAAGTAAATGCATTGTGGTTGGCTTCCTATGCAATTTATTGTGTTGGAGTGAGCATTAGAGAGGAAACTTGTTGGAAGGTTAATTGAGCCTTGAATTATTTCTATGTGTGCATGTTCATTTAGTTCTTCGCCTTCTATAACTTGTTTACACTCTTTCAAAACGGCATTTGCATTAGTGTGATGGAAATGAAAGATGCATTCATTCTAAACCCTTTCAACCTAAACACAAACCCTCATTTGTCACTATTTGCTTACCCTTTTGAGCCATTCCTATGTTGTATGCATGTCAGTTATTTATAGTATTCATAGTATTTTAAAATCAAAGTGGTTTGCTAATAGGAAGTTGAACATTGTATATATTGAAATGCCATGTATTTAAAAAAAAGAGTATTGAAAAAGAAAAGAGTGAGTGTAGTTTTGAAAAAAGAAAGAAAGAAAAGGAGAGAGTTTAGTTTTAAAAAAAAACATTAAAAAAATGTATATAGTTTGAAAAAAAAAAGAAGAAGAAAAAAATTTGAATGAGAGAGAGAGAGAGAGAAAAGCAAAAGAAATACCAAGAAGACATTTGTTCATGAATCTAGAAAAGAATTGGCAAGAGTTTTTAAGTTATTTAGATGCTATGAATTTATTCATTAACTTAGACATGCATATCAACATTTCCTTCTCACTACTACAAAAAACCAAAGCTGTGGCGTTAGCGAAGTGTTACATATCTAGATGCCATTAAAAGAAGCTGTGGCACTTGGAAGCGCCACATCATTTTATTTTATAAAGAATACCCTCCTGTGGCGCTTGATGGGACAAGCGCCACAGGAGGGTCCTAATTTTTTTTTCTCTTTCTTTCTTTTTTTGGGTACTTCCTGTGGCCCTTGTTTCAAGAAGCGTCACAGGAACTCTTTTTTTTTTTTTGCTATTTTTTTCATATCTCCCATAATTGCAGTATTGCACACTACATGGTCTAATAAACATTTTGTATCTATATCCACAGTACAGCAGAATAAAGTAAAGCAAACAACAATGATAGATAACTTTAAAATGATATAAACAGATGATTAATTAGTTAAAGTAGTACATAAAATAATTATACAATATATTGCATGTGAATGAATTATACAACAAATTCAACTTGAATATATGCATGCATGACACATCAATTGCCAAGAAACAACACAACAAAGGCCAGCAACTAGTGATGAATTAAATAGTATAGCTACCAAGAGATTTGCCTAAACACATATTCACACCATTCCTCAATCACTTCATTAAGCTGATGGTCAGTCAAAGTGTCACAACGTTGATCTTCATAATACTACACATATATACAATCAGCCACAAATTAAAAAGAATTATAATCAGCAAAATGTAATTATCAGGCACTAATTAAATTTAATTAAAACACAATATGAAGTGCAACTAAATGACTTACTTTTTGAGGAATAAATGCCTGATCATGCGTAATTACATACATAAATTTCATTATGTAATACCCACAATCATTGTCATTGGGTTGGAAAGAGCACTGCAAAAATATAATGCAATATTATATTAACTCTGTTTATGAATAAAAATTGTTTATTAACAAAGTTTTAGTTAATTCATATATCAGTACCAGTATCATATATCGTGGTATGCACCCGATCACTACATGCATTGTTCGTCTTACCATGCCTTTTCCATCGTATATATGTTTGATAAATACCGTAATACACTAAATGATCTAGTAAATCAAGTGGACTGATCCGCTTTCCAAAACAAGATAAGCAAGGACACAAGATTTTGTCAGGATCTTTTGTGTGCTCAAATGCAAATATAATAAAATCTTTCACCCCATCTATATATTCCCTTGAATACCGATTAGATGACATCCATTTATGATCCATCTGTAACCCCCTACCTTAATAACCATATTTATAGTTCAAGAATGCGTCATTAAGTTGAAATAGAAACCAGTGGTTAACTTAAAACTTTTCCAAAACTTGTTTAGTGCGGTCTCACGTTCACATCTAGAATATAATTGGTTTGACCATTTTGGTTTCATTTATACATATCAGAGTGCAACCAAAAATTCCTGACAACGCTCAGGTTTCGTTACTTAATAAAGGGTTTACAACGCTTAGTTTCCCATACAGGGGATTACACAACACTATTCAATATATACAACATGTGCAACTAATCCCCAACAAAATATGACAACCAACTACCAAAATTAAAACTCCTAGCTAGGAGCTCTAACTGCCCTTCGTCACTTGCTTTTCCTTTGAACCACTTGCCCTTGCTATAGGTTAATCATTGGAAAGAATGAGATTCAAAAGAATCCCAGTAGTAACAATTCACTTATAACATGTACAATCACAAAACATGTAAGCAAATCACGACAATAACAACACAACGGCATTTCTGCAATAGCTTTTACTGCATTCACAACGGCATATTTCACAACAGCATGTTTCACAACAACACAACAACGACATTTCACAACGGCAATGTTACATCACGACATATTCAATGAAATGACATACATGCAAGGCATCGTACACAAAATAAGAGAATTCAGCAAGTGGAAGAAAGTGATCCCAATTCCCTTTGAAGTCGAGAACACAAGCTCGCAACATATCCTCTAGTGTCTGGATAGTCCTTTTTGATTGACCATATGTCTGAGGATGATAGGCCGTGCTGAATCTCAATTGAGTTCCTAATGCTTCATGCAACACCTTCCAAAATCTTGAAGTGAATCGGGGATCACGGTTGGAAATGATGTTCTTCGGTATGCCATGGAGTTTCACAATCTCTCGGATATAAATCTCTGCTAGCTTGTCCGGAGAGTAACCAGCATTGATCGGTATGAAGTGTGCCGACTTCGTTAATCGGTCCACAATTACCCAGATCGCATCATAATTCCTGATCCTGGGCAATCCCACCACCAGGTCCATGGTCACACTTTCCCATTTCCATTCTGGAATCTCAGGACTTTGAAGCAAACCAGGTGGTCTCTGGTGCTCAATCTTTACCTTTTGGCAAGTGAGATACCTCGCTACATACTTTGTCACATCACTCTTCAAACCCGACCACCAATACATAAACTTCAGATTATGATACATTTTGGTCATACCAGGATGAAGAGTATATGGTCATCTAGAATCTTCTATCTCAACTCCACCTTAAGTGGAACACAAATTCTCTTCTGATAGTGAACTAGTCCACTAGGTGACAGATCATAGCCCTGAGCTTCTCCCCATTCAATTCTAGCCAGATTCCGCTGTATCCAGCCATCTTGTCTCTGAGCTTCTTCAATCTCAACCCTCAGATCACTTTCCCCTTGGGAAACATTATAGTTAGCACATACGATCTGGTTTGACAAATTCAAGTCCCGAAAATCTTCTATCAATTTCACCTCTTGAATCATCATTGCTGCAACTAGCACCGTCTTTTGACTAAGAGCAATAGCGACGACGTTAGCTTTACCCAGATGATACTTGATCTCTAGGTTGTAATCTTTCAGCAACTCCATCCACCGACGTGTTAGAACAAGCGTTTCACCCAAGAGGGGGGGGTGAATTGGGTGATACTAAAAATTTCTTTGCAAATATAAAATTTGACGGTGAAATTAAAACAGTAAGGAATAAGGAGAAATATCACCGAAGTGTACACCGGGAGTTATACTGGTTTGGTCACAACCACTTTGACCTACGTCCAGTCCTCAGAGCTTCTCTGAGAGTTTCACTATAACTTCTAAGATTCAGCGGGTTCTTGGCACCTCAGTACAAGCAAGTTCCTTCACCTGGATACTTGCTCCCCCTTACAAGTTTTAATCTAATCCCAAGTCAAGGTTTCACAACCTTAAGTTATCTCAATAACAAATATTGAGTTTGAATGAAATATCTCTCTCACGAGTGAATAAGAATCACTGAAGTACAGAGTTACAAAAATCACGTAAAACAGAGTAATGAACTTGATGATATGTTTGTGTATGTTCTGGGTGTTCTTTCTCTGTTTGGATGTTCCCATATATATAGACGTGTTGGAAAAGATCGTTGGAACATTTTCTTCTCGTCCGTTGGAGAGTGCGCAGCCACTGTTGACTTTTCCAGTATTTGAAAAATATCCGTTTGCGGTAGGTGGTGGTAGGTGACATTTGAACGTTGCATTTGACTTTCCTTATTTGGTAAGATCTCTTCATTGTTTATCTGTGGATATGCTAAGAATACTAATATAATGAAAGGTTAATCATATAGGAAACAAATCAATGAATGTTGGAATGAATTTTGAATTTATGGGTTTGCATACTAGAGTAGCTACTCGAGTATTCATTAAAGTTTACTCGAGTACTTACTCGAGTATCATCGGGAATACTTTGATGAACTGCAAGTTAACAAACAAATATAACATTACTCGGGTAGTGCATGGAATAAGTTAAATTTCAAACCTTTGGAAATGCATGTTTACTCGGGTACCTACGCGAGTAATGCACTCTTTTATTCATAGGTTACTCGGGTACCAACTCGAGTAAACCTTCAAATAAACTTTTGATTACTCGATGCTTTACTCTAGTAATGTTGGCAGGATTTCAAGGCTGAGAGCACTTCAATTTTGGTTACCTTGTTACTCGAGTACATACTCGAGTAAACATAATTTTTCTATATGGCTTACTCGGGTAATGACTTGAAGTTTTACTTCAAAAATAACTCTACATACTCGAGTACATACTCGAGTAATCCACTTAAAATGAATCATTAAATACCTGCATACTTGAGTAACACCTCAAGTGAAGTATGATAAGAATAGATTAAGTTATTCGAGTACTACCTTCAGATTTTTGCTTACCATAGTGAGTTACTCGAGTAACATTGGCAGGGTACAAAATGCCGAGAGCAACACATTTTCTGAAACAGAGTAACTCGAGTACATACTAGAGTATCATTGGTGGGCTGAGAGCAACTGGAAGACTTTTACATGGTTACTCGAGTAGCTACTCGAGTAACGTTGGCAGGCCGAGAGCAACTCCAAGTTATTTACCTGATTACTCGAGTAACATTGGCAGGCCGAGAGCAACTTGAAAACTTTTAAGCTATTACTCGAGTACTTACTCGAGTATTGTTGGCAGGTTACTCGAAGGTATCTTTGGTTACTTTAAGTTTTGTCTCATTACTCGAGTACATACTCGAGTAATGCCTTAGAAAACTTGCTTCTAATCAAGTTTCTCAGCTTTTTCTCTTGGTCTTTCTTCATTACTCCATTGCTTACTTCAAGTGATGATTTTCCCTGTTATTACTTTGTTCAAACTTAAATCTCTTTCATAATATTCTTTGTTATCATCAAAACATGAGATCTAACACGGCTTATCTCATATTCAACTCTTTCTGATCGTACAAATACTTGAGAATCTTGTGGTCACAGTACAGTTTTACCATCACACCTACAGATAATGCCGCCATATTTTCAATGCAAACACAATCGCCGTAAGCTCCATATCATGAGTGGGATAGTTCATTTCATGAGGCTTAAGCTATCGGGAGGCGTAGGCCACCACTCGTCCCTGCTGCATAAGGACACACCCCAACCCTTGCTTACTCACATCACTATACACAACATAAGTCAAGCTAGGATCGGGTATAATCAACACCGGTGCCGTGGTTAACCTCTCCTTCAGCTCAACAAAATTGTTTTCACAACGTTCATCCCACTTAAACGGCTGATCTTTTCGAGTGAGTTTGGTCATCGGCAAGGCAATCTGGGAGAAATTTTGAATAAATCTCC
The DNA here is from genome assembly GCA_963855925.1 of Inga laurina. Lineage (NCBI taxonomy): Eukaryota > Viridiplantae > Streptophyta > Magnoliopsida > Fabales > Fabaceae > Inga > Inga laurina. The sequence continues at coordinate 6,821,145 of OY979702.1, forward strand.
GGTAGTAACCAGCAAGACCCAGAAAACTATGTATTTCAGCAATTGTTTCTGGCCTCTTACAGTTAAGTACCACTTCCACTTTACTGGGATCCACCGAGACCCCTTCTTGCGAGATAACATGGCCCAAGAATTTTACTTCTGGAAGCCAAAAATCGCACTTACTTAACTTGGCATAGAGCTGCTTTTCAAGCAATATCCCTAGCATAATTCTCAAATGATGCTTGTGCTCCTCCCTGCTCTTAGAGTATATCAGAATGTCGTCGATAAACACCACTACAAATTGGTCTAGGTGTTGTCGAAAGACACGATTTATGTAATCCATGAATACAGCAGGTGCATTAGTTAGGCCAAAGGGCATTACTAGATACTCATAATGCCCATACCTAGTTCTGAAGGCAGTCTTCGGTACATCTTCTGCTTTCACTCGTAATTGATGATAACTCGACCTTAGATCAATCTTCGAAAATACACAAGAACCAGACAGTTGATCTAGAAGGTCATCGATTCTCGGGAGAGGATATTTGTTCTTAACAGTTATCTTGTTCAATTCTCTATAATCCACACACAGTCTTAGACTCCCGTCTTTCTTCTTAACAAACAATACTAGAGCTCCCTACGGTGAAATGCTGGGTCAGATGAACCCTTTTTCAAGTAAGTCTTCAATCTGCTTCTTTAGCTCTGCCATTTCATTTGGGGTCATTCGGTATGGGGCTTTTGATATAGAACCAGCTCCAGGCACAATTTCAATTGGAAACTGCACTTCCCTTTCTGGAGGTAATCCGCTAAGATCGTCCGGAAATACCTCAGGAAACTCTCTTACCACGGGTATACTTTCTAAAGTTTCTTCTATCTCTCCCTGCACGGAAAAGAATACCATATTCCCCTGGCACCCCTTCTCTAGATATTTCTCAGCTTTAGCTGTTGAGAGGAAGTTTAAACTAGAATTTGTATTATCATCCTTATAGGAATTAGGATACACTATTTTCTTGTTTCCACAATCCAGCAATACATTATTCACCGTCAACCAATCAAAACCCAATATGACTTCTAATTGGTAGAGCGGCAGACAAATCAAATCAACAGTAGACTCATACCCCTCAACAGTTATTACACAGTTCAAACAAGCCTCAACTATCACAACCTTGACACTGATCGACGTCGACGCAACCAAATCAAATGGCAGTTTATGAACATGTAACCCCAGGCACTTCACACAGTCATGGCAATGAAGGAATGACTTGCACCCGAATCAAATAAAGCTTGCAGTAAACTACCATTGATAAAGATTTTACCTTGAATCAGGTCAGGGGACTTCCGGGCTTCCTCGTGTGTCATGGTGAACACCCTGGCTTGATTCTTGGGCCTTTGCTCTGTCGGCGGCCATATGCATTCAGTAGCAATGTGTCCCGGCTATTTACAGTTATAACAAACTACTTGCCCCGTACATGTTCTGCCAGGATGTGCCCTCCCATAACGAGTGCATGTCAATATTGTTGGGGGTTTCTGATTATCACGACCTTCAGATTGATAAGACTTCTTACCACTACCCTTAGCTGAGAACCCCTGTCCCTTCCGCTTTTGGGAAGTATTCCCCTTACTAGGCTTACTGCGGTTGCTGGTAGCTTTGGCAGGATACAAATCTCTCAGATTGTTTTATGTGATTCTGCATTCTTCAACCGCTTTATTGAACTCAATAAACAAATGAGTGGCTAATCTCTTTCTCAATTATTGTCTTAGACCACGAATAAGCATGTCTGAACCCCATTCTTCATCATCCATTCTCCGAAGATAGGAGGAATACCGCAACAACCGGACGAAACGGGACAGATACTCATCAAAGGTCTCTATGTCTCCTTGTTTAATATTTAGAAATTCAGTTTCCTTCTCAAGCCTCACTGACTTGGGGAAATATTTCTCGTTGAACTGTCGTTGAAACACTTCCCAGGTCAGTGGTACATTGCGGCTTCGAAGTGTTAGGGTGATATTTCGCCACCAACGGTCTGCATCTCCTTCCAACTTATACACCGCTAACCGTGCTTTCACCTCTGATAGGCATTCAAGAACCTCGAAGATCTTTTCTAGTCTGTTCAACCAGTCTTCAGCTACTTGAGGATCAAATCTGCCTTTAAACACCGGAGGTAGATGTTTACAGAATTTGGAGACCCAATACTGCAAATCTCTCTCATCATGGGCTGGTACTCCATGTAACTCTGGGTTTGGTTCGGTGTGAGGAGGTGACTCTGGAGGTCTAATGGAGCCTTCAGCGGTTTCTTCGTGATGTGTGTCCTCTTTGGTCTCTTCGTGAGTGGACTGGCCGTGGTCTTTATTGGGTTTTGCCCTTTCCTCTCTGACCTCTTCTCTCAGCTCAGCTATCATATCTCTTTGAACCCGAATCAACCCTATTATCTCCCGCATAGGGTCTGGTGGATTGTCATTAAGCACCACCTCCACTTCTGGTTCTACTCTTCTGTTTCTTGGGTGAACCATTGTGTCTTTCAATTCTACAATGATTCACCATGTTAGTATCATAACAAATGTATACACATAGTCCTTAAATCTTGTATATATCGGCAACCAGCAATAATACTCATGTGTATACCACAAAAAAATAATAAGTCATTTTCTTATGACTAAGGCAACAAACTATAGTAACTATCCTTGCAAATCCTACCCTTTCCAGGAACTACAGCTCTGATACAAAAAATGTAACCCCCTACCTTAATAACCATATTTATAGTTCGAGAATGCGTCATTAAGTTGAAATAGAGACCAGTGGTTAACTTAAAACTTTTCCAAAACTTATTTAGTGCGGTCTCACGTTCACATATAGAATATAATTGGTTTGACCAGTTCGGTTTCATTTATACATATCAGAGTGCAACCAAAATTTCTTGACAACGCTCAGGTTTCGTTACTTAATAAAGGGACGTTTAGTTTCCCATACAGGGGATCACACAACACTATTCAATATATACAACATGTGCAACTAATCCCTAACAAAATATGACAACCAACTACCAAAATTAAAACTCCTAGCTAGGAGCTCTAACCGCCTTTCGTCACTTGCTTTTCCTTTGAACCACTTGCCCTTGCTGTAGGTTAATCATTGGAAAGAATGAGATTCAAAAGAATCACAGTAGTAACAATTCACTTATAACATGTACAATCACAAAACATGTAAGCAAATCATGACAATAACAACACAACGGCATTTCTGCAACAGCTTTTGCTACATTCACAACGGCATATTTCACAACAGTATGTTTCACAACAGCACAACTGTAATACCCCGAATTTTGAAACTTGAGGTTAGAGAATAAGCCTGAGATAAGTGGACTGCTAAGCCCCGGTTTAGCAAGATCCTAAATTGTGATTAAGAGATAATGACTCCAAAAGTGGATGTGGTTAGTGATAAATAACCCTTTTGGAGAATTCGATGTGATTTGAGTTTTGGATGTGACTCGTATGTGCTGTGAGCAGCGCCGAAACCCTTTATTTAAGTTCAATTATGGATTAACCTCTAAATTGACTTAAAATAGAGGGAGGGCGCATAATGTGGTGATATGGAAAGATATGAAGTGTTTGGTGGTGATTCAAGAGAGATTACCATAATCAGGGGCAAAACGGTAAATTTACCGACTGACTGGTTAGTTACCGATGAGAACACTCCTTAGTAATCAAGATCAATGGCTAGGTTTGAAAGAACAAGAGGTGGAATCCTATGCATGCAAGTTTATATGAAATCATAGTAGGAAGTATAGGATGGTGCCAAGTGGCAAAACAAGGACCCTTGGATTAAAGTTAAGCTTTCTAATCATTTTTCTCTTCTCTCCACTTCTAAATGGTCGGCCAACACATGAGAAAAAAGGGGAAAATCTGATCACTATCTTCATCATCTTCATCTCTCCAAAGCTTCCATTTTCGCCAAGCAAGGAAGGAAAGAGAAAGGAGAAAGCTCATGGTAAGTGCTCTATATGGTCCTCTATTGCTAAAACACCCTTCTATAATGTTGTTCATAGTGATGAGAGCTTCATCTCTATGGTTTTAGATTCTTGATTGGAGGTGTTTAATGGCTTGAGGAAATTTGGAAAGATGGAGAATCAAAGAATTGGTTTGGGAAAGAGGAAGAGGTGAGTATTTGAAGACTTTTGATCTAAGTTTTGTGAGTTTTGGTTGAGCTTTGTGAATTTCGAATTTTGCCCTGATTTTCTTGTGATTTTGGATTGGATGAATTGGGTTGTGTTTTATGTTGAAAATGGTGCCATGTTGTGGTATTTGATCATTGGAATTGGTTTGAATTGGATTGGACACAATGGTTGAAAAACTGGAAATTCTGTCCAGTGAGAATTCTGTCTGGGTAGTCTGTTTGTGTTGCCGTTTTGACTGGCCAAATGATGTTCGAAAATTATGAAAATTTCCAGTCTTAAATTTCACATCTCAAGCTTCAAAATGGACATAAATTTTGTGTCATTTCGCTTTGTGAGCTGGGAGTTTGAACTGACCAAAGTTTGGCATCCAAACTGGACCCTGTTTTGGCAAGTCTGTTCTGGACAGTCAGATGGCGTGGACGTTTTGACTGGGCAAATGATGTTCGAAAATTATGAAACTTTCCAGTCTTAAAGTTCACATCTTAAGGTTCAAAATGGACATAAATTTTGTGTCATTTCGCGTTTTGAGCTGGGAGTTTGAACTGACCAAAGTTTGGTATCCAAACTGGACTCTGTTTTGGCACAACGTTAGGTTTTTGGTAAATCTGGACTTTTGTGGTGATTTCTAGTAATGGCCAATATTTTTCCTAAAAATAGGACTTAAATATCTTCCATTTGGCTTTGGAATCACCTTATTTCGATTGTTCCTGAATTAGTTATGATTTTTGGAAGTTCAGCCAAGAAACTGGATTTTCTGGGCCGCAGCCAACCCCCATTTTCAGCATTTTGAGATTTTGAAAGGTGATTTCCAACCTAGTACGTCCCAATCCTTTAAGCTTTCGTTGAGCTTATTTTAGCCACCTAAAGGGTGTGAATGGTAACCAACTTTAAGTGATATAAAAGTAAGAATTTGGAATTGAGATTGATCCTATATCCTTGATTTGGTTTATAGGGTTCAGTATTCATTGGTTCACGAGTAAGCGGAGCTGGAGCATACGTGGAAAGAAAAGTGTAGGGAACTTACCTCTCATGCATGTATTGATATTTGTGTTTGTGTATTGATGCATGTTATTGCTTTGCTTGATTATGTGAAACATATATGAATGATTGAAGCTCTGTTTCTATTTATGCTATGGCCATGAGTATGTTGTTGAAACATTGAGCATGCGAATATATCATTATGTGAACATGAGTTATTGTGATGCAAGCATGTCATGCATTAAACACTTATCTTACATGCATATTGGTATCTATTTCCTACTGGGATTCTCTAGAATCTCACCCTCCCCTACCAACATTTTAGACAGGTCAAGTGGCTCAAGGAAGGAGCAAGTGACTAGGGGCAGCGAGAATCCCTTATGGGCATTTGTATTTGGTAGTTGGTTATCGTTATATGCTGGGATAATTGTATATGTTCGAATGATAGTTGGGATGTATATTTGGATATTGTATTTGTATATTGGATGAGTAATGAGTATGCATGTATGGAGTTGAGATTGGTGTAATCCCCGTTTGAAGAATTGTAAAGGGCGAATGTGCCCTATGAATTCTATGTAAAGGTATGAACCCGGGAGTTGCCGGGAAGTTATTGTTGTATACTCTGATATTTGTATAAATGTGATATTCCGCGTAATGTAATTGTATTCGAAATTGAACATGAGACCAGGTTAAAGTGATTTCGAAATGTATTTGTGAAAACCCTGTCGTGAAGATGGGATTTTAAATAAGTTTTGTTTCCTATTGGTCTCTATTTCATTTTAATTGAGTATTTCGGATATAATTACGGCAGGGGGTTACAACAACAACGGCATTTCACAACGGCAATGTTACATCACGACATATTCAATGAAATGACATACATGCAAGGCATCATACACAGAATAAGAGAAAGAGTCGCTACCTTGTTCTTTCCGCTCGTGCACTGGCACTGGTTTATCACGTGTAGGGCAAATGTCAAATCCTATAATTAGAATTACGGGCGACATGTTATTACTTAATCCAATTCCTTAATTCAAACACTCAAGTTGGTTATCATTAGGGACATTTAATCAAATCAACTAAGGATTTAAAGTGGTCAATTAACCTTAAAGACCAATTCCTAACCTCAAAGTTCAACAATACTACATTATGCCATTACATCTTCAATTTTCGCATAAGGGACCAAGTCTGCCAGAACTTTCTCCAGACTTTGAAAAATCATAACTAATTCTATAAAAATCGAAATGAGGTGATCCCAAGTCCTATGAAAAGCTATTGAAGTCCTCTGCATAGGAAAAATATGAATCATTACTGGAAATCACTACAAAATTACAGAATTACACAAAATCCCACACTGCTCCAGAATTAAGTCCAGTTTCGACATCAAACTTTGGGCAACCAGAACTCACAGCTCAAAAAACGAAATGACACAAATTATTTGTCCAGTTTGAAGCTTGGAATGTCAAATTTAATACTGGAAAGTATCACAAATTTTAGAGATCATTTGGTTATCCAAAAACACCACACAAGTAGAGTACCTCGCTGGAATTCTGTTCAGGCTGAAAACCCAAATTTACACTTTGAGTTCCAATGACCCAAAATTCACAACCCAAGGCCATTCCCACATAATTTTTCGTGTAGAACACAATGGTAACATCAAAATTAACAAATTCCCACTCATTCTCCATGTCCTGTTTTGGCAGAAAAATCAAAATAAATTCCAATAATTACCAACTTCCAATTTCAGCATCAAACTTATGTCAAACGGTTTCCAATCATCATAAACCACCAATAACATAACCAAAACATCATGAATTACCCAAACCCTTGTTTAGCCAAAATCAGGGCAGATTTACACATGCCAAAATTCTCATTCAACCAACACAACCAATAGCTCAAATTGATGCTAATACTCACCTCTTGCTTCTCCTTAAGTTCTTTCTTTGATTCTTCAGCTTTTGTTCTTGCAAGGTGGCTGAAAACTCCTCTTCTTCAAAAACAAAAACCATAGAAATGAAGCTAAGGAAGAGAGGAACAAGTTTCATGAAGGACTCTTGAGCCATAGATGAGGTTAAGAAGGTGAAAAATCAAGATTAAGCTCACCTTGAAACCTTGCTTTTCTTCCTCTGCGTTTTTGCTGCTGCCAACCGACTTTGAGACAAATGAGAGGGAGTGAAAGCATTCAGAAATTCTCTTTCCTTGGCCCTTAATATCTGACCGAAAGTGGGCCAAAAGAAATAAAGAATACGTGTGGTGAATAATTATTCCTTCTTGGTCAAAGTTGATGATATATAAGATGACTTCAATTTTAATTCTCTCACATCTCTTGCCTTTAAAATTCTTGGATGGAAAGTTTGAGAAAGATGAGGAAATATATGGATAATACTTTCTCTCTTTTTCTCTTATATCCCTAGCCACTTTTATTGACTTTTCATATGGAAAAGATGAAGTGTATGATATTAATTCTCTTTCCCTCATGTCATGCGAATTGTAGCCCATGGAATAGCCAAAAGGGCTTCTTCAATTTATCATAATTTCAACTCTTTAAATATTACTTCTTTAGTTGAAATTGTTGACTTTGTCATCATCTTTTACAACTTGGTCAAATTGCCTTAACATGTCATATGTAATAGCCTATATTGTTTCCTCTTGTCATACATAAGTCATGGCCCTTTGAAGAAGAAGATGATCTTGTAAAATCTCATCTTGCAATATAATATTTAATTGCCAATTTTGCATGTGAAACTTGACTAAATTCATAACAAAATTTCCAGAGGTAATTCTGTCATTAATCCCATCATCTATTCTGTACATTTAGCCCTTGAGTACATTTTAGGATATTACACCATCTATGCCTTCAATCTATTTTTAAAAAAAGTACGTGGTTAGTTGTATGACTATTGCATTTACTAATTACTTTTATATTCTCTTACCAATTTCAAAATAAATTCCGAACATGAAATCTTCAAAATTGAAGCTTTCTAAGTCTCAAACCCTATTTTTTAATTGACAAATAACCCATTCATTATTCCCAAGCATTATAATAATTTTTCACAACTCATAATGAAAGAAACCATATTTGCCACAACATATCATAGGTAAATTAGAAAACATTACAAGTTAACAAATAAAATCCAAGTGTTAAGAATATATAAATAATTATTTTACTCATGCAACTAATCCATACAATCATTAGAACACCTTCAAATTATAACTAACTATTATTAAATTCAACTAAAATCATATTTGTAAGCTCAAAATTTAAAAAACATACCTTAAATAGAAACTTCAATAGACTTATGAGCTGAAACTACAAACACAAATTACATATAAAAAAAGTCAATAAAATATTAGTGGTTGTAAATTATTTTTTTAATAATAATAATAATGTGTACAAAACATCAATATAAAATATGATTAATTAGCTTGAATAAAAAATATGATTCAGAAAAAAAAGAAAGAAAATAAAATAAAACAAAAAGGAAAGCATATATAATCCCAACATTAATTAAATTATTTTCAGCTCAATGTTGAAACTATAAAAAAAAAAATATTTTTGACTAGCTACATTATATTGCCAATTAATCTTGGGTAGTCATAAATATGATGCATGCATGCATACATACATATAAAGAGGAAATTGAACTAGACACACATATTGTAAAAAAAATATTTTTCACTGTTAATATGCTAGTTAAAAAGATTTAAATATACTTAAAATTTATTTTTTTATTAGGTGAATTAAGTTCGCTTAAAATTTTGCGTTACATATTGGAATATAGAACTTAAGAAAACTTTATATATGAAACAAATATAGTAAAATTTATACATAATATATTTATTAAAAAATAATTTTTATATTGATATATATTATAAAATTTTTGGAAAAAAATTCAATTGAATAAAATGAACTCCTTATTTTATGATTTTTTTCCTTACGGTTCTAGTTAATATAATTAAAGTTAAACAAGCGGATTAATTTCTAGCAGCGATCTTCGTCCTGACTCATTGCCGTTCACCGTTGGAACTCCATTTTTTCCGGCAAGCTCCTTCCACAATCTCAGAATTTATGGCTCGATATTTGAATCAAGAGGTTTGGTTTTGCTTGGTGAAGTTGTGATGATAAATTGGAGTGGCTAATTCTCTCTTCCCCTAGAGCAATGAATTGATTCTTGAGCTTGGAGTTTTATAGGGAGTGTTCTACTATCTAATTTCTATATTTAAACTTTTGTATTAGTTAAATTTTAGGTTTAGAGTTTAATTAGTATATTGGATTGGAGTTTTGTATTGGGGTTCTATGTATTTCTTGAGATTAAATGTGTATTTGGTTTTAACTTTGTGCATTTCACATTTTGAACTTAATTAGTTGCAATTTCTTGTGTATTGACTTGGTTAAGCTTATGCTTGGAGTTGTTATGAATATATTATGTGTTTGTAATTTAAGGGTCATTGGTTTCTTGTGTCTTGGATATTGTTAATTTCATTGGCTAGAGTTTTGAATTGGGTTTCGGCTAGAGGAGTTAAGTCTTGCCCGGTGTGAAAGATTTAATTCATCTAACTCAAGCTAGCTCCAAGGGTCTTTTAGGTATTTTTGTCAAACTAGCACACTCTCATTATATTTTGAAGCAATGATAGATAAAATTTGTTGTTCTAGGAGGTTTTTATCATACTTTTCAAAACCAAATTTCCATTCCATTCCATTTTTATTCCAAAAATCCAAAAATATTTGTTTTAAAACATTTTAATTTAATTGCAACTTAGTTGATAGTTGAAAAGCTGAAATCCTTTTCATTGTTTTATGCCAATCATCGCATTTAGTTGCTATTTAATTAATAAAAGGCTCATCAAGAGATGATTTAGGATTGCATCTTATATTGCAATCCATGGTTATTTTTTTGAAGTAGTTACCAAGGCATAAGCTGACACACTTCTTCAATGTGTTTTGATTTTTTCTTATGTGTAATGCTTCTAAGTGTTTGGCCACAATTTAAATTGATTTGTTCATTTGTGTTATTCTTGAGAAAGATAATTAGGTGTAAAACTTAGCTAAAGTCATACTTGGTTTGAAATTTATTTGTTAAATGGATGGTTTAGTTGGCAAAATAGAGATATTGTTACTAACCTTGCATTGCCAAATTAAAGTTGATGTTTGAAGTTGATTTTTATTAATTATAGTAAGAGATTGTGCATGTTAATGAAAAGAGAAATTTGATTTTGATTTGAGAAAGCCTTATCAAGTGTTTTTGAATGTTTGACAAACACATATATTTTTATTTAGGGCTGTTTGGTATATGATGAAATTAGGGGATGTGAAAATGGAAATGGGTCTCAATTCCATGAGAAGGTTTGTTTGGTATGATGTAATTGAAAAATTTTCCAATTCCATGTGGAAGCCAAATAAGCCAATTCTATCAAAATGACTTCCATAACAAAAGCTCAGTTTTACAATTCCATGTACCCATTTCCCACAGTACTCTCTCTGCCTTTTCAATTATCACCACCATGCTTGACCACTCTTGGCATTGCTTGTGTTCCCTCTGCCTTTCACGTCATCGCCGATAAGCACAATGAAGATGCGGCGCCAATGATTGAAGCAAGGACGAGCAATAGACAACGACAAGGTGCAGATGATAGTGGCTTGTATTCCCTCTGAGGACCCATGTTTGGAAATCCTCTTTCAAAGACCTCCATCATCGGCAAGTTGCAGACAACAACGACGACGATCTGTGGCGCTTCTTCTGGAACGAACAACACCCACCATAAAGCTTGTTATTTTTTGCTATGGAATTTCAAACTTCAGATCTGCAAATTTGGGTTGTGGGAACACCAGTTCTAGTTCTCAGTGATGCTTTAAGAAGTCTCACCTCCATTATTGATTGTCGTATCTAGATATGGGTTTATCACTTGTTCTTGTGCGCATGAGATTGAGAAAAGAATTGGCATCATTTTTCATATGGACCTTGCTGACTTTTAATTTGAGTGCTATCATTACATCACATTTTAAAATCTCTTGAATCCTTGAGATTCATAAACATACTGTATTGAGATGATTTTTGGTGGTTGGTGCATTGCTATGGCAGTCTCAGGGAAAAAGATGACGATTTTGGAGTTTTTATTTTTTCATTTTCTAAGGGCATTTTCGTATTTTCAACTAAAAATTATGTCAGATTCCATGAGCATACCAAACATACTTTTAAACCTCATTTCCATATCCATATTTATTTCCATTTCCATCAAAGCCAATTCCAGTGTACCAAACAAGCCCTTACATGCTAATTGAGAGGGAATTAATTTTCATGAAGTGAAAAAGGGGAAAGATAATGCTACGTAGGATCCTTAATCCTTGATGTCAAAGTTCTATTTTAGTTTAAATTGAAATTACATATATTAATTCCCAACAATTGTATTATTTTATTTGTTTTTGGTCAACCTAATTGGAAACATAATGGCATTTGTTAACATCGTTTTGCTTTAGTTGTCCTTGTGAGAACGATCACTATATTATTTTTTATTACCCGTGCACTTGCGGAGGGTGAACAACAAGCTGCAAGGCCCATGATATTTTATTTGATTTGAAGGGATTGAGGAAACAAAGCCTAAAGTCCCATATAGGAGGCTTCATTGCAAGGCTAATGGTATCAAATATCATCTAGTAGCTGGTTTTGAGGAGCAAAGATCGTATAAGTTGAATTTGGCGGTATCAAGGCATCGACACTCTGGAGGAGTGGAGTAAGTGCAGACGCAGATCTTGCAAGAAGAGCAGCAAGTTTCTCCGACGTCGCTGCAAAAGCAATGAGGTACGAATGACTTGGTGTCGCAGACGCAGCGATCACAGCAGTCCGTGGTGGTTGGCTTGATCGAGTAGTTGGTTTCGCCATTATCATCGGTCTTCATCTGAGCCAAGAAAGTCTTGGAATCGAAGCGAGCATCCACAGTAGTTGCAGTGAAAAAGGCTATCATGTGAAAATTAATGCATATTAACACATTGTTCCCAGAATCTCCATTCTCATTCTGACCTATATAAATAATACTTCCTCAGTTCCTTTTTTATAAAGATTGTTCATTGATCAAAAGGTTGGTTAGAGACAATAAGGATGTTAAAATGTAACCCTTTTTTTGCCAAAAATACCTTCATTTAAGTCGAGGAAAGAGAATGTGTGAGAATTAAATACAATGATATGGGTAATATAAGTAATTAAATAGGGATAAAATGGGGAATCAACAAAATATTTTTGAGATAACCACTAAATGTCTCCTATAAACAAGCCATAGCTGGTAGTTGTTTCTTATAAAAAGCAACCAAGGGAGTAAATATTATAATAAACCAAGTGGCACCTTAGTATGCATTCCCTCAATCCTATATATAAAGTCCTTTCAATTGAAAAAAATAATTTAAATTAGTGAAAAGTAATAAATATGTAGGAAATATAATTTTTTTTTTTTCAAAAATGCCTCTATTTGTGAATGAGTAAGAGAGAAAGTAATAATAAGAAAAGGATGATAGAGAATATATGATATATGAGTGAGTAATTAATTTAGAATGAGATTAATTGAGGGCAAAATTGGTAAAAATGTATTTCTTATTAAGACAAACTCAAAAAAGATTTTATATAAAGATATAAGCCCATTAAAAAAAAGGGACTTTATATATAGAGGCGGAGTATTAGTCTGTGGATTTAGGCTTAATTTTCAATGCATGGCAGAAATTTGTGTTCTATGTGATCGATAAATTAAAAGCATGTAGATTATACCAAAATAACCATAAACTCAGCAACAGATCAAGAATATATCATGACCCAACAAGAGCAACTAGAGTTTGCAAGAATAATTACGCAAACTGATAGCAAGGCAAACAAAGATTTGATTTTAAAAAGGGCTCACATAATCACATCCAAGAACATAGAAACAGAGCCAAAAGTAGTACGTAGGTAAGAGATATTGTTAATTTGGTGGTATGGGTTTAGCAGATGAAGTTAGGAGCAAGGATGACAGCAGAAGGTGGTGGTATCAGCACAGCCACAATATGGAGGCATTGAGAATGTGCAGATAAACTTCTTACAAGCAAAGTGGTAAGTTCTTCCAATGTCATTGCATTGGCATTGTGGTGGACTTGATTTGGTGCAGACGCAGCTGTTGCAGCAGGCGGCGGCCGACTCCACCAAGTGGTTGTCTTCACCAATCACTTGAGCTAGCGAGGTCTTTGGATCGAACCAAGCCTCCATAGTTGCAGTGAAGGCCATCAAGAACAGGACCACTCCTACTTTCACCAAACCCATCTCTCTTCCCCCCATCCCCCATACCCCTCTGCGTGTGTTAGGGTTTTTCCTGTGAAGAGGTGAGCAGATAGAGAGGGTTATTTATAAGGAGCATTATTATATCATGTGACTCCTGAACCAAATTATTCTTTCATGTTTATTTATGTTGGTAAAACACCCATTAAAAAATAAAAATAAACTTGGTTCGGGTTGTGCTTGTGGATACTGTTCTTATAAGAGTCCGTAAACAGAACAACAGGAAAAAAAATATAACTAAGCAGAAAAGTATATGAGGGGGACATAATAGCTCAAAAACTCAAGAGCTTGATGTGTTTAACTAGCACAGCGTTGGCACCATGTACTACTTATTTATTATAGGTGACAGTCACTTGAACTCTATTGAGAATAACTGATGTAAGACTTTTCCTCTCACATCCCCACATGTTAATGCAGTAATTTTTCCGACGTGAGACTCCACTTTTTACACGACCCACGTGATAAAACAACAAATTGTCCATGCTAGTGAACATTAGATGCATATTTATGGATAAATTAGGAAATGAATGAGGCCATGCACGTGGTTTTGATGGTCATATTGATTATAATTTAAGCTTATTTTTGGACCACAATGCAGCATCGTGTGTTTTTACTGATGAAATGATAGTAGAAAGTCAAAATCTGATAGCAACTAGCTGCTGTCTAGTTTTGAGAAAGAAAAGCAAAACTAGAAACAAGGCACACAATTATTTACTTTATATCAGAAAGGAGAGGGTCAACATTCACATATCACAAGATTCCTAAGGAGTAATAGGCTTCCTTCATGTAAAATTACGCAACTATGTGCATCCTTCGGTTCTAAATATAAGACCTCAATTTACTTTGTTTATCAAATTTATAATTCCACCAAAATATCCCTATTAATTGCACATACGAAGGCAGTAATTCTAATACACATGATTAAAGATAGTATTTTAGGAAAACTATACACAACCAAGGTTGTTAAACCCTAACGGCCATTGAACCGGTCTAGGTAGTACGAAAATAGTTGGTCAAATTAGAGTCAAACCATGGCTAACTAGGGGCTAGACAGGTGAGGAAGTGAACTTGAACGATAATATTTTTTAGAATAGTTTTGGAATTTGATAATTTTCAAGGATCAAATGATAATATTTTTGAATGATTCTTTTTGCATTAGGGAGTAGACATCTCAAGCTTTCCATAGAGTCTTAATCTGTAATTTTTTTAGAAATATGTAGAATTAGATATGAATTTTTGAAATCAGGAAATTATGAATAAACATTGAACCTGTCAAATCGGACTGACTAAACCAGTTAGGTGACCGGTTCACCGGTTTTGTGGTCGAACTGTCCGATCCGGTCTAGTTTTAATAACCATTTACACATCAAATAACAAACTTAATTAATTTCTTTAATATTTACAAATTAATTCTGAATGTCGAACTCCCCTTTTGTTTCAGCATTGTAAGCATGATAAGAGACAAGGTCGAAATGAAGTGGAAGTTAAATTGGAGGGGCAAGTCATTTCGCAAGTGATAAAATTTCGGTATTTGGGATCAATTATACAACAAGATGGTGAAATTGATGGAGATGTCAATCACATAATTCAAGCTGGATGGTATAAATGGAGAAAAGCTACTGAAGTTATTTGTAATCAGAAACTACCAAATAAAGTAAAAGGGAAGTTCTACCGCACTGCTATAAGACCAGCAATACTATATGGTAGTGAGTGTTGTGCTTTAAAGGGATTACATGAGCATAAAATGGGGGTGGCCGAGATGAGGATGTTGAGATAGATATGTGGTCATATAAGAAAAGATAAGATTTATAATAATCATATACGTGAACAAGTTGGAGTGGCCTCTATTGAAGGAAAAATGGTAGAAAGTTGTTTGAGGTGGTTTGGACATGTTCAATGAAGGCCGTTGACTGCACCGATGAGGAGGGTTGATTAAGCAACATGAAGTCCTGTAAAACAAGGTCACGGAAGGCCGAAGCGAACGCTTAATGAGCTCATAGAGAGAGACATTTTGATTAATAATATACCTAAAGATATGGTTTTTGACAGAGCACAATGGCATCATGCGATCTATGTAGCCGACCCCACCTAATAGGATAAATACTTTATTGTTGTTGTTTCTCAAAGATTCTCTCAAAAAATAATAAAGATCCCCATAATAAATAGTAAAAAATTTGTAAGCCACCCCAGAACCTCAAGACTAGCTTGGTCCTAACCAAATCACCAATCCCACCTGCTACCCCTTCACTAACTTTTTCATCTTCATTCTCTACAACGCACTATGATTATTGATCAGTTCAACTGCTCATTTTGTGTTCTGTTGCCGTAGAATCGCATAATTCCTCAAATCCTTAACGTGATTACCATTAGCTAAACCTTGCGAATTCTCTGTGGATCACTCTCAATTGCTACCGAACTAACGATTATGCGTGATCAGAGATGAACCTGAATGATCATGTCTTGTCACTTCTTGCAAAAAGCAACCATCTTGGTCATCTCAAGCAACTCCAAGGCTGTCTCACTGTCCTTGGCCATGCCCAAACTCAGTTCTACGCTTTTAAGCTCGTCCGCTTCTGTACTATCTCTCTTTCCAATCTCCATTACGCTCGCCTTATCTTCAATCACTTAAAATCACCCAACACTTATCTCTACACAGCCATGATCACCGCCTATGCTTCTCAACCTGATCACGTCTCTGCCTTTTTGTTGTTCCGCGACATGGTTCGCCGGCGAAATCCCAAACCCAATCAATTTATTTATCCTCACGTTTTGAAGTCGTGCCCTGAGGTTTTGGGATTAAACGGCACCGGTTTGGTTCATGCCCTGGTTTTGAAATCGTGGTATGAGCGATACCCTGTTGCGCAAACTTCCCTTGTGGATTCTTACTCGAGGATTTTGGGCAATGCGGGGAATGCTAGGAAGGTTTTTGATGAGATGTGTGAGAGAAATGTTGTGTCTTGGATTGCCATGGTTTGTGGGTATGCGAGGATGGGGGATATTGATAATGCTATGAAGTTGTTCGATGAAATGCCTGAGAGAGATGTCCCCTCTTGGAATGCTATAATTGTAGGGTGCCCTCAGAATGGGTTTTTCTGAGGCAATTAGATTGTTTAGGGAAATGGTTACTCTTGCTATGGAGAAACAGTTACAGTTTCAATATGTGAAACCAAACCAAGTTACAGTTGTGTGTGCACTTTCAGCATGTGGCCACACTGGGATGCTTCAGCTCGGAAAATGGATACATGGTTACATATACAAAAATGGGCTTGTTCTTGACTCGTTTATATCAAATGCTCTAGTGGATATGTATGGAAAATGTGGAAACCTTGAACAGGCAAGAAAGGTTTTTGAGATGATTCCAGAAAAAGGCCTAACATCATGGAATTCAATGATTAATTCCTCCGCGCTTCATGGTCAAAGTGACGGCGCAATTGCCTTTTTTGAGCAAATGATGGAGTGTGGTGAGCGTATAAGGCTTGATGAGGTCACTTTCATTGGTTTGTTAAATGCATGTACTCATGGAGGATTAGTTGAAAAAGGTTACTGCTATTTTGAGATGATGGTTCAGAGATACGGGATCGAGCCTCGGATTGAGCACTACGGGTGCTTGGTAGACCTTCTTGGCCGAGCAGGAAGATTTGATGAGGCAATAAAAGTTGTTAGGGGCATGAACATGGAACCTGATGAAGTCATTTGGGGTTCTTTGCTTAATGGATGCAAAGTTCATGGGCGTACAGATTTGGCAGAATTAGCAGCCAAAAAGTTAATTGAAATTGATCCAAACAATGGAGGTTATGGAACAGTGTTGGCTAACATACTTGGGGAGCTGGGAAAGTGGGACGAAGCTCGGAAGGTATGGAGAACATTGAAGGAGCGAAATTCTTTAAAAATCCCAGGCTGTAGCTGGATTGAGGTTGATGACTTCCCATAGAAATAGTATATTTTGCAATCAAATTTTGACACAATGTAATTATGTCATACAATAAATTTTAATTTTTTTTTGCCAACTACAAAATTTATACAAAGATATTTTAATTTTTTTCCAACTACAAAATTTATACAAAGATAAAAATAACTCACCAATAAATAATTTCTAGACATGTGAAAAATATATGCAATAAATTTTAAGATATGTGAAAACTAAATGATCACCAATCTAAGGTAGCCCATGGAAAAAAAAAAAAAAAATCTAAGGTAGCCTCTCCCCAGCCAAGTTTTTCTCCCTTTAAATTTTTTGATAGGCATAAATACCTTATTAGAGGTAATCATATGTTCAATACGGGCACTGAAATTTTGAAATTAAAGACAAAAAATACCTCACCAATAAATAATTTCAAAACCTGTCCCTCTAATCCATTCCATAAGGCCCATCCAAATTTGGGATGTAAGCTCCATTTAAAAAAATCTATATAAGGCCTTCCCTTAAAAAGGGCCAAGTTATATGAAATATCCAATTTGATGGGCCTCATCACCAGTTGGCAAAAAAAAAAAAAAAAAAAAAGAACTGAGAATATGCCCATTTATTTTCACTTTTTTTCTCGTGACAAATCAATGTTTGAATTTTTATTGGGAGATGTGTTCAAATTTAGTATCCGAAAACTTCTCTAAGAGGATTGCCTCATGTAGGAGAATACATGTATTTAGAAAAAATAAAAATCTCTCTCTTATTTATTTATTTTCTTCTTTTCTGATCCCTTGCTTTTTTTTTTATAGACCAGATGATAGATGCTGTGAGTCCCATCCTTATATAAAACTCATCTGACTAATTTAAGGAGATTAAGAAAGTTAAATAAATTATTTAATTATAACATATATTATATGATCTCTCTAAAATGTTTATATATGTATTATTGGATTATATACTCCCTCCAATTTTCATAAAAAAAGCCTCCTTTAGCCCTTTTTATGAGAGTCTGAAGTTAGAATTTTCGTAATTTTTTTTAAAACTCCTACTTAGGATTATCTGAATACTTAATAAATTGGGTCTCATACCAATGACAGCAGTTAGTATAAATTTCCCAAACGCTGCGTTTTATTCAAAGCCGAGTACGTAGGTCACAACAACAAGACTCCCACGTACGAAACATTCAGTGAAACTAAAAGCCGCACAAGGGAAATCGATCCCATATATATATCATCGCTAGCTGCAAGTACTTACTATTATCAGATTTATCGTCTTGTTAACTATAGGAATTAGATTGAAAAAATTATGGAGAGAGATAAAGAATCATATTTATTATTTATGGAAGAGCAACATGCTCATATAATGATATCCTTTCACAAGGATTTTATTCATAGAGCCTAAGTGATTAATCCAACTAAAAATTAGCCTCTACTTCATTTGTATGATGGACTTTTCAGCTTTCATGAACACGATCACGAAGTTATTGCGGCTGAAGGACGAAAAGTATTAATCCTTCTGGTCCTTAATATACTCTTTCCGGTCCTAATTATTAGATAAAATTGACTTTTTTGGAGAAATTAAGGAAGTTAATGAAATTACTTTAGAGTATTTATATTTTTTTTTTCTCTAAACTAATTAATTTGACTAATAATAAACTAATGTATAATCTAAGGATATTAAAAATATAAACACTCTAAAGTAATTTAATTGGCTTCCTTAATTTCTCCAAAAAATTCAACTTTGTCTTATAATTAGAGCCGGAGGGAGTATTATGTTTTGGGTGTTGATCTTGATCATAAAGATAAGACATATTTTTTATATTTGTCAACGTTTTCCTAATTTAGCCATTGACATTAATCAAGTAAGAGAGAGATGGAGGAAATTAAGGAAGATGACTAAGGTGTTTTAAAAAATACATATCATATTAACTAACCCAATTAACTTCCTTAATCTAATCAAATTAGTTAGGTAAATATGTCTTATATTAATACTAGCTAGCTCAATGGTACCGGGTTTCACATGGCACTCGTACCTGCCCCTAGGTCGAGTGTTCAAAACCTGTATGTTCTAACTGCGGAGTTGATATTAGTACTAAATATATGACATATTTCTTATATTTGTCAATCTTTTTCAAAATTGCCCATATATATTGATATTAAATCAACAATAACCAAGTAAGAAAGAGATGAGGAAAATTAATAAAGATGATTAGGGTGTTTTAGAAAAACATACTTCCTATGGTCCTTAATATAAGACATATTTACCTAATTTGATTAGATTAAGGGAAGTTAGTTAATATGACATGTATTTTCTAAAACATCCTAGTCATCTTTCTTAATTCTCTCATTCCCTCTCCTCCTTCATTATTATATTGTTAAGGGAGCATCAATAGGGGTAAATTAGGAAAAGATTGACAATAAGAAAAATAGATCTTATATTTAGGATTAAGATCAACTCCCTAAATATGTCATATATTAAAGATACGAGCGGAGTATCATGTTAACTTAACTAACTTCTTTAATTTAATTAAATTAGGTAAATAAGTCTTACATCAAGGATATGATAAATATAATGGTGGCTATGTTAATTCTATGGTATTAAGATGATTTTATGTTGCCGTTATAATTGAATTCCAAAATCTCAAGAAAGGCTAGGATAACATGAAAACTATGTGTAGGAGTTGCTAATAACATATATTGTCTTTTGTAACTGAAGCTTAAATTGTGGGTCACTTATCCAACCAATTCCAAATTAATTGGAATATTTCACTCAAGAGAATATGACATAGGTTGCATTGCTGTATATATTACATTATTTAAACCTAGATTAATTTAATAACAATTACATAACCATATATATATATATAGTATAAGTCGCTTTCTAGAAGAATGATTTGGTCCACAATATAACTCACTTAGAGTGTAATTAATACTTATTTGTTAATTTTCCCCCTGTAATTAATATTCAAATGTGGCTCCTTATATTTTTCTCTTTTCTTTAATATCTCATTTAATATGGGTAAAGTTGGAAATTTCTTTCAATTTAGAATGAATTTAATGAGTTAATTACCATTTTTTGATTTTGATAAATTAGTTAAAGTGACTTATACTGTAAACCGGATATATAGTATAATATTATCAAGTTGCTAGCTAAGGTTCCCCGCAATTATTTCATCCACTGAGCAAGTAATAATGATTGACACCATGCATGCACGTGGGTCGGTAGGGTTATACTGTCTTTGGTTCTTATTATAGGTCATATTCTAGAATCAATAAATCATCGACAGCCTTATTAATATTACTTCTTTCCCATTTTACCTTTGTTATTAACTGAGGTCCAAAGTTGCAAAGTTGGAAAAATTTATATTAATTTAAAACAATTCAACAACTTGACTGTCACCTTGACATGTGAAAATTAGTTAGAACTTGGAAGTGCTCTATATAATAACGACCTCTTTTTTTAATGACATTTTTTTATAATAAAAGTATGTCATTTAAAAATAATATACCATTCCAAGAATAATTTTACATATGTGTGTGTGTGTGTGTGTCATTATATTGTCACGCACTAGCCACATGGGGTAGCTGGCGTTCTTGTCCTCATCATACTTTTCAGGTGATTTAAACCCTAAAGGAAAAGCATGAAACAATATTTTTCAAGCAGCTCTGAGCTTAATTTGTCTCACGTTGTGGTTTTTCTTGTATATTAAATATATAAGGGCCACGCACATTGATGCCCTAATTAAAAAAAGTGCCTCCCTCAAACGATGGATTTTAGCGTAAAATGGACGGTTAGCGCTATAATAAGTTTTCATTATTAAAAATAAATTTAAAATAGGTTTATTAATTCAATTGGTAAAGAGGTTGGCTTATAACCGTAAGGTTATGAGTTCAAATCTCACCTATATAAGGATCTTATTGGTAGGCGATCTGTAAGTAATTCTGTAATTACTCATTTGAACCTAGAAGCATGCCCTGACTCTTTAAGCCGAAAGACCCAACTCACATAAATTTTTTGTTTGAAAACATAGGTTTGCTTTTAATTTCACCGCAAAAGTCTGCGAATTTTCTGGGCTAGTGGGGCACAAAAAGTAGTTTAAATTAATACCATTTGTCATTTTATCTGTAAATATACTAGTATTATGTTACAAAATACCTGCTCCCGTCCCTTGTATAAGATATAGTTAGGGATTGAATTCAGTCTTAAATATAAAATGAGTTCTTTGATCTATCCAAATTAGTTCAATAACTCTTATACTCAATGAGGAGCAGCTTTATAGGCTTACTTAGCCATATATACTCACACCCAAAACCCAAACATAAGTTACATAACTCTCATTTACACTTATATTTTTTAAACATTTGTCACTTCACAGGGAAGGCGCCATGTACGTGTTTTTCGGATGAGTTGGAGCACCTAATTTGGATTGTCTAGATTAGAACTAGACGGTTCAGATCTTATCATTTTTACACTTATTTTTTTAAAAAAATTATTTTAATGGATATGAAAACTAAAATAATGAGAATCTATATTTTTTTTAAATTAATTTTTATTTAAAACCCATCAGATGAAAAATTTAAATTTGTACAGTTGAAACTATATTTACACGGTGCAAATCTCATCACAGTGATGAGCACCCAAACATTTTGCCTTTTTTCCTTCCGATTTTTCACGTGGTTCAAACCCTTAAAAGTTAAAATTAAATCATTTGTAAGCATCGTTTTTGAGCTTTCACTTGCTCATGGATTAGCAACTTAGCTCTATAAAATGACGCTCCTACTTCACATATACTCACACCCAAATCAAAATATTTATCAAGTCTTCCATAGCCATACACCAATAAAAACCATGAATACCATTCAGACATTGCCTGCTATATTCCTCTCTTTCTTCCTTCTCTTTATTGGCTTCACCGCCGCTGCCGCAGCCGCAGCCACCTCCGTCGCTGGCAACAGCAACGCCACCCCAGTGCTGGACTCCGACGGCAATCCAATGAAAAATGGCGGCAAATACTTGTAGTCACCTACAAATGGTGGTAACATTGTAATTGGCATAATCAGGCTTGGTTCAGAAATTACTAAAGACTGCAAACTCGCCGTGATTCGATCCACCGTTGGAATGTCAACAACCATATCTTCTGCATCTAAAATAGTTGACAACATTATTTCTGAGAACGTTGCTCTGAATATATCATTTGCTCAGTTTGTACCCAACCCATGTTGTACCAAGTCTCGTACGTGGGTCGTTACAAGGTCGTACCCTATTAGAGAGCCTGTGATGGTTGGAAATGATCAACAGTTCGAAGTTTCTTTGCTTGATGGTTGTTTCTCTATTAGGGCTATTGATAGAACCAAAGGACACTATAAGCTTATCTTCTGTTACAATTTTGGAGGAGAGTGTGAAAACATTGGAAGCCTCCATGACATTTCAAACTTTTCGCGTTTTGTTGTCACACTTGGTGATCCTTTGGTTTTCAAGTTCAATAAGGTTAAGGAAAGTTCTGCCTCTGAGCTGTCAATGGCGGCTTGGGCTCTCGCAACCGAGCTAGGAATGTGCTTGGATCGAAGCGAGCCTCCCCCTTCATCATCATCATCACCTTTTTCTCTTTGTTTTTTTCAGTAACATGTGGGGCTCTTGGTATCCAGTGCTTTTTCTGGGTTTTATGATCAAATATATGTATTGCACTTTGCTTTTTTTCTGGGTTTTATGATCAAGTAGTATACGTATGTATTGCACATTGCTTTTTATCACATCGTTTCAAACAAAGTTTTACTATAACATTTCTCTAGTTTAGAGCCGGCATGTAATTGATTCAATTATGAAATCATGAGTAGTCATTGATTCAATCGACCCATAATAATCATATATTTTTCTTTCTATATGAATGGAAAATTCCAACCAACTATTCTGAAGGTTTACGACCATGATGCCTCTTCCTAATGATCTTTTTAACAAGATGGTATTCGAACTTAGTTTATGATTGAACCATATTTTTATATGAATTTTTTATGATTAATTTGGGATTTTAATATATTTGCTAGGACATTATTGCATTATTAAGCATTAATTTTGGTTAGGGACAATTATTTTAAATTAATGGGAATTAGGGGCAAAATGGTCAAAATTCATTAATTATTAATTTTTATTTATTGTCCCTTAAAATTTTGATATTACCTTGTGTTTAATATTGTATTTCAGGTGTTTTGGAAGAAAATTGTAGATTTTGGTGGTCAAATTAATATTTTGAAGATTGGGGAAAATCACAGAAAGGGGCCCTATATTTTGGGAAAATTACAAAAATAGGAAGAAAAGGACAGCGTAGAAATACAGAAAAGGACCCAAAAGTTTCAGAATATTGCATTTCAGGTGTTTTGGAAGAAAATTGTAGATTTTGGTGGTCAAATTAATATTTTGAAGATTGGGGAAAATCACAGAAAGGGGCCCTATATTTTGGGAAAATTACAAAAATAGGAAGAAAAGGACAGCGTAGAAATACAGAAAAGGACCCAAAATTTTCAGAAAGTTTAGTCCGCCTCACAAATATTTCAAAATATTTCACTTTGGTCCTTCCTTTTAGAACTTTTCAAGTTGCAAATAGGTCCCTGGTCAAAACTTGCGTTTTGACAAGGACCTACGTACTGTTCCCTTTCTTCATCAGCACAGAAGTACCCGATTGGGCTGGAGAAAAACAGAGACCAGGGCCTACTTTGGATTATTTGAATGGGCTGATAAACATGACAAGCACAGACCCGACTTGGTTGCATCTGGATGGACATGGCAAACTGGACATGGCAGACCCGATCTGAGACGCAAGCAGAGAGTTCCATATACAAAGTGGCGCCGCAGATACAAGGGGACCTGGTACACGATCATCGAGTTTCATCATCAGACCTTCATCTTCGATCCTTCCCTCTCCTCTTGACTCTCTTCCTTGCCGGCGACAACGTCCATCTTCACTGTCGCCGGCGAGCACCACGTCTTCATCACCAATTTGCAGTCCTCTGTTCTTCACCACCAGAGGGAGTTTAAGCCACCTACAGACCACACCGTCACTGCTCCTCTGTTCACCACCGACCTTCTTTTGCTTTTCTTTCCATCGTCCAACACCACAGTCCGTTCTCCGTTGTACTGCCATGTGCACCACCTCCACCTCCAACCACAACCGTCGTCATCTCCTTCCTCCCTTCTGACCTCCCACTCTGTTATCCCATTCAGCAACTTCCATTGCCCAAGTCTCTGAATCAATTCTCCATTGCCTCTGTACCTTACACTCTATTCCTTACATACTTCCTTTTATTTCTCTTCTGCCACCATCATCAGCACTCCTCCTATTTTCTCTTTCAACATTTTCCAACACCACTCATTTCTATTTTCAATTCATCACTAAATCTATCTTGTTTTCTTTCAATTTCCTTGGCAATTTTGGTTGGTTCTCTGATTCAGGCAATGACAGTGGTTGCAGTGGTTATGAGTGGCTGATTGTTCATTGAGTCTTGGTGGTAGAGGAGGTGGCTAAAGCTTCAAGGTTTTACAATGAGAGTTTATTATTTTCTATTTGCTCAATTTATACATTATGTTTTTGTGAATTAATTTTACATTGGGACATGTATGTTTTGAGACTTAGATGAGTGATTATTTGTCTATGTTGGTTAATATCTTGTGTTGAATTTGGTATTGGTGCATTTGAATTTTATTAAACTTATTTTCCTATTGGATTAATGAAGTTATACATTTTATGTGATATCTACATTGTGTGATGGATTTAATTTAATTTGAATGTCGCGATTGTGCTTTCAATTAAGAGGAATCAAGTGCATTAATTCATTTTCAATACACATCAAGTGGGTTTTTAACAATTTGCCTAAGAGGTGATTAAGAATGCGATTGTATGACTAGTCATTTATTTGGTAGATTGGGCCTAATGCAATTGCTTAGGGTTTTTAATTTGACTCGATGTAAAAGTAACTCCCAAAATATTTTAAAGAAGCTAGGAAAGCCACCAAATTTGCCACTAAGATTCATTTCATCATTCATATTTCCAATTCCAGATTCATTTCCATTCACACCTTCATCATTTTTATAGAAAAGATAAAAAATAGCAGTTTAGGGATTTTAATTAACTTTTGCATTAATCATTTAGTTTATTAATTTGAAAAATCTAAAACAAAATTTCCCCTTATTTTTATTGCATTTGCATGGCATATAGATTACTTAGGACTCAATAAAAAACTCCTCAAGTGAGACGACCTGAGTGTTGCATTGTACTGCAATTCTTGGATTAAAAATATTTTTCATTTGACCCTAAGGCGTAAAGAAACGGTCAAATCAATGGCGCTGTTGCCAGGGAGCTAAGTAATTGGCTCCCTAGGTAATCTAATTGTCAAATTCATCTTTTGACAAGGGGTTTCTCGAGTGAAGCTTGTTAGTTTTGCATATTTTTTTATGTCTTTGCATATAGTTTAGGATTTTTACATTTAGGTAACTTGCATAGCATTCATTGCATTGTTTTGACTTTGTAGCTTCTTTGTGGTGTCGTTGCATTCAATTTGATAGAATTTTGAGCTCATTTGTTTGAATTCACCATGTCTCCAAGTTAATTCAAAGCATATTGCATCTTTGGTCATTTTGAAATTCTTTTTCCTCATTTTTCATTTGCATTTGTATTTTTGTAAATTCTTTTTCTTTGTTTTTCATAGTTTATAGTTAGATAATTCTCTTGTGATTATTGGAATTTATTGTGATTGAATTTCATGGCTTGGTTTAATGGTAATCAAGGTTTACCCTTTCACTCTCACTATTCTGTAGGAAATTCAACTGAAAGGAAAGAGTCTATCTCTGAGAGCATCCATTCCATTCAAAAATCATTGATGCTTCTTCAAGCTAAGTTGGGATGTTAAGATAGTCCAATTAATCAAGAATGTTATGGTTCATTCCATCCTTCACATCATGAACCCTACCAACAACCTTCATCCCAACCTTATTACCCACCACACACACCCTATAGCTCATATTATGAGCCTTCTCCATCATACAACCACATGTCATCTCATAAATCTCTTCCTTCATTTCATTATACTTCCTAACCATTTCATTTACCCCCTGAATCTCTATACCCACCATTTGAGCCATCTTATAGATCTTCTTCCCAACTATGTGTGCCAAACCAAGACTCTTCCATTTGTGACGTCATTAGAGAGCTCCAAAACCAAATCACTCAGGCTATCAATGAAGAGCAGTCCAACAAGGATATCGTTGCTCATCAAATGGAAGTGATTCAAGAGTTTCAAACTCAAGTGGATGATCATACCAAAGAGCGGCAGTCACAAATGGATTTTCTTATCAGAAGATTGAAACAACAAGAGAAAGAAAGTGAGAGATTGGAAAAGGAACTTGAATGTCTCACTCAGCAAGCACAACCATTGAAGAATCCCCAAGAACATCCTCCTTCCATGTTCTTACATACACATGAAGCGGAGCATCTAAAAGAAAGCGATGAGGAGATGCAGGAAACATAAAGGGTTTTTAAATTTCATACTCCACCAGAGACTCACCCACCACATACCCTTCCATATGAACCACCCTCTCCACCATGCCACAAACATTCACCCCAACCCCCTATTCTTTAAGCTTCAGGACTTGATGCATTTCTCACATTTCCATATATGGATTCCCAAACCCTTTCCTTGCGAAGAATGTATGACCAACTAAAGGTCCGGCATCTAGAATTATTCATGCTCAAGGATGCTCTTAGACTCTCTGAGGAAATGGAAAAGGAATTAGAGGATATTGAAAGCTTCATCAAGGCATTAGTTGACCATGTGATATGGATAAAGACTCAAGGAGAAGAAGGAGCTCCATGGTCCTCTAATGCCGATGATGATGGGGAAATTGGAGAGCTAAACCCACATGCCACTTCACAAGTGGAAGATTCCAATTATCCAGAGCCTATTCCCACACAAGCACAAGAAGTAAAGCAAGTTCACATGAGCATTAAAGAGTATTCTCTACCATTTGGTAATAATCTTATCCTTATCGAAGTTGACTCTCCTACTACTTTAACTAGTAAAACAATTCATGATTTGAGTGATGATGAGGTGGATGAGGAAATCATTGTTGAAGGCCCTCAAATGTTTGAAAATGTAATTGCTCAACCCATTAGTTCAAATAGTGGTAATTCAATTGTACTTGTTGATGACTGTGCTTCTACTTCTTTGTGTGATGTTTCTATTGTTGAAAATGCTTCTCTTCATAGTACTAGGGATGATTGTGCTCAATTGGATGATATATCTTCATGTTCTTGTGCAGAAGATCATATTTGTGTTGATTGTTATCTTGAAAAATACCACTTGCTTGTTGAGTTTCGAAATAAAGCATTTAATGAAGTGGTTGATTCTACTATTGATCTTGATGCACCTCCTTGTACTATTGATGATTGTAAGCATGACAATTCGGGAAATGTTGAATCTTGTATGGATGCTAACGTGGTTGTTGTGATTGCGAAGGACCATAGCCTAGACACAAATCTTTCTCTTGATTCTAATAAATTGCATGATAGTTTAATAAGGAAAGATTCAACTATTTTGATTGATGACATTGCAAATGAAAATGAATCTTTCCATATTATTCTTTCTTATGATTTGCCACCCAATATAGAAAAAGAAAAAGATTCTTTTGAAACTTTGAAAGTTTTGGGTGGTAATGATTTGAAAAATTCTCCTTCTTCTTCCACTCTTTTCCCTTCCATCTCTTGTGATTACAATGATATGTGGTGTACCCCAACACTAAGTTGGATTCCGCACATTCCACTTTGCAAACACAAGAGAATTTAACTGTTTGTTTGACTCCTACTGATGGGAGTGCCTTTGATTTCCTTGGATGTGATAGTTACTTGGAGAGTTTGGAACTTAATTTGCCTTTACTTCACTTAAAATCTCTTTATGTTTTTATTTTTGGATGGGATACTGCTGTTTGCTCGGATCCTTTGCATTCACATTCTTGGAAAGGTCGTCGGAGGAACCAACATCCACCGTACATCCTTGGACCTCTTCCAATTGATCTTGAGCCACCTCCACCAAGGAAATCCAATGCGGGAGAAGTTATTTTTAAAGAAAAATGCATGATTCTCATCAGGGATGAGAATTTCTCCTTCAAGCGACTCAAGATACTCTAACACAAGTTGTCTCTTTCCTCACTTGTTTTCTTCCTAAATCCTATGATTTTTTGAGCTTAATTGTTGTGTGAAGAAGATAAGTGTGGGGGAGGGACACAAACTAGTAGAAAAAGGTAGAAGTTGCTTAGTTTAATAGGTATAATAAGAACCCCCTTTGTATGCTTTGCATCTTTTTGCCACTACCATACTTAATTGCCATTGTTCCTTGAATTTCAACTTGCTAAGCATTCTCTTTAGAGAGTTTTTCCACATTAAGGACAATGTTTTGATTAAGTGCGAGAGAGGGGAATACATTTTAAATCCCATGAATTGTTTTTTTTTTAAATGAGAAATGTCTTAAACTAGAAAATTTTTCAATAGTTACTTGCTTTAAAATTTTTTTTTCAATAGTTACTTGCTTTAACGCATCTCCTAAGTGTTAAAGGGTTGCATTTGTCACTTTGGAAATGTGATTTGTGAGAAATTCTTTGACTTTTCATGATTTCTAGTGTTTTGGCAACTTTTTGAAACCATGATTTGCTTTTCAAGTAAATGGGGAGAGAAATAAACCCACAATTGGATTTTTGCTTACTCCTTGTTTTGAGAAAAGAAAGTTTCTATATCATTAATGCTTTTAAGGGTTGAACATTTTTATAATTGATTGTAATGTTTTGATTGATTATATTTGTAAGGTTAGCATTAGGAATGGTGAAGTAAATGCATTGTGGTTGGCTTCCTATGCAATTTATTGTGTTGGAGTGAGCATTAGAGAGGAAACTTGTTGGAAGGTTAATTGAGCCTTGAATTATTTCTATGTGTGCATGTTCATTTAGTTCTTCGCCTTCTATAACTTGTTTACACTCTTTCAAAACGGCATTTGCATTAGTGTGATGGAAATGAAAGATGCATTCATTCTAAACCCTTTCAACCTAAACACAAACCCTCATTTGTCACTATTTGCTTACCCTTTTGAGCCATTCCTATGTTGTATGCATGTCAGTTATTTATAGTATTCATAGTATTTTAAAATCAAAGTGGTTTGCTAATAGGAAGTTGAACATTGTATATATTGAAATGCCATGTATTTAAAAAAAAGAGTATTGAAAAAGAAAAGAGTGAGTGTAGTTTTGAAAAAAGAAAGAAAGAAAAGGAGAGAGTTTAGTTTTAAAAAAAAACATTAAAAAAATGTATATAGTTTGAAAAAAAAAAAGAAGAAGAAAAAAATTTGAATGAGAGAGAGAGAGAGAGAAAAGCAAAAGAAATACCAAGAAGACATTTGTTCATGAATCTAGAAAAGAATTGGCAAGAGTTTTTAAGTTATTTAGATGCTATGAATTTATTCATTAACTTAGACATGCATATCAACATTTCCTTCTCACTACTACAAAAAACCAAAGCTGTGGCGTTAGCGAAGTGTTACATATCTAGATGCCATTAAAAGAAGCTGTGGCACTTGGAAGCGCCACATCATTTTATTTTATAAAGAATACCCTCCTGTGGCGCTTGATGGGACAAGCGCCACAGGAGGGTCCTAATTTTTTTTTCTCTTTCTTTCTTTTTTTGGGTACTTCCTGTGGCCCTTGTTTCAAGAAGCGTCACAGGAACTCTTTTTTTTTTTTTTTGCTATTTTTTTCATATCTCCCATAATTGCAGTATTGCACACTACATGGTCTAATAAACATTTTGTATCTATATCCACAGTACAGCAGAATAAAGTAAAGCAAACAACAATGATAGATAACTTTAAAATGATATAAACAGATGATTAATTAGTTAAAGTAGTACATAAAATAATTATACAATATATTGCATGTGAATGAATTATACAACAAATTCAACTTGAATATATGCATGCATGACACATCAATTGCCAAGAAACAACACAACAAAGGCCAGCAACTAGTGATGAATTAAATAGTATAGCTACCAAGAGATTTGCCTAAACACATATTCACACCATTCCTCAATCACTTCATTAAGCTGATGGTCAGTCAAAGTGTCACAACGTTGATCTTCATAATACTACACATATATACAATCAGCCACAAATTAAAAAGAATTATAATCAGCAAAATGTAATTATCAGGCACTAATTAAATTTAATTAAAACACAATATGAAGTGCAACTAAATGACTTACTTTTTGAGGAATAAATGCCTGATCATGCGTAATTACATACATAAATTTCATTATGTAATACCCACAATCATTGTCATTGGGTTGGAAAGAGCACTGCAAAAATATAATGCAATATTATATTAACTCTGTTTATGAATAAAAATTGTTTATTAACAAAGTTTTAGTTAATTCATATATCAGTACCAGTATCATATATCGTGGTATGCACCCGATCACTACATGCATTGTTCGTCTTACCATGCCTTTTCCATCGTATATATGTTTGATAAATACCGTAATACACTAAATGATCTAGTAAATCAAGTGGACTGATCCGCTTTCCAAAACAAGATAAGCAAGGACACAAGATTTTGTCAGGATCTTTTGTGTGCTCAAATGCAAATATAATAAAATCTTTCACCCCATCTATATATTCCCTTGAATACCGATTAGATGACATCCATTTATGATCCATCTGTAACCCCCTACCTTAATAACCATATTTATAGTTCAAGAATGCGTCATTAAGTTGAAATAGAAACCAGTGGTTAACTTAAAACTTTTCCAAAACTTGTTTAGTGCGGTCTCACGTTCACATCTAGAATATAATTGGTTTGACCATTTTGGTTTCATTTATACATATCAGAGTGCAACCAAAAATTCCTGACAACGCTCAGGTTTCGTTACTTAATAAAGGGTTTACAACGCTTAGTTTCCCATACAGGGGATTACACAACACTATTCAATATATACAACATGTGCAACTAATCCCCAACAAAATATGACAACCAACTACCAAAATTAAAACTCCTAGCTAGGAGCTCTAACTGCCCTTCGTCACTTGCTTTTCCTTTGAACCACTTGCCCTTGCTATAGGTTAATCATTGGAAAGAATGAGATTCAAAAGAATCCCAGTAGTAACAATTCACTTATAACATGTACAATCACAAAACATGTAAGCAAATCACGACAATAACAACACAACGGCATTTCTGCAATAGCTTTTACTGCATTCACAACGGCATATTTCACAACAGCATGTTTCACAACAACACAACAACGACATTTCACAACGGCAATGTTACATCACGACATATTCAATGAAATGACATACATGCAAGGCATCGTACACAAAATAAGAGAATTCAGCAAGTGGAAGAAAGTGATCCCAATTCCCTTTGAAGTCGAGAACACAAGCTCGCAACATATCCTCTAGTGTCTGGATAGTCCTTTTTGATTGACCATATGTCTGAGGATGATAGGCCGTGCTGAATCTCAATTGAGTTCCTAATGCTTCATGCAACACCTTCCAAAATCTTGAAGTGAATCGGGGATCACGGTTGGAAATGATGTTCTTCGGTATGCCATGGAGTTTCACAATCTCTCGGATATAAATCTCTGCTAGCTTGTCCGGAGAGTAACCAGCATTGATCGGTATGAAGTGTGCCGACTTCGTTAATCGGTCCACAATTACCCAGATCGCATCATAATTCCTGATCCTGGGCAATCCCACCACCAGGTCCATGGTCACACTTTCCCATTTCCATTCTGGAATCTCAGGACTTTGAAGCAAACCAGGTGGTCTCTGGTGCTCAATCTTTACCTTTTGGCAAGTGAGATACCTCGCTACATACTTTGTCACATCACTCTTCAAACCCGACCACCAATACATAAACTTCAGATTATGATACATTTTGGTCATACCAGGATGAAGAGTATATGGTCATCTAGAATCTTCTATCTCAACTCCACCTTAAGTGGAACACAAATTCTCTTCTGATAGTGAACTAGTCCACTAGGTGACAGATCATAGCCCTGAGCTTCTCCCCATTCAATTCTAGCCAGATTCCGCTGTATCCAGCCATCTTGTCTCTGAGCTTCTTCAATCTCAACCCTCAGATCACTTTCCCCTTGGGAAACATTATAGTTAGCACATACGATCTGGTTTGACAAATTCAAGTCCCGAAAATCTTCTATCAATTTCACCTCTTGAATCATCATTGCTGCAACTAGCACCGTCTTTTGACTAAGAGCAATAGCGACGACGTTAGCTTTACCCAGATGATACTTGATCTCTAGGTTGTAATCTTTCAGCAACTCCATCCACCGACGTGTTAGAACAAGCGTTTCACCCAAGAGGGGGGGTGAATTGGGTGATACTAAAAATTTCTTTGCAAATATAAAATTTGACGGTGAAATTAAAACAGTAAGGAATAAGGAGAAATATCACCGAAGTGTACACCGGGAGTTATACTGGTTTGGTCACAACCACTTTGACCTACGTCCAGTCCTCAGAGCTTCTCTGAGAGTTTCACTATAACTTCTAAGATTCAGCGGGTTCTTGGCACCTCAGTACAAGCAAGTTCCTTCACCTGGATACTTGCTCCCCCTTACAAGTTTTAATCTAATCCCAAGTCAAGGTTTCACAACCTTAAGTTATCTCAATAACAAATATTGAGTTTGAATGAAATATCTCTCTCACGAGTGAATAAGAATCACTGAAGTACAGAGTTACAAAAATCACGTAAAACAGAGTAATGAACTTGATGATATGTTTGTGTATGTTCTGGGTGTTCTTTCTCTGTTTGGATGTTCCCATATATATAGACGTGTTGGAAAAGATCGTTGGAACATTTTCTTCTCGTCCGTTGGAGAGTGCGCAGCCACTGTTGACTTTTCCAGTATTTGAAAAATATCCGTTTGCGGTAGGTGGTGGTAGGTGACATTTGAACGTTGCATTTGACTTTCCTTATTTGGTAAGATCTCTTCATTGTTTATCTGTGGATATGCTAAGAATACTAATATAATGAAAGGTTAATCATATAGGAAACAAATCAATGAATGTTGGAATGAATTTTGAATTTATGGGTTTGCATACTAGAGTAGCTACTCGAGTATTCATTAAAGTTTACTCGAGTACTTACTCGAGTATCATCGGGAATACTTTGATGAACTGCAAGTTAACAAACAAATATAACATTACTCGGGTAGTGCATGGAATAAGTTAAATTTCAAACCTTTGGAAATGCATGTTTACTCGGGTACCTACGCGAGTAATGCACTCTTTTATTCATAGGTTACTCGGGTACCAACTCGAGTAAACCTTCAAATAAACTTTTGATTACTCGATGCTTTACTCTAGTAATGTTGGCAGGATTTCAAGGCTGAGAGCACTTCAATTTTGGTTACCTTGTTACTCGAGTACATACTCGAGTAAACATAATTTTTCTATATGGCTTACTCGGGTAATGACTTGAAGTTTTACTTCAAAAATAACTCTACATACTCGAGTACATACTCGAGTAATCCACTTAAAATGAATCATTAAATACCTGCATACTTGAGTAACACCTCAAGTGAAGTATGATAAGAATAGATTAAGTTATTCGAGTACTACCTTCAGATTTTTGCTTACCATAGTGAGTTACTCGAGTAACATTGGCAGGGTACAAAATGCCGAGAGCAACACATTTTCTGAAACAGAGTAACTCGAGTACATACTAGAGTATCATTGGTGGGCTGAGAGCAACTGGAAGACTTTTACATGGTTACTCGAGTAGCTACTCGAGTAACGTTGGCAGGCCGAGAGCAACTCCAAGTTATTTACCTGATTACTCGAGTAACATTGGCAGGCCGAGAGCAACTTGAAAACTTTTAAGCTATTACTCGAGTACTTACTCGAGTATTGTTGGCAGGTTACTCGAAGGTATCTTTGGTTACTTTAAGTTTTGTCTCATTACTCGAGTACATACTCGAGTAATGCCTTAGAAAACTTGCTTCTAATCAAGTTTCTCAGCTTTTTCTCTTGGTCTTTCTTCATTACTCCATTGCTTACTTCAAGTGATGATTTTCCCTGTTATTACTTTGTTCAAACTTAAATCTCTTTCATAATATTCTTTGTTATCATCAAAACATGAGATCTAACACGGCTTATCTCATATTCAACTCTTTCTGATCGTACAAATACTTGAGAATCTTGTGGTCACAGTACAGTTTTACCATCACACCTACAGATAATGCCGCCATATTTTCAATGCAAACACAATCGCCGTAAGCTCCATATCATGAGTGGGATAGTTCATTTCATGAGGCTTAAGCTATCGGGAGGCGTAGGCCACCACTCGTCCCTGCTGCATAAGGACACACCCCAACCCTTGCTTACTCACATCACTATACACAACATAAGTCAAGCTAGGATCGGGTATAATCAACACCGGTGCCGTGGTTAACCTCTCCTTCAGCTCAACAAAATTGTTTTCACAACGTTCATCCCACTTAAACGGCTGATCTTTTCGAGTGAGTTTGGTCATCGGCAAGGCAATCTGGGAGAAATTTTGAATAAATCTCCGGTAGTAACCAGCAAGACCCAGAAAACTATGTATTTCAGCAATTGTTTCTGGCCTCTTACAGTTAAGTACCACTTCCACTTTACTGGGATCCACCGAGACCCCTTCTTGCGAGATAACATGGCCCAAGAATTTTACTTCTGGAAGCCAAAAATCGCACTTACTTAACTTGGCATAGAGCTGCTTTTCAAGCAATATCCCTAGCATAATTCTCAAATGATGCTTGTGCTCCTCCCTGCTCTTAGAGTATATCAGAATGTCGTCGATAAACACCACTACAAATTGGTCTAGGTGTTGTCGAAAGACACGATTTATGTAATCCATGAATACAGCAGGTGCATTAGTTAGGCCAAAGGGCATTACTAGATACTCATAATGCCCATACCTAGTTCTGAAGGCAGTCTTCGGTACATCTTCTGCTTTCACTCGTAATTGATGATAACTCGACCTTAGATCAATCTTCGAAAATACACAAGAACCAGACAGTTGATCTAGAAGGTCATCGATTCTCGGGAGAGGATATTTGTTCTTAACAGTTATCTTGTTCAATTCTCTATAATCCACACACAGTCTTAGACTCCCGTCTTTCTTCTTAACAAACAATACTAGAGCTCCCTACGGTGAAATGCTGGGTCAGATGAACCCTTTTTCAAGTAAGTCTTCAATCTGCTTCTTTAGCTCTGCCATTTCATTTGGGGTCATTCGGTATGGGGCTTTTGATATAGAACCAGCTCCAGGCACAATTTCAATTGGAAACTGCACTTCCCTTTCTGGAGGTAATCCGCTAAGATCGTCCGGAAATACCTCAGGAAACTCTCTTACCACGGGTATACTTTCTAAAGTTTCTTCTATCTCTCCCTGCACGGAAAAGAATACCATATTCCCCTGGCACCCCTTCTCTAGATATTTCTCAGCTTTAGCTGTTGAGAGGAAGTTTAAACTAGAATTTGTATTATCATCCTTATAGGAATTAGGATACACTATTTTCTTGTTTCCACAATCCAGCAATACATTATTCACCGTCAACCAATCAAAACCCAATATGACTTCTAATTGGTAGAGCGGCAGACAAATCAAATCAACAGTAGACTCATACCCCTCAACAGTTATTACACAGTTCAAACAAGCCTCAACTATCACAACCTTGACACTGATCGACGTCGACGCAACCAAATCAAATGGCAGTTTATGAACATGTAACCCCAGGCACTTCACACAGTCATGGCAATGAAGGAATGACTTGCACCCGAATCAAATAAAGCTTGCAGTAAACTACCATTGATAAAGATTTTACCTTGAATCAGGTCAGGGGACTTCCGGGCTTCCTCGTGTGTCATGGTGAACACCCTGGCTTGATTCTTGGGCCTTTGCTCTGTCGGCGGCCATATGCATTCAGTAGCAATGTGTCCCGGCTATTTACAGTTATAACAAACTACTTGCCCCGTACATGTTCTGCCAGGATGTGCCCTCCCATAACGAGTGCATGTCAATATTGTTGGGGGTTTCTGATTATCACGACCTTCAGATTGATAAGACTTCTTACCACTACCCTTAGCTGAGAACCCCTGTCCCTTCCGCTTTTGGGAAGTATTCCCCTTACTAGGCTTACTGCGGTTGCTGGTAGCTTTGGCAGGATACAAATCTCTCAGATTGTTTTATGTGATTCTGCATTCTTCAACCGCTTTATTGAACTCAATAAACAAATGAGTGGCTAATCTCTTTCTCAATTATTGTCTTAGACCACGAATAAGCATGTCTGAACCCCATTCTTCATCATCCATTCTCCGAAGATAGGAGGAATACCGCAACAACCGGACGAAACGGGACAGATACTCATCAAAGGTCTCTATGTCTCCTTGTTTAATATTTAGAAATTCAGTTTCCTTCTCAAGCCTCACTGACTTGGGGAAATATTTCTCGTTGAACTGTCGTTGAAACACTTCCCAGGTCAGTGGTACATTGCGGCTTCGAAGTGTTAGGGTGATATTTCGCCACCAACGGTCTGCATCTCCTTCCAACTTATACACCGCTAACCGTGCTTTCACCTCTGATAGGCATTCAAGAACCTCGAAGATCTTTTCTAGTCTGTTCAACCAGTCTTCAGCTACTTGAGGATCAAATCTGCCTTTAAACACCGGAGGTAGATGTTTACAGAATTTGGAGACCCAATACTGCAAATCTCTCTCATCATGGGCTGGTACTCCATGTAACTCTGGGTTTGGTTCGGTGTGAGGAGGTGACTCTGGAGGTCTAATGGAGCCTTCAGCGGTTTCTTCGTGATGTGTGTCCTCTTTGGTCTCTTCGTGAGTGGACTGGCCGTGGTCTTTATTGGGTTTTGCCCTTTCCTCTCTGAGCTCTTCTCTCAGCTCAGCTATCATATCTCTTTGAACCCGAATCAACCCTATTATCTCCCGCATAGGGTCTGGTGGATTGTCATTAAGCACCACCTCCACTTCTGGTTCTACTCTTCTGTTTCTTGGGTGAACCATTGTGTCTTTCAATTCTACAATGATTCACCATGTTAGTATCATAACAAATGTATACACATAGTCCTTAAATCTTGTATATATCGGCAACCAGCAATAATACTCATGTGTATACCACAAAAAAATAATAAGTCATTTTCTTATGACTAAGGCAACAAACTATAGTAACTATCCTTGCAAATCCTACCCTTTCCAGGAACTACAGCTCTGATACAAAAAATGTAACCCCCTACCTTAATAACCATATTTATAGTTCGAGAATGCGTCATTAAGTTGAAATAGAGACCAGTGGTTAACTTAAAACTTTTCCAAAACTTATTTAGTGCGGTCTCACGTTCACATATAGAATATAATTGGTTTGACCAGTTCGGTTTCATTTATACATATCAGAGTGCAACCAAAATTTCTTGACAACGCTCAGGTTTCGTTACTTAATAAAGGGACGTTTAGTTTCCCATACAGGGGATCACACAACACTATTCAATATATACAACATGTGCAACTAATCCCTAACAAAATATGACAACCAACTACCAAAATTAAAACTCCTAGCTAGGAGCTCTAACCGCCTTTCGTCACTTGCTTTTCCTTTGAACCACTTGCCCTTGCTGTAGGTTAATCATTGGAAAGAATGAGATTCAAAAGAATCACAGTAGTAACAATTCACTTATAACATGTACAATCACAAAACATGTAAGCAAATCATGACAATAACAACACAACGGCATTTCTGCAACAGCTTTTGCTACATTCACAACGGCATATTTCACAACAGTATGTTTCACAACAGCACAACTGTAATACCCCGAATTTTGAAACTTGAGGTTAGAGAATAAGCCTGAGATAAGTGGACTGCTAAGCCCCGGTTTAGCAAGATCCTAAATTGTGATTAAGAGATAATGACTCCAAAAGTGGATGTGGTTAGTGATAAATAACCCTTTTGGAGAATTCGATGTGATTTGAGTTCTGGATGTGACTCGTATGTGCTGTGAGCAGCGCCGAAACCCTTTATTTAAGTTCAATTATGGATTAACCTCTAAATTGACTTAAAATAGAGGGAGGGCGCATAATGTGGTGATATGGAAAGATATGAAGTGTTTGGTGGTGATTCAAGAGAGATTACCATAATCAGGGGCAAAACGGTAAATTTACCGACTGACTGGTTAGTTACCGATGAGAACACTCCTTAGTAATCAAGATCAATGGCTAGGTTTGAAAGAACAAGAGGTGGAATCCTATGCATGCAAGTTTATATGAAATCATAGTAGGAAGTATAGGATGGTGCCAAGTGGCAAAACAAGGACCCTTGGATTAAAGTTAAGCTTTCTAATCATTTTTCTCTTCTCTCCACTTCTAAATGGTCGGCCAACACATGAGAAAAAAGGGGAAAATCTGATCACTATCTTCATCATCTTCATCTCTCCAAAGCTTCCATTTTCGCCAAGCAAGGAAGGAAAGAGAAAGGAGAAAGCTCATGGTAAGTGCTCTATATGGTCCTCTATTGCTAAAACACCCTTCTATAATGTTGTTCATAGTGATGAGAGCTTCATCTCTATGGTTTTAGATTCTTGATTGGAGGTGTTTAATGGCTTGAGGAAATTTGGAAAGATGGAGAATCAAAGAATTGGTTTGGGAAAGAGGAAGAGGTGAGTATTTGAAGACTTTTGATCTAAGTTTTGTGAGTTTTGGTTGAGCTTTGTGAATTTTGAATTTTGCCCTGATTTTCTTGTGATTTTGGATTGGATGAATTGGGTTGTGTTTTATGTTGAAAATGGTGCCATGTTGTGGTATTTGATCATTGGAATTGGTTTGAATTGGATTGGACACAATGGTTGAAAAACTGGAAATTCTGTCCAGTGAGAATTCTGTCTGGGTAGTCTGTTTGTGTTGCCGTTTTGACTGGCCAAATGATGTTCGAAAATTATGAAAATTTCCAGTCTTAAATTTCACATCTCAAGCTTCAAAATGGACATAAATTTTGTGTCATTTCGCTTTGTGAGCTGGGAGTTTGAACTGACCAAAGTTTGGCATCCAAACTGGACCCTGTTTTGGCAAGTCTGTTCTGGACAGTCAGATGGCGTGGACGTTTTGACTGGGCAAATGATGTTCGAAAATTATGAAACTTTCCAGTCTTAAAGTTCACATCTTAAGGTTCAAAATGGACATAAATTTTGTGTCATTTCGCGTTTTGAGCTGGGAGTTTGAACTGACCAAAGTTTGGTATCCAAACTGGACTCTGTTTTGGCACAACGTTAGGTTTTTGGTAAATCTGGACTTTTGTGGTGATTTCTAGTAATGGCCAATATTTTTCCTAAAAATAGGACTTAAATATCTTCCATTTGGCTTTGGAATCACCTTATTTCGATTGTTCCTGAATTAGTTATGATTTTTGGAAGTTCAGCCAAGAAACTGGATTTTCTGGGCCGCAGCCAACCCCCATTTTCAGCATTTTGAGATTTTGAAAGGTGATTTCCAACCTAGTACGTCCCAATCCTTTAAGCTTTCGTTGAGCTTATTTTAGCCACCTAAAGGGTGTGAATGGTAACCAACTTTAAGTGATATAAAAGTAAGAATTTGGAATTGAGATTGATCCTATATCCTTGATTTGGTTTATAGGGTTCAGTATTCATTGGTTCACGAGTAAGCGGAGCTGGAGCATACGTGGAAAGAAAAGTGTAGGGAACTTACCTCTCATGCATGTATTGATATTTGTGTTTGTGTATTGATGCATGTTATTGCTTTGCTTGATTATGTGAAACATATATGAATGATTGAAGCTCTGTTTCTATTTATGCTATGGCCATGAGTATGTTGTTGAAACATTGAGCATGCGAATATATCATTATGTGAACATGAGTTATTGTGATGCAAGCATGTCATGCATTAAACACTTATCTTACATGCATATTGGTATCTATTTCCTACTGGGATTCTCTAGAATCTCACCCTCCCCTACCAACATTTTAGACAGGTCAAGTGGCTCAAGGAAGGAGCAAGTGACTAGGGGCAGCGAGAATCCCTTATGGGCATTTGTATTTGGTAGTTGGTTATCGTTATATGCTGGGATAATTGTATATGTTCGAATGATAGTTGGGATGTATATTTGGATATTGTATTTGTATATTGGATGAGTAATGAGTATGCATGTATGGAGTTGAGATTGGTGTAATCCCCGTTTGAAGAATTGTAAAGGGCGAATGTGCCCTATGAATTCTATGTAAAGGTATGAACCCGGGAGTTGCCGGGAAGTTATTGTTGTATACTCTGATATTTGTATAAATGTGATATTCCGCGTAATGTAATTGTATTCGAAATTGAACATGAGACCAGGTTAAAGTGATTTCGAAATGTATTTGTGAAAACCCTGTCGTGAAGATGGGATTTTAAATAAGTTTTGTTTCCTATTGGTCTCTATTTCATTTTAATTGAGTATTTCGGATATAATTACGGCAGGGGGTTACAACAACAACGGCATTTCACAACGGCAATGTTACATCACGACATATTCAATGAAATGACATACATGCAAGGCATCATACACAGAATAAGAGAAAGAGTCGCTACCTTGTTCTTTCCGCTCGTGCACTGGCACTGGTTTATCACGTGTAGGGCAAATGTCAAATCCTATAATTAGAATTACGGGCGACATGTTA
Organism: Inga laurina; assembly: GCA_963855925.1. Taxonomy (NCBI): domain Eukaryota; kingdom Viridiplantae; phylum Streptophyta; class Magnoliopsida; order Fabales; family Fabaceae; genus Inga; species Inga laurina. The sequence continues at coordinate 6,862,218 of OY979702.1, forward strand.
TTACTTAATCCAATTCCTTAATTCAAACACTCAAGTTGGTTATCATTAGGGACATTTAATCAAATCAACTAAGGATTTAAAGTGGTCAATTAACCTTAAAGACCAATTCCTAACCTCAAAGTTCAACAATACTACATTATGCCATTACATCTTCAATTTTCGCATAAGGGACCAAGTCTGCCAGAATTTTCTCCAGACTTTGAAAAATCATAACTAATTCTATAAAAATCGAAATGAGGTGATCCCAAGTCCTATGAAAAGCTATTGAAGTCCTCTGCATAGGAAAAATATGAATCATTACTGGAAATCACTACAAAATTACAGAATTACACAAAATCCCACACTGCTCCAGAATTAAGTCCAGTTTCGACATCAAACTTTGGGCAACCAGAACTCACAGCTCAAAAAACGAAATGACACAAATTATTTGTCCAGTTTGAAGCTTGGAATGTCAAATTTAATACTGGAAAGTATCACAAATTTTAGAGATCATTTGGTTATCCAAAAACACCACACAAGTAGAGTACCTCGCTGGAATTCTGTTCAGGCTGAAAACCCAAATTTACACTTTGAGTTCCAATGACCCAAAATTCACAACCCAAGGCCATTCCCACATAATTTTTCGTGTAGAACACAATGGTAACATCAAAATTAACAAATTCCCACTCATTCTCCATGTCCTGTTTTGGCAGAAAAATCAAAATAAATTCCAATAATTACCAACTTCCAATTTCAGCATCAAACTTATGTCAAACGGTTTCCAATCATCATAAACCACCAATAACATAACCAAAACATCATGAATTACCCAAACCCTTGTTTAGCCAAAATCAGGGCAGATTTACACATGCCAAAATTCTCATTCAACCAACACAACCAATAGCTCAAATTGATGCTAATACTCACCTCTTGCTTCTCCTTAAGTTCTTTCTTTGATTCTTCAGCTTTTGTTCTTGCAAGGTGGCTGAAAACTCCTCTTCTTCAAAAACAAAAACCATAGAAATGAAGCTAAGGAAGAGAGGAACAAGTTTCATGAAGGACTCTTGAGCCATAGATGAGGTTAAGAAGGTGAAAAATCAAGATTAAGCTCACCTTGAAACCTTGCTTTTCTTCCTCTGCGTTTTTGCTGCTGCCAACCGACTTTGAGACAAATGAGAGGGAGTGAAAGCATTCAGAAATTCTCTTTCCTTGGCCCTTAATATCTGACCGAAAGTGGGCCAAAAGAAATAAAGAATACGTGTGGTGAATAATTATTCCTTCTTGGTCAAAGTTGATGATATATAAGATGACTTCAATTTTAATTCTCTCACCTCTCTTGCCTTTAAAATTCTTGGATGGAAAGTTTGAGAAAGATGAGGAAATATATGGATAATACTTTCTCTCTTTTTCTCTTATATCCCTAGCCACTTTTATTGACTTTTCATATGGAAAAGATGAAGTGTATGATATTAATTCTCTTTCCCTCATGTCATGCGAATTGTAGCCCATGGAATAGCCAAAAGGGCTTCTTCAATTTATCATAATTTCAACTCTTTAAATATTACTTCTTTAGTTGAAATTGTTGACTTTGTCATCATCTTTTACAACTTGGTCAAATTGCCTTAACATGTCATATGTAATAGCCTATATTGTTTCCTCTTGTCATACATAAGTCATGGCCCTTTGAAGAAGAAGATGATCTTGTAAAATCTCATCTTGCAATATAATATTTAATTGCCAATTTTGCATGTGAAACTTGACTAAATTCATAACAAAATTTCCAGAGGTAATTCTGTCATTAATCCCATCATCTATTCTGTACATTTAGCCCTTGAGTACATTTTAGGATATTACACCATCTATGCCTTCAATCTATTTTTAAAAAAAGTACGTGGTTAGTTGTATGACTATTGCATTTACTAATTACTTTTATATTCTCTTACCAATTTCAAAATAAATTCCGAACATGAAATCTTCAAAATTGAAGCTTTCTAAGTCTCAAACCCTATTTTTTAATTGACAAATAACCCATTCATTATTCCCAAGCATTATAATAATTTTTCACAACTCATAATGAAAGAAACCATATTTGCCACAACATATCATAGGTAAATTAGAAAACATTACAAGTTAACAAATAAAATCCAAGTGTTAAGAATATATAAATAATTATTTTACTCATGCAACTAATCCATACAATCATTAGAACACCTTCAAATTATAACTAACTATTATTAAATTCAACTAAAATCATATTTGTAAGCTCAAAATTTAAAAAACATACCTTAAATAGAAACTTCAATAGACTTATGAGCTGAAACTACAAACACAAATTACATATAAAAAAAGTCAATAAAATATTAGTGGTTGTAAATTATTTTTTTAATAATAATAATAATGTGTACAAAACATCAATATAAAATATGATTAATTAGCTTGAATAAAAAATATGATTCAGAAAAAAAAGAAAGAAAATAAAATAAAACAAAAAGGAAAGCATATATAATCCCAACATTAATTAAATTATTTTCAGCTCAATGTTGAAACTATAAAAAAAAAAATATTTTTGACTAGCTACATTATATTGCCAATTAATCTTGGGTAGTCATAAATATGATGCATGCATGCATACATACATATAAAGAGGAAATTGAACTAGACACACATATTGTAAAAAAAATATTTTTCACTGTTAATATGCTAGTTAAAAAGATTTAAATATACTTAAAATTTATTTTTTTATTAGGTGAATTAAGTTCGCTTAAAATTTTGCGTTACATATTGGAATATAGAACTTAAGAAAACTTTATATATGAAACAAATATAGTAAAATTTATACATAATATATTTATTAAAAAATAATTTTTATATTGATATATATTATAAAATTTTTGGAAAAAAATTCAATTGAATAAAATGAACTCCTTATTTTATGATTTTTTTCCTTACGGTTCTAGTTAATATAATTAAAGTTAAACAAGCGGATTAATTTCTAGCAGCGATCTTCGTCCTGACTCATTGCCGTTCACCGTTGGAACTCCATTTTTTCCGGCAAGCTCCTTCCACAATCTCAGAATTTATGGCTCGATATTTGAATCAAGAGGTTTGGTTTTGCTTGGTGAAGTTGTGATGATAAATTGGAGTGGCTAATTCTCTCTTCCCCTAGAGCAATGAATTGATTCTTGAGCTTGGAGTTTTATAGGGAGTGTTCTACTATCTAATTTCTATATTTAAACTTTTGTATTAGTTAAATTTTAGGTTTAGAGTTTAATTAGTATATTGGATTGGAGTTTTGTATTGGGGTTCTATGTATTTCTTGAGATTAAATGTGTATTTGGTTTTAACTTTGTGCATTTCACATTTTGAACTTAATTAGTTGCAATTTCTTGTGTATTGACTTGGTTAAGCTTATGCTTGGAGTTGTTATGAATATATTATGTGTTTGTAATTTAAGGGTCATTGGTTTCTTGTGTCTTGGATATTGTTAATTTCATTGGCTAGAGTTTTGAATTGGGTTTCGGCTAGAGGAGTTAAGTCTTGCCCGGTGTGAAAGATTTAATTCATCTAACTCAAGCTAGCTCCAAGGGTCTTTTAGGTATTTTTGTCAAACTAGCACACTCTCATTATATTTTGAAGCAATGATAGATAAAATTTGTTGTTCTAGGAGGTTTTTATCATACTTTTCAAAACCAAATTTCCATTCCATTCCATTTTTATTCCAAAAATCCAAAAATATTTGTTTTAAAACATTTTAATTTAATTGCAACTTAGTTGATAGTTGAAAAGCTGAAATCCTTTTCATTGTTTTATGCCAATCATCGCATTTAGTTGCTATTTAATTAATAAAAGGCTCATCAAGAGATGATTTAGGATTGCATCTTATATTGCAATCCATGGTTATTTTTTTGAAGTAGTTACCAAGGCATAAGCTGACACACTTCTTCAATGTGTTTTGATTTTTTCTTATGTGTAATGCTTCTAAGTGTTTGGCCACAATTTAAATTGATTTGTTCATTTGTGTTATTCTTGAGAAAGATAATTAGGTGTAAAACTTAGCTAAAGTCATACTTGGTTTGAAATTTATTTGTTAAATGGATGGTTTAGTTGGCAAAATAGAGATATTGTTACTAACCTTGCATTGCCAAATTAAAGTTGATGTTTGAAGTTGATTTTTATTAATTATAGTAAGAGATTGTGCATGTTAATGAAAAGAGAAATTTGATTTTGATTTGAGAAAGCCTTATCAAGTGTTTTTGAATGTTTGACAAACACATATATTTTTATTTAGGGCTGTTTGGTATATGATGAAATTAGGGGATGTGAAAATGGAAATGGGTCTCAATTCCATGAGAAGGTTTGTTTGGTATGATGTAATTGAAAAATTTTCCAATTCCATGTGGAAGCCAAATAAGCCAATTCTATCAAAATGACTTCCATAACAAAAGCTCAGTTTTACAATTCCATGTACCCATTTCCCACAGTACTCTCTCTGCCTTTTCAATTATCACCACCATGCTTGACCACTCTTGGCATTGCTTGTGTTCCCTCTGCCTTTCACGTCATCGCCGATAAGCACAATGAAGATGCGGCGCCAATGATTGAAGCAAGGACGAGCAATAGACAACGACAAGGTGCAGATGATAGTGGCTTGTATTCCCTCTGAGGACCCATGTTTGGAAATCCTCTTTCAAAGACCTCCATCATCGGCAAGTTGCAGACAACAACGACGACGATCTGTGGCGCTTCTTCTGGAACGAACAACACCCACCATAAAGCTTGTTATTTTTTGCTATGGAATTTCAAACTTCAGATCTGCAAATTTGGGTTGTGGGAACACCAGTTCTAGTTCTCAGTGATGCTTTAAGAAGTCTCACCTCCATTATTGATTGTCGTATCTAGATATGGGTTTATCACTTGTTCTTGTGCGCATGAGATTGAGAAAAGAATTGGCATCATTTTTCATATGGACCTTGCTGACTTTTAATTTGAGTGCTATCATTACATCACATTTTAAAATCTCTTGAATCCTTGAGATTCATAAACATACTGTATTGAGATGATTTTTGGTGGTTGGTGCATTGCTATGGCAGTCTCAGGGAAAAAGATGACGATTTTGGAGTTTTTATTTTTTCATTTTCTAAGGGCATTTTCGTATTTTCAACTAAAAATTATGTCAGATTCCATGAGCATACCAAACATACTTTTAAACCTCATTTCCATATCCATATTTATTTCCATTTCCATCAAAGCCAATTCCAGTGTACCAAACAAGCCCTTACATGCTAATTGAGAGGGAATTAATTTTCATGAAGTGAAAAAGGGGAAAGATAATGCTACGTAGGATCCTTAATCCTTGATGTCAAAGTTCTATTTTAGTTTAAATTGAAATTACATATATTAATTCCCAACAATTGTATTATTTTATTTGTTTTTGGTCAACCTAATTGGAAACATAATGGCATTTGTTAACATCGTTTTGCTTTAGTTGTCCTTGTGAGAACGATCACTATATTATTTTTTATTACCCGTGCACTTGCGGAGGGTGAACAACAAGCTGCAAGGCCCATGATATTTTATTTGATTTGAAGGGATTGAGGAAACAAAGCCTAAAGTCCCATATAGGAGGCTTCATTGCAAGGCTAATGGTATCAAATATCATCTAGTAGCTGGTTTTGAGGAGCAAAGATCGTATAAGTTGAATTTGGCGGTATCAAGGCATCGACACTCTGGAGGAGTGGAGTAAGTGCAGACGCAGATCTTGCAAGAAGAGCAGCAAGTTTCTCCGACGTCGCTGCAAAAGCAATGAGGTACGAATGACTTGGTGTCGCAGACGCAGCGATCACAGCAGTCCGTGGTGGTTGGCTTGATCGAGTAGTTGGTTTCGCCATTATCATCGGTCTTCATCTGAGCCAAGAAAGTCTTGGAATCGAAGCGAGCATCCACAGTAGTTGCAGTGAAAAAGGCTATCATGTGAAAATTAATGCATATTAACACATTGTTCCCAGAATCTCCATTCTCATTCTGACCTATATAAATAATACTTCCTCAGTTCCTTTTTTATAAAGATTGTTCATTGATCAAAAGGTTGGTTAGAGACAATAAGGATGTTAAAATGTAACCCTTTTTTTGCCAAAAATACCTTCATTTAAGTCGAGGAAAGAGAATGTGTGAGAATTAAATACAATGATATGGGTAATATAAGTAATTAAATAGGGATAAAATGGGGAATCAACAAAATATTTTTGAGATAACCACTAAATGTCTCCTATAAACAAGCCATAGCTGGTAGTTGTTTCTTATAAAAAGCAACCAAGGGAGTAAATATTATAATAAACCAAGTGGCACCTTAGTATGCATTCCCTCAATCCTATATATAAAGTCCTTTCAATTGAAAAAAATAATTTAAATTAGTGAAAAGTAATAAATATGTAGGAAATATAATTTTTTTTTTTCAAAAATGCCTCTATTTGTGAATGAGTAAGAGAGAAAGTAATAATAAGAAAAGGATGATAGAGAATATATGATATATGAGTGAGTAATTAATTTAGAATGAGATTAATTGAGGGCAAAATTGGTAAAAATGTATTTCTTATTAAGACAAACTCAAAAAAGATTTTATATAAAGATATAAGCCCATTAAAAAAAAGGGACTTTATATATAGAGGCGGAGTATTAGTCTGTGGATTTAGGCTTAATTTTCAATGCATGGCAGAAATTTGTGTTCTATGTGATCGATAAATTAAAAGCATGTAGATTATACCAAAATAACCATAAACTCAGCAACAGATCAAGAATATATCATGACCCAACAAGAGCAACTAGAGTTTGCAAGAATAATTACGCAAACTGATAGCAAGGCAAACAAAGATTTGATTTTAAAAAGGGCTCACATAATCACATCCAAGAACATAGAAACAGAGCCAAAAGTAGTACGTAGGTAAGAGATATTGTTAATTTGGTGGTATGGGTTTAGCAGATGAAGTTAGGAGCAAGGATGACAGCAGAAGGTGGTGGTATCAGCACAGCCACAATATGGAGGCATTGAGAATGTGCAGATAAACTTCTTACAAGCAAAGTGGTAAGTTCTTCCAATGTCATTGCATTGGCATTGTGGTGGACTTGATTTGGTGCAGACGCAGCTGTTGCAGCAGGCGGCGGCCGACTCCACCAAGTGGTTGTCTTCACCAATCACTTGAGCTAGCGAGGTCTTTGGATCGAACCAAGCCTCCATAGTTGCAGTGAAGGCCATCAAGAACAGGACCACTCCTACTTTCACCAAACCCATCTCTCTTCCCCCCATCCCCCATACCCCTCTGCGTGTGTTAGGGTTTTTCCTGTGAAGAGGTGAGCAGATAGAGAGGGTTATTTATAAGGAGCATTATTATATCATGTGACTCCTGAACCAAATTATTCTTTCATGTTTATTTATGTTGGTAAAACACCCATTAAAAAATAAAAATAAACTTGGTTCGGGTTGTGCTTGTGGATACTGTTCTTATAAGAGTCCGTAAACAGAACAACAGGAAAAAAAATATAACTAAGCAGAAAAGTATATGAGGGGGACATAATAGCTCAAAAACTCAAGAGCTTGATGTGTTTAACTAGCACAGCGTTGGCACCATGTACTACTTATTTATTATAGGTGACAGTCACTTGAACTCTATTGAGAATAACTGATGTAAGACTTTTCCTCTCACATCCCCACATGTTAATGCAGTAATTTTTCCGACGTGAGACTCCACTTTTTACACGACCCACGTGATAAAACAACAAATTGTCCATGCTAGTGAACATTAGATGCATATTTATGGATAAATTAGGAAATGAATGAGGCCATGCACGTGGTTTTGATGGTCATATTGATTATAATTTAAGCTTATTTTTGGACCACAATGCAGCATCGTGTGTTTTTACTGATGAAATGATAGTAGAAAGTCAAAATCTGATAGCAACTAGCTGCTGTCTAGTTTTGAGAAAGAAAAGCAAAACTAGAAACAAGGCACACAATTATTTACTTTATATCAGAAAGGAGAGGGTCAACATTCACATATCACAAGATTCCTAAGGAGTAATAGGCTTCCTTCATGTAAAATTACGCAACTATGTGCATCCTTCGGTTCTAAATATAAGACCTCAATTTACTTTGTTTATCAAATTTATAATTCCACCAAAATATCCCTATTAATTGCACATACGAAGGCAGTAATTCTAATACACATGATTAAAGATAGTATTTTAGGAAAACTATACACAACCAAGGTTGTTAAACCCTAACGGCCATTGAACCGGTCTAGGTAGTACGAAAATAGTTGGTCAAATTAGAGTCAAACCATGGCTAACTAGGGGCTAGACAGGTGAGGAAGTGAACTTGAACGATAATATTTTTTAGAATAGTTTTGGAATTTGATAATTTTCAAGGATCAAATGATAATATTTTTGAATGATTCTTTTTGCATTAGGGAGTAGACATCTCAAGCTTTCCATAGAGTCTTAATCTGTAATTTTTTTAGAAATATGTAGAATTAGATATGAATTTTTGAAATCAGGAAATTATGAATAAACATTGAACCTGTCAAATCGGACTGACTAAACCAGTTAGGTGACCGGTTCACCGGTTTTGTGGTCGAACTGTCCGATCCGGTCTAGTTTTAATAACCATTTACACATCAAATAACAAACTTAATTAATTTCTTTAATATTTACAAATTAATTCTGAATGTCGAACTCCCCTTTTGTTTCAGCATTTTTGCCTTTTAAATAACCTAGAAACAAAACGCACATCTGCTGATTTCGCATTTTGGCTGGAGCCAGAAATTCTTGGTTGCAGCCAGAAAACGTTGTCTTGCCTCTGTATGTCGTCTGGCTGCAGCCCAAAACTTTCTGGAGGTTTTCTGGTTGTAGCCAACCAATTTCTTGGCTGCAGCCACACGTTTGTCTTCAATTCTTTTAGCTTTTTCAATGATGCAATGGTGTTTTGCTCTTCTTCCCAACTTCTTAATCAATGATTTGTGCTTCCAATGGTTCTTTGTGCATCTCAATTGTGATCCTATCAACACAAGAAAGTCTATACAAAGCAAAGGGTGATGTATGATAGCAAAATATTCACATTTAATCAAAGAATTATTCTCTTTTTAACCAAACACTCATTAGGCACATTTCCTTCACACTTCAATCCTCATAAACCCATTAATCAATCAGAATGTGTGATAAATTGAGTGTAAATGTGCCATTTTGATATGCATTTCACAAAGTTAACAGGGACTGAGATTTCCAACCTTGACTCATCGATGGTTGATTGTTGGTTATCCTCCCTCAGTGACTTTTTACTTACTTCTCTTAGTTCATTAGAGCTTAATTCTTCCACTAACACATGCTTGAGTGATGATACTTGTGAGGAAGGTGCTTTTATTAATGTTTCAGGTCACAAACTAGTGGAGGAAGTTGAGTTTGAGGTCGGTAGCCAAGACTTGGATGACTTGATCTCTATGGGGATAGCCCTCACACCGACCAAGACATCGTCTTATGTGACTCACTTTGGGCCTCACCATGTGGTTAAAGGGCCACTTCCTAACTCATCACTTAATCCTAGAACTAAGATTACTCCTCATACCTTATGATTTTTGAATGAGCTAATCACTCCTTGTGAAGTAGGTATGAAGGAAGCTACTTTCCCCAAGTCTGTTGCTGTTGTTGACCAACCAAATGTTGGTTCAACACTTGGGAAGACCAATGCACATGTAGTGGAATAAAAGGAGCTTAGCACAAGTCATGCATTGCCTTCGTCTATAAAGGGGAGTATCTCTATTACCCTTGATCTTCCTAGACTAATTCCCTCTATTGTTCAACCTCCTGATTTAGAGCTTAAGCCTCTCCCCTCTCATTTGAAATATGCTTTTCTTTTTTCTTTTTGATAAGAAATTACTTGTGATTATCTCAAATTCTTTATCTGTGAGTGAGGAGGAGAGGTTGCTTGATGTTTTATCTAGGAATAGGGAAGCTCTAGGTTGGACTTTGGCTGACATTCTTGGGATTAGTCCAGCTATTTCTACCCATAGGATCCTCTTGCATAAGGATTCCAAACCCCTTAGGCAGCCCTAAAGGCGACTTAACCCCTTGAATCTAGATGTGGTTAAGAAAGAAGTGACTAAGCTATTGAGTATGGGTATTATTTACCCAATATCTGATAGTGAGTGGGTTAGTCCAGTGCAAGTAGTGCCTAAGAAGAGTGGGATCGCTATGGTAAAGAATGAAAACAATGAGTTGATACCTACTAGGGTGCAAAATGCTTGGCGAGTGTGCATATATTATAGGAAATTGAATGAAGCCTCTAGGAAAGATCACTTCCCCTTGCCTTTCATTGATCAGATACTTGAGCGGTTGGCGGGTAAAAGTCACTATTGTTTCCTAGATGGTTATTCAGGATATTTCCAAATCCCTTTAGCTCTCGAAGATCAGGAAAAGACCACTTTTACTTGTCCATTTGGTACCTATGCTTATAGGAGAATGTCGTTTGGATTGTGCAATGCACCTAGCACTTTCCAACGTTGCATGATGTCACTGTTCTGTGATTTTCTTGAAAATTGCATGGAGGTCTTTATGGATGATTTCACAATGTATGAAAATTTGTTTGATCCTTGTTTAGATAGTTTGGATAATGTTCTTGCTAGATGTATTGAGAAAAAACTTGATTTTGAATTATGAGAAGTTCCATTTCATGGTTGATCATGGAATAGTACTTGGTCATTTGATATCTAGCAAGGGCATTGAAGTTGATAGAGCTAAGATTGAGGTGATTTCCTCCTTGACTTACCCTACTAGTGTTAAAGCACTTCGTTCTTTCTTAGGGCATGTGGGTTTTTATCGATGATTCATAAAAGATTTTAGTAAAATAGCTCTACCATTATCCAAACTATTGGAAAAGGATGTTGATTTCATCTTTGATAATCCTTGTAAACAAGCATTTGATGAATTGAAAGCACACTTGATTTCTCCTCCTATCCTGAGTGTACCAGATTGGACCTTACCTTTTGAATTAGCATACGATGCCTCCAATTCTGCTGTGGGGGTCATGCTAGGACAAAACCATAGTAAGTTACCCCATGTGATTGCCTATGCATCCAAAACCTTGGATAGTGCACAAAAGAATTACATAACCACTGAAAAAGAACTGTTTGCTGTGATATTTGCATTAGATAAGTTCAGACAATACTTGATCAATTCCAAAGTGGTTGTGTATACAGATCATGCAGCTATGAAGTTTTTCTTCACCAAGCCTCAATCTTAACCAAGGCTCATTAGATGGATGTTGTTGCTATAAGAGTTTGATATTAGCATTAAGGATAGGCCTAGAACTGAGAACCTTGTAGTGGATCACTTGAGTAGACTATCGGATGGAACAAGGGGAGTACTCGATTCTAACTTTGTTTGTGATGACTTTCCTGATTCATCTCTGTCCATGTTCCTTGCTTTGCTAATCTTGTTAACTATATGGTGACCGGTCTAATCCCTGAGCATTTGTCTCCCTTTCAGGCTCAGAAACTTAAATAGCAAGCTGAACACTACATTTGGGATGAGCCCTATTTGTGGAGACTATGCAATGATCAAGTGATCAGGAGGTGCATTCCAGAGACCGAGTCCAAAGACATACTTTCTGCTTGCCATTCAATGGTTTGTGGTGGACATTTCAGTGCTAACAGGACCTCTAGGAAAGTGTTAGATGCTGGGTTTTACTAGCCTACCCTGTTTAAGGATGCATACTTGTTTTGTAAGGCATGTGATAAATGCCAACAGTTTGGGAGGTTAGGTAAGCGGCATGAGATGCCACAACAACCCATGCTCTTTTGTGAAGTATTTGATGTTTGGGGTATAGACTTCATGGGTCCTTTTCCACCATTATCCAGCTTTACCTGCATCTTGCTAGCCATATATTACCTTTCTAGGTGGGTAGAAGCCATTCTTACTAGGAAAGATGATGCCCAAACGGTTTCCAAGTTTCTTAAGTCTAACATCTTTGGTAGATTTGGAGTACCGAGGGCTATAGTAAGTGATAGAGGTTCCCACTTTTGCAATAGGGTTATCGATAACCTATTTGCTAAGCTTGGAGTAACCCATAAAATGTCCACTCCTTATCATCCACAAACAAATGGGCAAGTAAAAGTTTCCAACCGAGAGATCAAACAAATTTTGGAAAAGATAGTCAAGCCTTCAAGGAAGGATTGGAGCTCAAGGTTGGAGGAAGCACTATGGGCCTATAGAACCGCTTTCAAGACACCGATAGGGATGTCTCCTTACCGGCTTATCTATGAAAAAGCATGTCACATTGCAGTGGAATTGGAACACAAAACCTATTGGGCGGTGAAATTATGCAATATGGGTGTGCAAGAAGCGGGTTTGGAAAGGAAGTTGCAACTGTAAGAACTTGAGTAAATGCAATTGGATGCTTATGAGAGCTCCCGCATTTACAAAGAAAACACCAAGCTGCTTCATGATAAGAAGATTTTGAGAAAGGACTTTAAGGTGGGTGATCGTGTGCTGTTGTATAGGGCTCGATTCAAGTTGTTGAATGGAAAGCTTAAAGATAAATGGTATGGGCCTTTCATTGTCACCAAAGTGCATTCAATTGGCATAGTAGAGTTGCTTGACGAGACTACTGGAAAGGAGTTCCAAGTCAATGGACATCTCCTCAAGCTCTACCATGATTCATCATCAAAACCCCCTTGAGGCCAGGTTGCTTCTTCTCCTTTCACAATCTTTTATTTTCAGTATTCCTGGATTGGTGGTTATATATACTTGACTGATTGTTTGAGATAAGTGTGGGGGAAGGGCATTCTAGTAGGAAAAGTAGAAGTAGCATAGCTTAGTAATTAGAATAAGAACACCCTTTGGTAGCAAACTAATTTCTCTTGTTCATGATGTGTTTGCCTTTTGCCAATTAGTTTCTTTATCATTTGATTATGAAAGGATTATTGTTGTCTTTTTAGTTGAAAATTCATATTTCTTTGGGAGCTAATGGAAATTAATTTGGTAGAGAGGTCCTTATATGAAATTTTTCCTTGTTTTTTATAAAAAGTTCTACTTATTTCCCTCCAGCTATTTTTTGAAATTTTATTATTTATATCAAATCAGATCAAACTGGATTAAAACTCCTTTTCTTACATGATTATATATATATATATATATATATATTAATAAAATTGAAGTGTACTGTATACATGCGGACCAATTGTCATCTGAACAAAAATATGTGCGGACTGTTTTATCAAAAAAAAAAAAAACGTGGGGATTGATTATTACATACAAACATGTTTTGTTCTGTTTCGTTTTGAAGAGTGAAAGGAACAAAGTAATCATTGCCTAATTGAATACTACAAAAATATTTTAAAATTAGCGACCCATTAAACGATTGGGAGCATAACAAACACCCCAAAAGCGATGGATTTGGAAATTAAATTGAGGTAGTAAATTTCTAGTTAAGACTTCAGGTTAAAAGAAAACAAATTGCAGCTTGGAACTTAAAACACCTCCTTCTTGACATTCTTAAGAATTGTAATTGTTGTTTGCCAGCACTCAACATGATTGATTGAAAGCATTCGGTACTTATATAGGAGCAATTTCTTGGACAAAAATATATGGGGATCGAATATATTACAATTACCGACACGCTGGTTTTGTTACCTAGCAAACGCGTGATCCTCTAATTGATGAATGGGAGAGATGACATTTACAAAACTATATTGAATAATATATAGGTTTAAAAATGTTACTGAAATTTAAGTTATGAATATATTTGATTTAAAAATTACAAATATGAAATCTTAGTTAAAAATAAGGTAATATTTTTGGCTGATATACTTTATCCCTTCCCTCTTCATAAGCTTAAAGCCTAAAATTTTGAGCTATAGGCAAAGTAAGCCGCCTACAACCACACATCCCTGAATGTGCAAATAAATTAAATGTATATTTTCTCTGATACATCACAATTTCCTTTTAGACTTAGCGATTTTGATTCCAAGAAAATATTTCACAAGGCCTAAGTTTTTAATTTTGAAGTTACTTTGTAGATACTCTTTTACCTCCTTTATGCTTTCTTCTGAAGCTCCAGTGATTAGCAAGTCATCTACATAAACAAGTATGAATACCATACCATCATTGTACTTGTTGAAGGAGAGAGAATATGGTCAGGCTTACTTTGAGTAAAACCTCTATGTATCAACACATTTGAGAACTTATTGTTCCATTGCCTTAAGGCTTGTTCCATCACCTGCCTATATCAACACATCACGAATAAGTGGCATAATCTTATGAACAAGTACAATAGTCTTGTGGACAATTTGAGGATAGTACTCGGTGAAAAAGTGGAATTTCACTTGTTCATAGGAGTATTTCACTTTTTCGTGATGTGGTCGCTACTAGAAAATGGAATTTGACTTGATGATGCTCCAATGTGTTATTGATAGCAAACTAATTTCTCTTGTTCATGATGTGTTTGCCTTTTGCCAATTAGTTTCTTTATCATTTGATTATGAAAGGATTATTGTTGTCTTTTTAGTTGATTGCGTTGAAAATTCATATTTCTTTGGGAGCTAATGGAAATTAATTTGCTAGAGTGGTCCTTATATGAAATTTTTCGTTGTTTTTTATAAAAACTTCTACTTATTTCCCTCCAGCTATATTTTGTAATTTTATTATTTTTATCATATCAGATCAAACTGGATTAAAACTCCTTTTCTTACATGATTATATATATATATATATTAATAAAATTGAAGTGTACTGTATACATGCGGACCAATTGTCATCTGAACAAAAATATGTGCGGACTGTTTTATCAAAAAAAAAAAAAATGTGGGGATTGAATATTACATACAGACATGTTTTGTTCTGTTCCGTTTTGAAGAGTGAAAGGGACAAAGTAATCATTGCCTAATTGAATACTATAAAAATGTTTTAAAATTAGCGACACATTAAACGATTGGGAGCATAACAAACACGCCAAAAGCGATGGATTTGGAAATTAAATTGAGGTAGTAAATTTCTAGTTAAGACTTGAGGTTAAAAGAAAACAAATTGCAGCTTGGAACTTAAAACACCTCCTTCTTGACATTCTTAAGAATTGTAATTGTTGTTTGCCAGCACTCAACATTATTGATTGAAAGCATTCGGTACTTATATGGGACCAATTTTGTTGGACAAAAATATATGGGGACCGAATATATTACAATTGCCGACACGCTGGTTTTGTTACCTAGCAAATGCGTGATCCTCTAATTGATGAATGGGAGAGATGACATTTACAAAACTATATTGAATAATATATAGGTTTAAAAATGTTACTGAAATTTAAGTTATGAATATATTTGATTTAAAAATTACAAATATGAAATCTTAGTTAAAAATAAGGTAATATTTTTGGCTGATATACTTTATCCCTTCCCTCTTCATAAGCTTAAAGCCTAAAATTTTGAGCTATAGGCAAAGTAAGCCGCCTACAACCACACATCCCTGAATGTGCAAATAAATTAAATGTATATTTTCTCTGATACATCACAATTTCCTTTTAGACTTAGCGATTTCGATTCCAAGAAAATATTTCACGAGGCCTAAGTTTTTAATTTTGAAGTTACTTTGTAGATACTCTTTTATCTCCTTTATGCTTTCTTCTGAAGCTCCAGTGATTAGCAAGTCATCTACATAAACAAGTATGAATACCATACCATCATTGTACTTGTTGAAGGAGAGAGAATATGGTCATGCTTACTTTGAGTAAAACCTGTATGTATCAACGCATTCGAGAACTTATTGTTCCATTGCCTTAAGGCTTGTTCCATTACCTCCCTGTATCAACACATCAGGAATAATTGGAATAATCTTGTGAACAATTTCAGGATGGTACTTGGTGAAAAAGTGGAATTTTACTTGTTCATAGGAGTATTTCACTTTTTCGTGATGTGGTTTATAATATCCCAAAATTTAATAAAGGTCTATTTTCTCAAAAAAGAAATTCAAGGAACAATAATTAGATAATAAATCACATTATAGAACCTACAAAATTTAAGGAATCTAAAGTTAGACAAAGGGAAAAATTAGGGCCTATTTTGTGTAACTAATACCATAAAATTATACCTACATATATATTAGCACACACTCTTTCCGACACTCATCACACTCTCTCATTTATCTCAAATTGGCTAGGCACCCCCTTAGCCGTATAATGTTAAAACACTCAACACGTCGCCTCACTTCATGGCATCCACCACACCTACGGACAACACATACACTCATCACCAATTAATCAATAAATAAAGCACTCCCTCTCACTCTCTCAATTGTGCATGTCGTCCTAAGCAAATGGATGAGGCATATTTGAACCATTTGGAGATGCACTTTCGGTACGAGATAGGGATGAGAAAAAGATGATGTTGAAAGTTAACAATTTGCAACTAAAGCAACATGTGGAGGAGAAAGTTTATGATAATTGAAGAGCATATTTTTTACCATTTGGAGAGTGAATGTCGGGCAAGGATAAGGAGGAATGAGAAAAGATGATAATCAACTAAAAGCCATGTGTTTGAAATAGCCATAAAATATAATAAAAGAGAAAGTGGGTGGTGATATTTTTATGAGGATTTCTCTTTCCTTTAAACTTCATATTTCGGTTGATTAAGCTGAAGCAACGAGAGAGAGAGAGAGAGAGAGAGAGAGAGAGAGAGAGAGAGAGAGAGAGAGAGAGAGAGAGAGAGAGAGAGAGAGAGAGAGAGAGAGAGAGAGAGAGAGAGAGAGAGAGAGTGGGGGGGGGGGTCATACGAAAGTGAGAACAAGAGAACCAAGAAGAGAGAGGTGTGTGATTAATGGACTTTTTGTCTTTTGCGTTAGCCTTGGGGTCCACAATAAAAAATTTACCAAGGATTGCGTATAGGCAAACATAGGATTGTTCTCTCTTCTCGAGGAGCCTTTTATTGAATCATAAGTAATTTATATGAATAATTAACAAATTTATGACCATTTTACCCTTATTTATAATTAATTCAATACAAATGGCCCTAATTAAAATTAATGCTTAAACATACAATAATGTCCTAGAGAATACATTAAAAATCCCAAATTAATCATAAACAATCATGTAAAAATATGGTTCAATCAATTCCCCCACACTTAAACCTTTGTACTCCTGAATAAAGGCAGGTAAGTATTTTTTTTTTAAATTTCAATTATCAATGTAATTGAAGGATGAGTAATTACATAATTAGAAAGCAATGGATTAATTAATCAAATTCCTCAAGCCAACACTAATCATAGTCAAGTGATGCAACGAAATTATCTAACCACAAAATCCAAAATATTAGAATGAAGCACAAGAGAACTCTCAAAAAAATAGTGCTTCATTCATCTCACCTTATTGAGATAATTTCACTCAATCCACTTAATCAACATCTTACCATAGGCTTGTAACAACTCTAATATCTCTACTACTAATGGCAATAAATGCAATGAATCAAGAGGACTTAAAAGGCTTGTAATGATGGAAGAAGGCTAAATGGAATGAATTAATTAGAGAAAGAAATAGTTGATATGCAAATCAAAATTAATGAATGAGTTCATAGCAACTAAATAATTAAACAACCTTTTGCCCTTTTTTTTTTTTCAAATTATGAACAAATGTTTTTTGGTATTTCTTTTGCTTTTCTTTTATCTACAAAACACTTTTATATATATATATATATATATATATATATATATATATATATATATATATATATATATATTCTTTCTAATACTCTTTTTTTTTTTCAATTCAATTCTTTTCTTTTTCTTCTTTTTCTTTCCAATTATTTTCTTTTTCAAACTATATTCTCTCGCTCTCTTTTTTTTCAAACTATATACTTTATATATATATATATATATATACCTGGCACTTCAATATGCACATTGTTCAAATTTTTTTTTTTGGCAAATCACTTTGACTTTAGAATACTATGAACACTGGGAATAAATAACATGCATACAACAAAGGAATGGCTCAAAAGGGGTAAGCAATGGTAAATGAATGTAGGTTTGTGTTTGGGTTAAAAGGGTTTAAAATTGAATGCCTTTTTCATGTTCATCACACTAATGCAAATGTCATTTCGAAAAAGAGTAGAAACAAGTTGTAGAAGGTGAAAGACTAAGTGAACATGCACACATGGAAAGAATTCAAGGCTCAATTAACCTTACATTAAGGTTTTTCTCCAATGCTCACGCTAACATAATCAATTGCATAGCAAGCTAACTACAAAACATTTTCTTAACTATTCCTAATGTTAAATCTACAAACACAATCAATCAAAACATTGCAATCAATTATAAAAGTACCCAACTCTTAAAAGCATTAATGATATAGAAACTTTCTTTTCTTAAAGCAAGAAGTAAGCAAAAATCTAATTGTGGGTTCATTTCTCTTCCCATTCACTTGAAAAGCCAAAACATGGTTTCAAAAAGTTGCCAAAACACTAGAACACATGCAAGCTCAAAGAGTTTCTCACAAATCACATTTCTAAATTGGCAAATGCGACCCTTTACCACTTAGGAAATGTATCAAAGCAAGTCATTGTAGAAAAATTTTTGAAAAATTTTCTAGTTTAAGGCATTTTATCATTTTAAAACAGCCAATGGGATTCAAAATATATTTCCCTCCCCCACACTTAATCCACACATTTTCCTCAATGTGTAAAGCAACTCAATTATTCTAACTTGTTTCTTAGTGAAGTGGAAAGTTGTGAAGTCCAATTGCAATTAGAGCACAATACCTCAACATCACATAAAGAGAAAGAAGGAGAAACAAATCATAATAACAGAGGAAATCAGGATAAAAAGGCACAATGCTAATCAAGAGTGGTAGTGGTAAAAACTGTAGAGCATACAAAGGGAGTTCTTATTGTACTTGCTAAACTACACTACTTCTACCTTTTTCCGTTGGATTCTGTCCCTCCCTCACACTTATCTTCCTCATACAACAATTAAACTCAAAGAATCATTGGATTTAGGAAGAAAACAAGTGAGAAAAGAGACAACATGTGTTACAGAATCTTGAGTCTTTTGAAGGAGAAGTTCTCATCGACACTGAGAATTATGCATTTGTCTTTTAAAATAACTTCTCCATACAGATCGAGGAACTATTTTTGCTTAGCAAAAGGGACACAAGGTAGGGGACTTACCTTACTTGCATGTATTTGATATATTTGCTTGTGTAGTGATGTATGTGATTGCTTTACTTGATTGTGTAGAGCATATTTGAATAAATGAAGCTCTGTTTCTGTTTTGCTGTGGACATGGTTTTGTTACATGAAACATTGAGCATGCAGAAATGTCATTATGGGGCATGCATCTAGATAAAGCTAACATGTCATACACATAGCATCTATCATGCATGCATTATGGTATCTGTTTCCAACTAAGATTTTCTCGAATCTCACCCTCCCCTACCAACAATTTAGACAGGCGAATACAGAAGGTACTCAGAAATCCGAGAAGAGAACTACACGAGAGAGGGTTACAGTGTTGAAGCGAAGACGGAAAGAAGTCTCCGTTTCACTGGGATGGGTTTAGACACCCTAGTAGCCTTGTGCATCTACATTAATTGTGAGTATCATGTACAAACCCTTACGGGGATTTTCTATAATCATGCACATATTATCATTATATTTATGCTATTCCCGTGTTGCCCACCGAACCGTATATCATTTTCCAGGAATACTCTGGTAAAAGTGAAATTAAAATAAGGGCGTGACACTTGGAATGACATGCGTGGATATGAAACAAACCACATGAAGCAAAGCGAGAGATGTGGAAATGATCCATATGTTTTCTTAATCTAGGTTTGTTTCACTTGAAATATATAATATTTGCCAAGAAAAAGGATGCCACACTCTTCAACCTAGCTAGCCAACACCTGTGGTGAAATTATTTTCCATTCTTTTATCGAAACATCTTGTGTCTTAAAATAATATTCAGGTTTTTTTTTTTTGAGTACAAAGGCAAGCATAGCTTGAATAGGTAACAGGGCCTAGGGGACGGGTCCTACATAGTGTTCATGAGCTATATCTTCGCATTCCAAGGCAAAAAGATGAAAGCATTCCATAGGGGAAACTCCAATCTCCATGTAATCTTGGCTATTCAAATGAGCCATTCGCGCCAGAAAGTCAGCACAACGAGTGCATTCTCTATACGAGTGGGAAATCTCTAAATCCCAGTCGGCATAAATAAGGGATCTGGTAGCCGATACGATATCATACAAAGGGTGATCAACGCCGCAATTGGTAGAAAGCAGGTGGATGGCCTGAAGAGAGTCTGAGAAAAGCCTGATTTTCTTAAGACCCATCTGCTTACATAGTTGAAGACCGCTTTGGATTGCATGGATTTCCGCAGCAGTCGGGGAAGCATTTCCCAACTTCTGTTGAAATCAACGTAACCAGTTACCCTGACTATCACGAATAACGCCTCCGCAGGCTGCTTGACTGCTACTGAAAGAAGAGCCATCTACATCAATGCGAAAGAATCCCTGAGCAGGTGGTTCCCAGCGGGCGAGCCCTCTTTCTGAAACTTGGAATATCTGGTGATTAAGACGTCCATTTAGCACACTTTCCGAGAGGTGATAAATGCATCTGTGGACTATTTCCTTTGGGTTGACCCCTGAACCATCGAAAACTCTGCAACAACGGTTTTTCCAAAGGAGCCAGCATGTGGTGGTAAATACTCGTTGCCATGCCCATCTAGACATCCTCCTATTGCCTGGTGAATTCTTTAAGTTCCAGTGTAGCCATTCCTGCAAATTACCAGAAAAAAACATAGTAGAATATAAATTGTTAGTTAAAGGGACCCACACACGCTGGGCTTGCTCACAGTCTCTCAACACATGAAGGATGGTCTCCTCACTCTCACACTGAAAGGGACAAGTGTTTAGGACACTCGGGTTATGCCTCGCTCGCATCACATTTGTCGGGAGTCTATCATGGAATACTTGCCACATAAAGAGTTTGACTCTTTCTGGAATTCCCCAGTGCCATAGTTCGCGCCAGTGACGTTGATTGCTCATAGACTGCCGGTGGTGTAGCCTGTCATAAGCTGATTTCACGCTAAAGAAACCGTCCGGAGCATTCCGCCAACAAAAGACGTCGTCCTCGGACCCCGTTGGCGGAGGAGTCATCATGATTCTATCAACCACCCAATTCGGAAGAAAGGTCTCCCATTTTGCTCTATCCCAATTGCCCGTTTGGGATTTAAAGGAGCAAACCTGCGCCTCCATATCTAACAAATGCGTATTCCTCTCTATAAAGAATAGAAGTGGCTTGTCCATATTTGCCCAACATTCCTGCCATGCATTTGTGTTACCTCGTCTTAGTTTTTTGCCTAGGCCCCTTTTGAAGTCATCCCAGACAGCCACAATGCCATTCCAAACTGCTGATTGGTTGCGCCACTTGCGCACCTGTGGGACCGATTCAGTGTCACATGAGTATTTAGCACGGAGACATTTCACCCATAAAGCCTCTGGTTTCGTGATAAGGCTCCAACACAACTTCATGAGAAAAGCTTTGTTTTGGCATTGTAGGTCTTTAATCCCTAGGCCTCCATCACACTTTCTCTGTTTAAGTACATCCCAAGCAATGAGGTGCATTTTTTTACTATCGTCATGCTGGTTCCAAAAGAAGTCTCTACTTAGTTTTTCAATTGCTGATAATATTCAGGTTTTCAACTTTGAATAAACCGCTGGTTAAGCTAGCACTTCGTGCAGATTGGTAGTGAAAAAAAATATTCACGGGTAGAAAGGTGATTCCGATACAATCTTACTTTATGAAATATAATGTTGTAGAGATTAGTTCATTTCTGAAATAGATATAAAAACCTAGCATTTATATATGTATGAGCGTAGGTTAATACTCGTACCACATTCATGAGTTGACAAATTGTTCTTACGATCCTGTCTTCAAACAAACAGTACCCGTAATTTAAAGTGGTTCATCATCTTGGACAAAATTTATATACATACTCCCTCTGGTCTTAAATAAAAGACCTAATTGGCTCTTTTGGAGATATTAAGGAAGCTAAATAAATTACTTAATCATATCATACCCCGAGGAAATCAACGTCATGAGTCGCACATAACATATATATAACAAGAGGTTTTTATTCAGGTTGGGACAACTTGTACATGTAGAAGTTGTCCACACGCAAGATACAACAAAACAGGGAATTGGTCACACACAAACACATTAATTTTATTATTGATAACATTATTATTATTATTCTGACTCTCCGGAGATAGATAGCCTGGAAGGCCAGAGATGATTAGTTATTGTGAAGGTTCGATCAGACCACCATTGAGATGTGAGAGGCAACGCGGTCACCGGATGTTCGGACCAACTCCAAGACCAACGGCTCCGCAACTTCTTGTTCTCTTGCGACAATCAAACGCCTATTTTCATAGCCATCAGTCTTGACGGAAACAGTTCCATAACTATATTCGTCAAACGCGAAGACAAGATTATATTGATGCCTGGCATAATCATGACTCTTGAAATAGAACGGACCAGAAACAGTGTTGGGAAATTCACTAGCTTCTCCAACCATCACGACATTCTCTCCAAAGTCTTCGTCCCTCGTGACGAGCCATTCGGGATGTTTGGTGCATGTGTTGGATGGCAAGGGTTGGAATGATATCTGTAAAGGATTGTCGGTACTAATGTAATCCGTGGGCTGTTTAGATTCAAGAATTATTGCATTGCCGTTATTGTGCAATAACTTCTCCACCACAGCGAGTGAGCACAAGCCATTAGGATTTTCAATACTAGCACCGTCAATTGCTGCACCTGTGATATCTTGTGGCAATATGTAGTATATGCCTCCGTTGGCTACGAGGTGACCTTCTTTGTCGCGCACAGACTCAGCTCTAGTGGAGGCAAAGAGGGTGACTAAGAAGAGGAAGAAGAACGCAAGGACCGCGTTAGTCTTCATTGTTTGCTAGGTTTGGCTGCTAGGGCTACGGATGACTTTACGTTAGGGTGGGTTTTTGCTTTGGGTGTGAGAAACTGATGAGCAGGAGCGTCTATTTATAGAGCCAGCCACATGAAGCAATGGGAGAAGATGTGGAACTGATTCATATTTTTTAATCATGGTTTGTTTCAAATGCAGACACGCTCGTTGGTTACCTATGAAACGCGTGATCCTCGAATTGATGAATGGGAGAGATGACATTTACAAAAATATATTTAATAATATATAGGTTTAAAAATGTTACTAAAATTTAATTTATGAATATATTTGATTTAAAAAAAAATTACAAATATGAAAATCTTAATTAAAAAAAAGGAAATGTTTTTTACAGATATACTTTATCCCTCCCTTTTCTCATAAGCTTGAAGCCTACAATTTTGAGCCATAGGCATACCTGGCCTACAACCACTCATCCCTCAACTGCAAGTAAATTCAATATATATTTTATCTCACACATCACAATTCCCTTCTTAGACTTGGCGATTTATATTCCAAGAATGGAATTTGACTTGATGATGCTCCAATGTGTTATTGTTAATAAATTAATTTTATAGTTTGAAAAGGAAGAGGAAGAAAGATTGAGGGAAGAGAAAAGGTGAGGTTCCTATCCCCTTAAGTGTATTATGGTTTACATTCAAGGGATTTCCCCCTCATGATAGACTAATCGCTTGAGATTAGACTCTCACTTCAGATTTATGCTCATAACATTTATTGTTATGAGTCCCATATTAACGAACCTCACAAGAAACGTAGGTTATCAGTGTGTGTTCGGGTATCCTTTCAAAAGTGCTTTTTTAAAAGAAAACCATGATTTGAGATATTTTCATCCAAACACTTGAAAATTTTTTAGAATAGCTTGTCTTGTACAAAACCATTGTTTGGGATCTCAAACCATGGTTTTGACAAAATCTACTTTTTTTAAGCATTTTTAGTTTTCTGAAGTTTCTCTTTCCTCCCTTTTCCTTTCTTCGGTATTATCTAGATATTAAAACTTGGACCGGGCATTGAACCGGTCGGAGTACTGAGTTAAGGGTCAGTGGGTCAGACCGGGGCCAAACCGGAGGTAAACCGGGACCAAACCAGTGAGAACTTGAAAATTTCAGACTTATAGTATGAAATTATAAAGGAAAAATTTAAAAAATTTTGTTTTTAAATGTGAACCCGGACCGGACCGGCCAGTCCGGTCCAGGTTCAGGAACTTTGGGTATTATTGTATTGTATTTTTGAAGTTTCTCTTTCCTCCCTTTCTCTTTCTTCAGTATTATTGTATTGTGTTTCTGAAGTTTCTCTTTCCTCCCTTTCTCTTGTTTTAGCATCTGTCGTTTTTTTTTTGTTTTTAATGTTATGAAATTTAAAATGTTAAATAATGGGTTAAGATGCAAATTTAACTAACAAGTTCTTTTTTTTAAGAGGTGTCTGGTATAAATAAGTTTTGAAAGGTATAAAAATAATATTGAACAATTAAAAATGGTGCAAATTTAACAAAACCGTTAAATTTGGCCCAACGCTGTTAGGGGTTTCCTTCTCTTAAATTTACACCCTTTTTAATTTTTAATATTATTTTTGCACATTCCGAAATTCATTTGTGCCAGACGTCTCTCATGAAAAATTTGGTTGTTAAATTTTCACTTTAACCCTTAAATAATACGTAAAATATTATCTTATCATTTATATATAATTACTACAAAAGTTAATGTCCTTTTTAATAATTTGACTATGAAAAAAAGCTATTCTAATCATAGCATCCAAACACTCTCATTTTATCAAAATCACCTTTTTCCCATAATCTATTCTCTAAAAGCTATTCTCCCACAGCTAATCCAAACACACCCTAAATCTAAAAGGCTCTTTCTCTTTATAAATGGCTGGTCTTCTGAAATTGGGTTCTTGCTTTATATTTGTACGTGTTGATGGCCATGTGCTTATAAATGATTGATTTGTTGTAGGGTGTTAGTGACGTGAACAAGCCGGATAAGAATGCCACCTAGCTACTCCATAAAGTGACAATAATATATGTAAGGTTCAGTGATTCTACTCCTTTAACGCGTAGTACGTACAATCATAGTTAGTACAATGGGACCACTGTATTGATGAATGATCCGTATCGATTTATCTCATCATCAAGAGCTTCTTAGCGAATTAGTTTCACTTGTTCACGATATGTTGGTAATTTGCGTATTAGTTTCTTTCTGCTTTAATTTTGAAAGAGTTTTATTGTTGTCTTTTTTCAAGATTGCGGAGAAAATTCATATTTCTTTGGGAGCTAATGGAAATTAATTTGCTACAGTGCTCCTTAAACAAAAATGTTGCCCCCTTTTTAAAAAAATTCTATTACCTCTTTCCCTCCATCTTATTTTCTAATTTTATTATTTTTATTAAATTAAACAAACTGGATTAAAACTCCCTTTCATACATGATTATATATATATATATATATTAATAAAATTGATGTGTTGTGTAAACATGCGGACCAATTGTTTTCCGGACAAAAATATAAGGGGACTGATTCATAACTACAGACACTTTTTGTTTTGCTTCGTTTTGAAGAGTGAAAGGAACAAACTAATAATTGACTAATGGAATATTATTAAAAAGTTAACAAAATAGTGACACATTAATTGGGCCAATCAGGAGCATAACACCCCAAAAGCGATGGATGTGGAAACTGAGGTAGTAAATTTCTAGTTAAAACTTCAGGTTTAAAAAAAAACAAACAAACAAATTGCAGGTTCGAACTTAAAAGTCATTCTTTTTGACCTTCTTAATATTTGTAATATTTTTTTTTTTTTTGCCACCATTCAAAATTAATGATTCAAAGAATCCGGTACTTATATGGGACCAATTTTTTGGACAGAAATATATGGGGACCGAAGATATTACAAATGCAGACACGCTCGTTTGGCTACCTATGAAACACGTGATCCTCGAATTGATGAATGGGAGAGATGACATTTACAAAAATATATTTAATAATATATAGGTTTAAAAATGTTACTAAAATTTAATTTATGAATATATTTGATTTAAAAGATTACAAATATGAAAATCTTAATTAAAAATAAGGAAATATTATTTTCAGATATACTTCATCCCTTCCCTTTTTCATAAGCTCGAAGCCTACAATTTTGAGCCATAGGCATACCTGGCCTACAACCACTCATCCCTGAATCTGCATGTAAATTCAATATATATTTTATCTCATACATCGAAATTCCCTTCTTAGACTTAGTGATTTCTATTCCAAGAAGATGTTTCACAAGGCCTAAGTCATTAATTTTGGAGTTACTATGCAGATACTCGTTTACCTCCTTTATCCTTTCTTTTGAAGCACCAGTGATTTGTATAAACCAGTATGAATACCATACCATCATTGTGCTCCTTGAAGAAGAGAGAATAGCCATGCTTATTCTGAGTAAAACCTCCCTGTATCAACGCATTCGAGACTTATTGTTCCATTGCGTTAAGGCTGGTTCCATTACGTCCCTGTATCAACACATCATGAATAAGTGGAACACTCTTATGAGCAAGTGGAATAGTCTCGTGAACATTTTCAGGATGGTAGTTGGTGAAAAGGTGAAATTTCACTTATTCATATATAGGACTGTTTCAGTTGTTTATGATGTGGAAGCTATTTGCAAATGGAATTTGATTTGATAATGCTCCAATGCGTTATTGTTAATAAATTAATTTTATAGTTTGAAAAGGAAGAGGAAGAAAGATTGAGGGAGGAGAAAAGGTGAGGTTCCTATCCCCTTAAGTGTACTATGGTTCACATTCAAGGGATTTCTCCTCCTGATAGCCTCGTCTCTTGAGATTATGCCCTCACTTTAGATTCATGCTCATAACATTTATTGTTATAAGTCCCATATCAATAAACCTCATAAGAAACGTAGGTGTATAAATTCAAAAGGCACACTCTCTTTATTACTGGCTAATATTTTGAAATTGGGTTCTTGCTTTATATTTGTGTTGATGGCCATGTGCTTATAAATGATTGATTTGTTGTAGGGTATTAGTGACATGAACAAGCCGGATAAGAATGCCACCTAGCTACCCCATAAAATGACAATAATATATGTAAGGTTCAGTGATTCTACTCCTTTAACGCGTCGTACGTACAATCATATTTAGTACAATGGGACTCTATTGATGAATGATCCGTATTGTTGTATGTCATCATCAAGAGCTTCTTAGCGAATTAGTTTCACTTGTTCATCATGTGTTCGCGATTTGTGAATTAGTTTCTTTCTGCTTTAATTTTTAAAGGGTTTTACTGTTGTGTCTTTACCAGATTGCGGTGAAAATTCATATTTCTTTGGGAGCTCATGGAAATTAATTTGCTACAGTGGTCCTTATACAAAATTTTCCCCGTTTTTTTAAAAACTTCTTCTACCTCTTTCCCTCCATCTTATTTTCTAATTTTATTAGTTTTATTAAATTAAATCAAACTGGATTAAAACTCCCTTTCTTACATGATTATATATATCGGTATATATATGTATATATATAAATATATATTAATAAAATTGATGTGTTGTGTATACATGCGGACCAATTGTTTTCTGGACAAAAGTTTGTGGGGACTGATTAATAAGACACGTACATACACTTTTTGTTTTGCTTCGTTTTGAAGAGTGAAAGGAACAAAGTAATAATTGACTAATGGAATATTATTAAAAAGTTAAACAAATAGTGACACATTAATGGGGCCAATTGGGAGCATAACGCCTCAAAAGCGATGGATGTGGAAACAGAGGTAGTAAATTTCTAGTTAAAACTTCAGGTTAGAAAAAAAACAAACAAACAAATTGCAGTCTCGAACTTAAGTTATGAATATATTTGATTTAAAAATTACAAATATGAAATCTTAGTTAAAAAGAAGGTAATATTTTTGGCTGATATACTTTATCCCTTCCCTCTTCATAAGCTTAAAGCCTAAAATTTTGAGCTGTAGGCAAAGTAAGCCGCCTACAACCACACATCCCTGAATGTGCAAATAAATTAAATGTATATTTTCTCTGATGCATCACAATTTCCTTTTAGACTTAGCGATTTCGATTCCAAGAAAATATTTCACAAGGCCTAAGTTTTTAATTTTGAAGTTACTTTGTAGATACTCTTTTACCTCCTTTATGCTTTCTTCTGAAGCTCCAGTGATTAGCAAGTCATCTACATAAACAAGTATGAATACCATACCATCATTGTACTTGTTGAAGAAGAGAGAATATGGTCATGCTTACTTTGGGTAAAACCTCTTTGTATCAACACATTTGAGAACTTATTGTTCCATTGCCTCAAGGCTTGTTCCATCACCTGCCTATATCAACACATCACGAATAAGTGGCATAATCTTATGAACAAGTACAATAGTCTTGTGGACAATTTTAGGATGGTACTTGGTGAAAAAGTGGAATTTCACTTGTTCATAGGAGTATTTCACTTTTTCGTGATGTGGTCGCTACTAGAAAATGGAATTTGACTTGATGATGCTCCAATGTGTTATTGATAGCAAACTAATTTCTCTTGTTCATGATGTGTTTGCCTTTTGCCAATTAGTTTCTTTTTCATTTGATTATGAAAGGATTATTGTTGTCTTTTTAGTTGATTGCGTTGAAAATTCATATTTCTTTGGGAGCTAATGGAAATTAATTTGCTAGAGTGGTCCTTATATGAAATTTTTCGTTGTTTTTTATAAAAACTTCTACTTATTTCCCTCCAGCTATATTTTGTAATTTTATTATTTTTATCAAATCAGATCAAACTGGATTAAAACTCCTTTCTTACATGATTATATATATATATATATATATATATATATTAATAAAATTGAAGTGTACTGTATACATGCGGACCAATTGTCATCTGAACAAAAATATGCGCGGACTGTTTTATCAAAAAAAAAATGTGGGGATTGAATATTACATACAGACATGTTTTGTTCTGTTTCGTTTTGAAGAGTGAAAGGAACAAAGTAATCATTGCCTAATTGAATACTATAAAAATGTTTTAAAATTAGCGACACATTAAACGATTGGGAGCATAACAAACACCCCAAAAGCGATGGATTTGGAAATTAAATTGGGGTAGTAAATTTCTAGTTAAGACTTCAGGTTAAAAGAAAACAAATTGCAGCTTGGAACTTAAAACACCTCCTTCTTGACATTCTTAAGAATTGTAATTGTTGTTTGCCAGCACTCAACATTATTGATTGAAAGCATTCGGTACTTATATGGGACCAATTTCTTGGACAAAAATATATGGGGACCGAATATATTACAATTGCCGACACGCTGGTTTTGTTACCTAGCAAATGCGTGATCCTCTAATTGATGAATGGGAGAGATGACATTTACAAAACTATATTGAATAATATATAGGTTTAAAAATGTTACTGAAATTTACGTTATGAATATATTTGATTTAAAAATTACAAATATGAAATCTTAGTTAAAATAAGGAAATAGTATTGGCTGATATACTTTTTCCTTTCCCTCTTGATAAGCTTAAAGCCTAAAATTTTGAGCTATAGGCAAAGTAAGCCGCCTACAACCACACATCCCTGAATGTGCAAATAAATTAAATGTATATTTTCTCTGATACATCACAATTTCCTTTTAGACTTAGCGATTTCGATTCCAAGAAAATATTTCACGAGGCCTAAGTTTTTAATTTTGAAGTTACTTTGTAGATACTCTTTTACCTCCTTTATGCTTTCTTCTGAAGCTCCAGTGATTAGCAAGTCATCTACATTAACAAGTATGAATACCATACCATCATTGTACTTGTTGAAGGAGAGAGAATATGGTCATGCTTACTTTGAGTAAAACCTCTATGTATCAACACATTCGAGAACTTATTGTTCCATTGCCTTAAGGCTTGTTCCATTACCTCCCTGTATCAACACATTAGGAATAATTGGAATAATCTTGTGAACAATTTCAGGATGGTACTTGGTGAAAAAGTGGAATTTTACTTGTTCATAGGAGTATTTCACTTTTTCGTGATGTGGTTTATAATATTCCAAAATTTAATAAAGGTCTATTTTCTCAAAAAAGAAATTCAAGGAACAATAATTAGATAATAAATCATATTATAGAACCTACAAAATTTAAGGAATCTGAAGTTAGACAAAGGGAAAAATTAGGGCCTATTTTGTGTAACTAATACCATAAAATTATACCTACATATATATTAACACACTCTTTCCGACACTCATCACACTCTCTCATTTATCTCAAATTGGCTAGGCACCCCCTTAGCCGTATAATGTTAAAACACTCAACACATCGCCTCACTTCATGGCATCCACCACACCTACGGACAACACATACACTCATCACCAATTAATCAATAAATAAAGCACTCCCTCTCACTCTCTCAATTGTGCATGTCGTCCAAAGCATATGGATGAGGCATATTTGAACCATTTGGAGATGCACTTTCGGTACGAGATAGGGATGAGAAAAAGATGATGTTGAAAGTTAACAATTTGCAACTAAAGCAACATGTGGAGGAGAAAGTTTATGATAATTGAAGAGCATATTTTTTACCATTTGGAGAGTGAATGTCGGGCAAGGATAAGGAAGAATGAGAAAAGATGATAATCAACTAAAAGCCATGTGTTTGAAATAGCCATAAAATATAATAAAAGAGAAAGTGGGTGGTGATATTTTTATGAGGATTTCTCTTTCCTTTAAACTTCATATTTCGGTTGATTAAGCTGAAGCAGAGAGAGAGAGAGAGAGAGAGAGGGGGGGGGTCATACGAAAGTGAGAACAAGAGAACCAAGAAGAGAGAGGTGCGTGATTAATGGACTTTTTGTCTTTTGCGTTAGCCATGGGGTCCACAATAAAAAATTTACCAAGGATTGCGTATAGATAAACATAGGATTGTTCTCTCTTCTCGAGGAGCCTTTTTATTGAATCATAAGTAATTTAAACGTCATGCAAATGCAATAAAAGCAAGGGGAAATCGGTTTTGGATTTTTCAAATTAATAGTTAAAAGAAAATACAATTTAATTAAAAGCTAAACTATTGTTTGGTATTTTCTTTATAAAATGGGATGGGTATGAGGAAATGAATCTTGGTAGCAAAGTCAATGGCTTTCCTAGCTTCTTGAAATAATTTAGGAGTTAATTTATCAAGTCAAATTAAAAAAAAAAAAAAAACCTCAAGCAATCACGTTGAGTTCAATTTACCTAATTAATGACGAATCCTACGATCGCATTCATAGTCATCTCTTAGATAAATTATTAAAAACCACTTGATGCGTGTTTGAAAATCATTTTAATGCACCTGCTTCCTCTTGGATGAGAGCACAATCACGACACTCAATATGAATTAATTCAACTACACACCATAGTAATCACATACAATGCATAATCTCATTAAAACATAAAGAAATAATTTCAATGCATAGTCCAAGTGCATCAACACAAAATTCGATACAAATGTTAACCAACAAGGACAAATGAACACTCATCCAAGTCTTACAAATATGTATCAATCAGAATTAAACCAAAAAGGTCACAATTAATACATATAATGAGCAAATGGAAAATTAATAAACTCCCCTTTATAGCACATTGAAGCTCTAGCCACTTTCTCTACCACCAAGAAGCAATGAAAATCGGCCACTCATGAAATTAAGTACTGCCACAGATTGTTTCAAGCATTGAGAATCCATGAACATGTGAAATGATGATGAATCAGTGGAGAAGGAAGTGAGGGCAGTGGTTATTGTAAGATGAAGGAGCTGGAATAATGCAATGGTGGTAGAAAATAAGAGAACGAAAATGGAAGAAGTGGAGATGATGGTGCTGGACGGGGGAAGAAGAGGATGTCAACGGTGAAGAATTGAGGCAGTGGAGAAGCGAAGAGGAAGTAAGTGATGGTGGTGGTCTTTCATTGGTGGTGAAATACAGGGGAACAGAGGGTCTGTGATGAAGATGATGAAGGTGGCGGTGGTGACCAGTCTTGTTTGTCGGTGAGGTGGTTGTGGTGACTGTGGTGTTGGAAAAGGAGAAGACGGTCAACGGTGGATGAGAACCTACTGCCGACGGTGAAGGAAGAAGGTGGAAGCACGGTTCTGAACCAAGCTTGCGCGGCACCTTCTCTGTATCTCAGCGTCGGGTCTCTGCTCTGGTTTAGAGCTCGCCGGCGATGAAATGTGATGGTGGTTGAGGGAGGATCAGGTCAGTGCTGGTAGTCGACCGGTGGTGGTGCTGTGATGGCGGTGGTTTGCGGCGCTCCTTCCCCCCAACTCCCAGCTCTCGTCTCTCTTTCGGATCTGTCTTTTGCCTATCGGGTTTTTCCCAGGAGCTCAAGCTTTCGGCCCCTCTCTTCTAGTTTAAGGTGGTCGCCGGTAGCAATGGTGAAGAGGAGAGCTCGCCGCCGGCGACACAAGAAAGGGAAAGAAAGAAGAAGATGATGGTGATTTGATGGTGCTTCCACCGCTACCCTTTATTTTCGGATCTGTTTCTTTAATAGCTGAAGAAAAACATCCACAGTAAGCTAGGCCCTTGGTCAAAACGCAAGTTTTGACTAGGGAGCTAGTTGAAAATTTGAAAACATTTGACTAAGGACTAAAGTTCAAATTTTGGCCTACTCAACTGTAATTTCTCAAAGATTTGGTTTCTTTACTGTGATTTTTCCTTGACCCCTTTTCCTCATAAAATTGTAATTTTCACAAATCATGGGGATCTTTTCTGTAATTTCATCTAATTCTTAAAATATTATTTTGACCCTCCAAAATCTCCAATTTTTTTTTCCAAAACACCTACAATGTAAAATTAAGCACAAAATAACATCAAAAGTCAAAGAAAACATTTTTATGAATAATTAACAAATTTATGACCATTTTACCCTTATTTATAATTAATTCAATACAAATGGCCCTAATTAAAATTAATGCTTAAACATACAATAATGTCCTAGAGAATACATTAAAAATCCCAAATTAATCATAAACAATCATGTAAAAATATGGTTCAATCAATCCCCCCACACTTAAACCTTTGTACTCCTGAATAAAGGCAGGTAAGTATTTTTTTTTTTTTAAATTTCAATCATCAATGTAATTGAAGGATGTGTAATTACATAATTAGAAAGCAATGGATTAATTAATCAAATTCCTCAAGCCAACACTAGTCATAGTCAAGTGATGCAACGAAATTATCTAACCACAAAATCCAAAATATTAGAATGAAGCACAAGAGAACTCTAAAAAAAATAGTGCTTCATTCATCTCACCTTATTGAGATAATTTCACTCAATCCACTTAATCAACATCTTACCATAGGCTTGTAACAACTCTAATATCTCTACTACTAATGGCAATAAATGCAATGAATCAAGAGGACTTAAAAGGCTTGTAATGATGGAAGAAGGCTAAATGGAATGAATTAATTAGAGAAAGAAATAGTTGATATGCAAATCAAAATTAATGAATGAGTTCATAGCAACTAAATAATTAAACAACCTTTTGCCCTTTTTTTTTCAAATTATGAACAAATGCTTTTTGGTATTTCTTTTGCTTTTCTTTTATCTACAGAACACTTTTCTCTATATATATATATATATATATATTCTTTCTAATACTCTTTTTTTTTTTTCAATTCAATTCTTTTCTTTTCCTTCTTTTTCTTTCCAATTCTTTTTTTTTTTTCAAACCATATTCTCTCGCTCTCTTTTTTTTCAAACTATATACTTTATATATATATATATATACCTGGCACTTCAATATGCACATTGTTCAAATTTTTTTTTTTGGCAAATCACTTTGACTTTAGAATACTATGAACACTGGGAATAAATAACATGCATACAACAAAGGAATGGCTCAAAAGGGGTAAGCAATGGTAAATGAATGTAGGTTTGTGTTTGGGTTAAAAGGGTTTAAAATTGAATGCCTTTTTCATGTTCATCACACTAATGCAAATGTCATTTCGAAAAAGAGTAGAAACAAGTTGTAGAAGGTGAAAGACTAAGTGAACATGCACACATGGAAAGAATTCAAGGCTCAATTAACCTTACATTAAGGTTTTTCTCCAATGCTCACGCTAACATAATCAATTGCATAGCAAGCTAACTACAAAACATTTTCTTAACTATTCCTAATGTTAAATCTACAAACACAATCAATCAAAACATTGCAATCAATTATAAAAGTACCCAACTCTTAAAAGCATTAATGATATAGAAACTTTCTTTTCTTAAAGCAAGAAGTAAGCAAAAATCTAATTGTGGGTTCATTTCTCTTCCCATTCACTTGAAAAGCCAAAACATGGTTTCAAAAAGTTGCCAAAACACTAGAACACATGCAAGCTCAAAGAGTTTCTCACAAATCACATTTCTAAATTGGCAAATGCGACCCTTTACCACTTAGGAAATGTATCAAAGCAAGTCATTGTAGAAAAATTTTTGAAAAATTTTCTAGTTTAAGGCATTTTATCATTTTAAAACAGCCAATGGGATTCAAAATATATTTCCCTCCCCCACACTTAATCCACACATTTTCCTCAATGTGTAAAGCAACTCAATTATTCTAACTTGTTTCTTAGTGAAGTGGAAAGTTGTGAAGTCCAATTGCAATTAGAGCACAATACCTCAACATCACATAAAGAGAAAGAAGGAGAAACAAATCATAATAACAGAGGAAATCAGGATAAAAAGGCACAATGCTAATCAAGAGTGGTAGTGGTAAAAACTGTAGAGCATACAAAGGGAGTTCTTATTGTACTTGCTAAACTACACTACTTCTACCTTTTTCCGTTGGATTCTGTCCCTCCCTCACACTTATCTTCCTCATACAACAATTAAACTCAAAGAATCATTGGATTTAGGAAGAAAACAAGTGAGAAAAGAGACAACATGTGTTACAGAATCTTGAGTCTTTTGAAGGAGAAGTTCTCATCGACACTGAGAATTATGCATTTGTCTTTTAAAATAACTTCTCCTCCATACAGATAGAGGAACTATTTTTGTTTAGCAAAAGGGACACAAGGTAGGGGACTTACCTTACTTGCATGTATTTGATATATTTGCTTGTGTAGTGATGTATGTGATTGCTTTACTTGATTGTGTAGAGCATATTTGAATAAATGAAGCTCTGTTTCTGTTTTGCTGTGGACATGGTTTTGTTACATGAAACATTGAGCATGCAGAAATGTCATTATGGGGCATGCATCTAGATAAAGCTAACAAGTCATACACATAGCATCTATCATGCATGCATTATGGTATCTGTTTCCAACTAAGATTTTCTCGAATCTCACCCTCCCCTACCAACAATTTAGACAGGCGAATACAGAAGGTACTCAGAAATCCGAGAAGAGAACTACACGAGAGAGAGTTGCAGTGTTGAAGCGAAGACAGAAAGAAGTCTCCGTTTCACTGGGATGGGTTTAGACACCCTAGTAGCCTTGTGCATCTACATTAATCGTGAGTATCATGTACAAACCCTTACGGGGATTTTCTATAATCATGCACATATTATCATTATATTTATGCTATTCACGTGTTGCCCACCGAACCGTATATCATTTTCCAGGAATACTCTGGTAAAAGTGAAATTAAAATAAGGGCGTGACACTTGGAATGGCATGCGTGGATATGAAACAAACCACATGAAGCAAAGCGAGAGATGTGGAAATGATCCATATGTTTTCTTAATCTAGGTTTGTTTCACTTGAAATATATAATATTTGCCAAGAAAAAGGATGCCACACTCTTCAACCTAGCTAGCCAACACCTGTGGTGAAATTATTTTCCATTCTTTTATCGAAACATCTTGTGTCTTAAAATAATATTCAGGTTTTCAACTTTGAATAAACCGCTGGTTAAGCTAGCACTTCGTGCAGATTGGTAGTGAAAAAAAATATTCACGGGTAGAAAGGTGATTCCGATACAATCTTACTTTATGAAATATAATGTTGTAGAGATTAGTTCATTTCTGAAATAGATATAAAAACCTAGCATTTATATATGTATGAGCGTAGGTTAATACTCGTACCACATTCATGAGTTGACAAATTGTTCTTACGATCCTGTCTTCAAACAAACAGTACCCGTAATTTAAAGTGGTTCATCATCTTGGACAAAATTTATATACATACTCCCTCTGGTCTTAAATAAAAGACCTAATTGGCTCTTTTGGAGATATTAAGGAAGCTAAATAAATTACTTAATCATATCATACTCCGAGGAAATCAACGTCATGAGTCGCACATAACATATATATAACAAGAGGTTTTTATTCAGGTTGGGACAACTTGTACATGTAGAAGTTGTCCACACGCAAGATACAACAAAACAGGGAATTGGTCACACACAAACACATTAATTTTATTATTGATAACATTATTATTATTATTCTGACTCTCCGGAGATAGATAGCCTGGAAGGCCAGAGATGATTAGTTATTGTGAAGGTTCGATCAGACCACCATTGAGATGTGAGAGGCAACGCGGTCACCGGATGTTCGGACCAACTCCAAGACCAACGGCTCCGCAACTTCTTGTTCTCTTGCGACAATCAAACGCCTATTTTCATAGCCATCAGTCTTGACGGAAACAGTTCCATAACTATATTCGTCAAACGCGAAGACAAGATTATATTGATGCCTGGCATAATCATGACTCTTGAAATAGAACGGACCAGAAACAGTGTTGGGAAATTCACTAGCTTCTCCAACCATCACGACATTCTCTCCAAAGTCTTCGTCCCTCGTGACGAGCCATTCGGGATGTTTGGTGCATGTGTTGGATGGCAAGGGTTGGAATGATATCTGTAAAGGATTGTCGGTACTAATGTAATCCGTGGGCTGTTTAGATTCAAGAATTATTGCATTGCCGTTATTGTGCAATAACTTCTCCACCACAGCGAGTGAGCACAAGCCATTAGGATTTTCAATACTAGCACCGTCAATTGCTGCACCTGTGATATCTTGTGGCAATATGTAGTATATGCCTCCGTTGGCTACGAGGTGACCTTCTTTGTCGCGCACAGACTCAGCTCTAGTGGAGGCAAAGAGGGCGACTAAGAAGAAGAAGAAGAACGCAAGGAGCGCGTTAGTCTTCATTGTTTGCTAGGTTTGGCTGCTAGGGCTACGGATGACTTTACGTTAGGGTGGGTTTTTGCTTTGGGTGTGAGAAACTGATGAGCAGGAGCGTCTATTTATAGAGCCAGCCACATGAAGCAATGGGAGAAGATGTGGAACTGATTCATATTTTTTAATCATGGTTTGTTTCAAATGCAGACACGCTCGTTGGTTACCTATGAAACGCGTGATCCTCGAATTGATGAATGGGAGAGATGACATTTACAAAAATATATTTAATAATATATAGGTTTAAAAATGTTACTAAAATTTAATTTATGAATATATTTGATTTAAAAAAAAATTACAAATATGAAAATCTTAATTAAAAAAAAGGAAATGTTTTTTACAGATATACTTTATCCCTCCCTTTTCTCATAAGCTTGAAGCCTACAATTTTGAGCCATAGGCATACCTGGCCTACAACCACTCATCCCTCAACTGCAAGTAAATTCAATATATATTTTATCTCACACATCACAATTCCCTTCTTAGACTTGGCGATTTATATTCCAAGAATGGAATTTGACTTGATGATGCTCCAATGTGTTATTGTTAATAAATTAATTTTATAGTTTGAAAAGGAAGAGGAAGAAAGATTGAGGGAAGAGAAAAGGTGAGGTTCCTATCCCCTTAAGTGTATTATGGTTTACATTCAAGGGATTTCCCCCTCATGATAGACTAATCGCTTGAGATTAGACTCTCACTTCAGATTTATGCTCATAACATTTATTGTTATGAGTCCCATATTAACGAACCTCACAAGAAACGTAGGTTATCAGTGTGTGTTCGGGTATCCTTCAAAAGTGCTTTTTTAAAAGAAAACCATGATTTGAGATATTTTCATCCAAACACTTGAAAATTTTTTAGAATAGCTTGTCTTGTACAAAACCATTGTTTGGGATCTCAAACCATGGTTTTGACAAAATCTACTTTTTTTAAGCATTTTTAGTTTTCTGAAGTTTCTCTTTCCTCCCTTTTCCTTTCTTCGGTATTATCTAGATATTAAAACTTGGACCGGGCATTGAACCGGTCGGAGTACTGAGTTAAGGGTCAGTGGGTCAGACCGGGGCCAAACCGGAGGTAAACCGGGACCAAACCAGTGAGAACTTGAAAATTTCAGACTTATAGTATGAAATTATAAAGGAAAAATTTAAAAAATTTTGTTTTTAAATGTGAACCCAGACCGGACCGGCCAGTCCGGTCCAGGTTCAGGAACTTTGGGTATTATTGTATTGTATTTTTGAAGTTTCTCTTTCCTCCCTTTCTCTTTCTTCAGTATTATTGTATTGTGTTTCTGAAGTTTCTCTTTCCTCCCTTTCTCTTGTTTTAGCATCTGTCGTTTTTTTTTTTGTTTTTAATGTTATGAAATTTAAAAAGTTAAATAATGGGTTAAGATGCAAATTTAACTAACAAGTTCTTTTTTTTAAGAGGTGTCTGGTATAAATAAGTTTTGAAAGGTATAAAAATAATATTGAACAATTAAAAATGGTGCAAATTTAACAAAACCGTTAAATTTGGCCCAACGCTGTTAGGGGTTTCCTTCTCTTAAATTTACACCCTTTTTAATTTTTAATATTATTTTTGCACATTCCGAAATTCATTTGTGCCAGACGTCTCTCATGAAAAATTTGGTTGTTAAATTTTCACTTTAACCCTTAAATAATACGTAAAATATTATCTTATCATTTATATATAATTACTACAAAAGTTAATGTCCTTTTTAATAATTTGACTATGAAAAAAAGCTATTCTAATCATAGCATCCAAACACTCTCATTTTATCAAAATCACCTTTTTCCCATAATCTATTCTCTAAAAGCTATTCTCCCACAGCTAATCCAAACACACCCTAAATCTAAAAGGCTCTTTCTCTTTATAAATGGCTGGTCTTCTGAAATTGGGTTCTTGCTTTATATTTGTACGTGTTGATGGCCATGTGCTTATAAATGATTGATTTGTTGTAGGGTGTTAGTGACGTGAACAAGCCGGATAAGAATGCCACCTAGCTACTCCATAAAGTGACAATAATATATGTAAGGTTCAGTGATTCTACTCCTTTAACGCGTAGTACGTACAATCATAGTTAGTACAATGGGACCACTGTATTGATGAATGATCCGTATCGATTTATCTCATCATCAAGAGCTTCTTAGCGAATTAGTTTCACTTGTTCACGATATGTTGGTAATTTGCGTATTAGTTTCTTTCTGCTTTAATTTTGAAAGAGTTTTATTGTTGTCTTTTTTCAAGATTGCGGAGAAAATTCATATTTCTTTGGGAGCTAATGGAAATTAATTTGCTACAGTGCTCCTTAAACAAAAATGTTGCCCCCTTTTTAAAAAAATTCTATTACCTCTTTCCCTCCATCTTATTTTCTAATTTTATTATTTTTATTAAATTAAACAAACTGGATTAAAACTCCCTTTCATACATGATTATATATATATATATATATTAATAAAATTGATGTGTTGTGTAAACATGCGGACCAATTGTTTTCCGGACAAAAATATAAGGGGACTGATTCATAACTACAGACACTTTTTGTTTTGCTTCGTTTTGAAGAGTGAAAGGAACAAACTAATAATTGACTAATGGAATATTATTAAAAAGTTAACAAAATAGTGACACATTAATTGGGCCAATCAGGAGCATAACACCCCAAAAGCGATGGATGTGGAAACTGAGGTAGTAAATTTCTAGTTAAAACTTCAGGTTTAAAAAAAAAACAAACAAACAAATTGCAGGTTCGAACTTAAAAGTCATTCTTTTTGACCTTCTTAATATTTGTAATTTTTTTTTTTTTTTTTGCCACCATTCAAAATTAATGATTCAAAGAATCCGGTACTTATATGGGACCAATTTTTTGGACAGAAATATATGGGGACCGAAGATATTACAAATGCAGACACGCTCGTTTGGCTACCTATGAAACACGTGATCCTCGAATTGATGAATGGGAGAGATGAC
Organism: Inga laurina; assembly: GCA_963855925.1. NCBI lineage: Eukaryota > Viridiplantae > Streptophyta > Magnoliopsida > Fabales > Fabaceae > Inga > Inga laurina. Next base: position 6,902,290 of record OY979702.1, read on the forward strand.
ATTTACAAAAATATATTTAATAATATATAGGTTTAAAAATGTTACTAAAATTTAATTTATGAATATATTTGATTTAAAAGATTACAAATATGAAAATCTTAATTAAAAATAAGGAAATATTATTTTCAGATATACTTCATCCCTTCCCTTTTTCATAAGCTCGAAGCCTACAATTTTGAGCCATAGGCATACCTGGCCTACAACCACTCATCCCTGAATCTGCATGTAAATTCAATATATATTTTATCTCATACATCGAAATTCCCTTCTTAGACTTAGTGATTTCTATTCCAAGAAGATGTTTCACAAGGCCTAAGTCATTAATTTTGGAGTTACTATGCAGATACTCGTTTACCTCCTTTATCCTTTCTTTTGAAGCACCAGTGATTTGTATAAACCAGTATGAATACCATACCATCATTGTGCTCCTTGAAGAAGAGAGAATAGCCATGCTTATTCTGAGTAAAACCTCCCTGTATCAACGCATTCGAGACTTATTGTTCCATTGCCTTAAGGCTGGTTCCATTACGTCCCTGTATCAACACATCATGAATAAGTGGAACACTCTTATGAGCAAGTGGAATAGTCTCGTGAACATTTTCAGGATGGTAGTTGGTGAAAAGGTGAAATTTCACTTATTCATATATAGGACTGTTTCAGTTGTTTATGATGTGGAAGCTATTTGCAAATGGAATTTGATTTGATAATGCTCCAATGCGTTATTGTTAATAAATTAATTTTATAGTTTGAAAAGGAAGAGGAAGAAAGATTGAGGGAGGAGAAAAGGTGAGGTTCCTATCCCCTTAAGTGTACTATGGTTCACATTCAAGGGATTTCTCCTCCTGATAGCCTCGTCTCTTGAGATTATGCCCTCACTTTAGATTCATGCTCATAACATTTATTGTTATAAGTCCCATATCAATAAACCTCATAAGAAACGTAGGCGTATAAATTCAAAAGGCACACTCTCTTTATTACTGGCTAATCTTTTGAAATTGGGTTCTTGCTTTATATTTGTGTTGATGGCCATGTGCTTATAAATGATTGATTTGTTGTAGGGTATTAGTGACATGAACAAGCCGGATAAGAATGCCACCTAGCTACCCCATAAAATGACAATAATATATGTAAGGTTCAGTGATTCTACTCCTTTAACGCGTCGTACGTACAATCATATTTAGTACAATGGGACTCTATTGATGAATGATCCGTATTGTTGTATGTCATCATCAAGAGCTTCTTAGCGAATTAGTTTCACTTGTTCATCATGTGTTCGCGATTTGTGAATTAGTTTCTTTCTGCTTTAATTTTTAAAGGGTTTTACTGTTGTGTCTTTACCAGATTGCGGTGAAAATTCATATTTCTTTGGGAGCTCATGGAAATTAATTTGCTACAGTGGTCCTTATACAAAATTTTCCCCGTTTTTTTAAAAACTTCTTCTACCTCTTTCCCTCCATCTTATTTTCTAATTTTATTATTTTTATTAAATTAAATCAAACTGGATTAAAACTCCCTTTCTTACATGATTATATATATCGGTATATATATGTATATATATAAATATATATTAATAAAATTGATGTGTTGTGTATACATGCGGACCAATTGTTTTCTGGACAAAAGTTTGTGGGGACTGATTAATAAGACACGTACATACACTTTTTGTTTTGCTTCGTTTTGAAGAGTGAAAGGAACAAAGTAATAATTGACTAATGGAATATTATTAAAAAGTTAAACAAATAGTGACACATTAATGGGGCCAATTGGGAGCATAACGCCTCAAAAGCGATGGATGTGGAAACAGAGGTAGTAAATTTCTAGTTAAAACTTCAGGTTAGAAAAAAAACAAACAAACAAATTGCAGTCTCGAACTTAAGTTATGAATATATTTGATTTAAAAATTACAAATATGAAATCTTAGTTAAAAAGAAGGTAATATTTTTGGCTGATATACTTTATCCCTTCCCTCTTCATAAGCTTAAAGCCTAAAATTTTGAGCTGTAGGCAAAGTAAGCCGCCTACAACCACACATCCCTGAATGTGCAAATAAATTAAATGTATATTTTCTCTGATGCATCACAATTTCCTTTTAGACTTAGCGATTTCGATTCCAAGAAAATATTTCACAAGGCCTAAGTTTTTAATTTTGAAGTTACTTTGTAGATACTCTTTTACCTCCTTTATGCTTTCTTCTGAAGCTCCAGTGATTAGCAAGTCATCTACATAAACAAGTATGAATACCATACCATCATTGTACTTGTTGAAGAAGAGAGAATATGGTCATGCTTACTTTGGGTAAAACCTCTTTGTATCAACACATTTGAGAACTTATTGTTCCATTGCCTCAAGGCTTGTTCCATCACCTGCCTATATCAACACATCACGAATAAGTGGCATAATCTTATGAACAAGTACAATAGTCTTGTGGACAATTTTAGGATGGTACTTGGTGAAAAAGTGGAATTTCACTTGTTCATAGGAGTATTTCACTTTTTCGTGATGTGGTCGCTACTAGAAAATGGAATTTGACTTGATGATGCTCCAATGTGTTATTGATAGCAAACTAATTTCTCTTGTTCATGATGTGTTTGCCTTTTGCCAATTAGTTTCTTTTTCATTTGATTATGAAAGGATTATTGTTGTCTTTTTAGTTGATTGCGTTGAAAATTCATATTTCTTTGGGAGCTAATGGAAATTAATTTGCTAGAGTGGTCCTTATATGAAATTTTTCGTTGTTTTTTATAAAAACTTCTACTTATTTCCCTCCAGCTATATTTTGTAATTTTATTATTTTTATCAAATCAGATCAAACTGGATTAAAACTCCTTTCTTACATGATTATATATATATATATATATATATATATATATTAATAAAATTGAAGTGTACTGTATACATGCGGACCAATTGTCATCTGAACAAAAATATGCGCGGACTGTTTTATCAAAAAAAAAATGTGGGGATTGAATATTACATACAGACATGTTTTGTTCTGTTTCGTTTTGAAGAGTGAAAGGAACAAAGTAATCATTGCCTAATTGAATACTATAAAAATGTTTTAAAATTAGCGACACATTAAACGATTGGGAGCATAACAAACACCCCAAAAGCGATGGATTTGGAAATTAAATTGGGGTAGTAAATTTCTAGTTAAGACTTCAGGTTAAAAGAAAACAAATTGCAGCTTGGAACTTAAAACACCTCCTTCTTGACATTCTTAAGAATTGTAATTGTTGTTTGCCAGCACTCAACATTATTGATTGAAAGCATTCGGTACTTATATGGGACCAATTTCTTGGACAAAAATATATGGGGACCGAATATATTACAATTGCCGACACGCTGGTTTTGTTACCTAGCAAATGCGTGATCCTCTAATTGATGAATGGGAGAGATGACATTTACAAAACTATATTGAATAATATATAGGTTTAAAAATGTTACTGAAATTTACGTTATGAATATATTTGATTTAAAAATTACAAATATGAAATCTTAGTTAAAATAAGGAAATAGTATTGGCTGATATACTTTTTCCTTTCCCTCTTGATAAGCTTAAAGCCTAAAATTTTGAGCTATAGGCAAAGTAAGCCGCCTACAACCACACATCCCTGAATGTGCAAATAAATTAAATGTATATTTTCTCTGATACATCACAATTTCCTTTTAGACTTAGCGATTTCGATTCCAAGAAAATATTTCACGAGGCCTAAGTTTTTAATTTTGAAGTTACTTTGTAGATACTCTTTTACCTCCTTTATGCTTTCTTCTGAAGCTCCAGTGATTAGCAAGTCATCTACATAAACAAGTATGAATACCATACCATCATTGTACTTGTTGAAGAAGAGAGAATATGGTCATGCTTACTCTTTGGTAAAACCTCTGTGTGTCAACGCATTCGAGAACTTATTGTTCCATTGCCTTAAGGCTTGTTCCATTACCTCCCAGTATCAACACATCAGGAATAATTGGAATAATCTTATGAACAAGTGGAATAGTCTTGTGAACAATTTCAGGATGGTACTTGGTGAAAAAGTGGAATTTTACTTGTTCATAGGAGTATTTCACTTTTTCGTGATGTGGTTTATAATATCCCAAAATTTAATAAAGGTCTATTTTCTCAAAAAAGAAATTCAAGGAACAATAATTAGATAATAAATCACATTATAGAACCTACAAAATTTAAGGAATCTGAAGTTAGACAAAGGGAAAAATTAGGGCCTATTTTGTGTAACTAATACCATAAAATTATACCTACATATATATTAACACACACTCTTTCCGACACTCATCACACTCTCTCATTTATCTCAAATTGGCTAGGCACCCCCTTAGCCGTATAATGTTAAAACACTCAACACATCGCCTCACTTCAAGGCATCCACCACACCTACGGACAACACATACACTTATCACCAATTAATCAATAAATAGAGCACTCCCTCTCACTCTCTCAATTGTGCATGTCGTCCAAAGCAAATGGATGAGGCATATTTGAACCATTTGGAGATGCACTTTCGGTACGAGATAGGGATGAGAAAAAGTTGATGTTGAAAGTTAACAATTTGCAACTAAAGCAACATGTGGAGGAGAAAGTTTATGATAATTGAAGAGCATATTTTTTACCATTTGGAGAGTGAATGTCGGGCAAGGATAAGGAGGAATGAGAAAAGATGATAATCAACTAAAAGCCATGTGTTTGAAATAGCCATAAAATATAATAAAAGAGAAAGTGGGTGGTGATATTTTTATGAGGATTTCTCTTTCCTTTAAACTTCATATTTCGGTTGATTAAGCTGAAGCAGAGAGAGAGAGAGAGAGAGAGAGAGAGAGAGAGAGAGAGAGAGAGAGAGAGAGAGAGAGAGAGAGGGTCATACGAAAGTGAGAACAAGAGAACCAAGAAGAGAGAGGTGTGTGATTAATGGACTTTTTGTCTTTTGCGTTAGCCTTGGGGTCCACAATAAAAAATTTACCAAGGATTGCGTATAGGTAAACATAGAATTGTTCTCTCTTCTCGAGGAGCCTTTTATTGAATCCTAAGTAATTTAAATGTCATGCAAATGCAATAAAAGCAAGGGGAAATTGGTTTTGGATTTTTCAAATTAATAGTTAAAAGAAAATGCAATTTAATTAAAAGCTAAACTATTGTTTTGGTATTTTCTTTATAAAATGGGATGGGTATGAGGAAATGAATCTTGGTAGCAAAGTCAATGGCTTTCCTAGCTTCTTGAAATAATTTAGGAGTTAATTTATCAAGTCAAATTAAAAAAAAAAACCTCAAGCAATCACGTTGAGTCCAATTTACCTAGTTAATGACGAATTAATCCTACGATCGCATTCATAGTCATCTCTTAGATAAATTGTTAAAAACCACTTGATGCGTGTTTGAAAATCATTTTAATGCACTTGCTTCCTCTTGGATGAGAGCACAATCACGACACTCAATATGAATTAATTCAACTACACACCATAGTAATCACATACAATGTATAATCTCATTAAAACATAAAGAAATAATTTCAATGCATAGTCCAAGTGCATCAACACAAAATTCGATACAAATGTTAACCAACAAGGACAAATGAACCCTCATCCAAGTCTTACAAATATGTATCAATCAGAATTAAACCAAAAAGGTCATAATTAATACATATAATGAGCAAATGGAAAATTAATAAACTCCCCTTTGTAGCACATTGAAGTTCTAGCCACTTTCTCTACCACCAAGAAGCAATGAAAATCGGCCACTCATGAAATTAAGTACTGCCACAGATTGTTTCAAGCATTGAGAATCCATGAACATGTGAAATGATGATGAATCAGTGGAGAAGGAAGTGAGGGCAGTGGTTATTGTTAGATGAAGGAGCTGGAATAATGCAATGGTGGTAGAAAATAAGAGAACGAAAATGGAAGAAGTGGAGATGATGGTGCTGGACGGGAGAAGAAGAGGATGTCAACGGTGAAGAATTGAGGCAGTGGAGAAGCGAAGAGGAAGTAAGTGATGGTGGTGGTCTTTCATTGGTGGTGAAATACAGGGGAACAGAGGGTCTGTGATGAAGATGATGAAGGTGGCGGTGGTGACCAGTCTTGTTTGTCGGTGAGGTGGTTGTGGTGACTGTGGTGTTGGAAAAGGAGAAGACGGTCAACGGTGGATGAGAACCTACTGCCGACGGTGAAGGAAGAAGGTGGAAGCACGGTTCTGAACCAAGCTTGCGCGGCACCTTCTCTGTATCTCAGCGTCGGGTCTCTGCTCTGGTTTAGAGCTCGCCGGCGATGAAATGTGATGGTGGTTGAGGGAGGATCAGGTCAGTGCTGGTAGTCGACCGGTGGTGGTGCTGTGATGGCGGTGGTTTGCGGCGATCCTTCCCCCTAACTCCCAGCTCTCGTCTCTCTTTCGGATCTGTCTTTTGCCTATCGGGTTTTTCCCAGGAGCTCAAGCTTTCGGCCCCTCTCTTCTAGTTTAAGGTGGTCGCCGGTAGCAATGGTGAAGAGGAAAGCTTGCCGCCGGCGACACAAGAAAGGGAAAGAAAGAAGAAGATGATGGTGATTTGATGGTGCTTCCACCGCTACCCTTTATTTTCGGATCTGTTTCTTTAATAGCTGAAGAAAAACATCCACAGTAACCTAGGCCCTTGGTCAAAACGCAAGTTTTGACTAGGGAGCTAGTTGAAAATTTGAAAACTTTTGACTAAGGACTAAAGTTCAGATTTTTGAAATGTTGGCCGTCTCAACAGTAATTTCTCAAACATTTGGTTTCTTTACTGTGATTTTTCCTTGACCCCTTTTCCTCATAAAATTGTAATTTTCACAAATCATGGGGATCTTTTCTGTAATTTTATCTAACTTTTAAAATATTATTTTGACCCTCCAAAATCTCCAATTTTTTTTTCCAAAACACTTACAATGTAAAATTAAGCACAAAATAACATCAAAAGTCCAAGAAAACATTTATATGAATAATTAACAAATTTATGACAATTTTACCCTTATTTATAATTAATTCAATACAAATGGCCGTAATTAAAATTAATGCTTAAACATACAATAATGTCCTAGAGAATACATTAAAAATGCCAAATTAATCATAAACAATCATGTAAAACTATGGTTCAATCAATTCCCCCACACTTAAACCTTTGTACTCCTGAATAAAGGCAAGTAAGTATTTTTTGTTTAAATTTCAATCATCAATGTAATTGAAGGATGAGTAATTACATAATTAGAAAGCAATGGATTAATTAATCAAATTCCTCAAGCCAACACTAGTCATAGTCAAGTGATGCAACGAAATTATCTAACCACACAATCCAAAATATTAGAATGAAGCACAAGAGAACTCTCAAAAAAATATTGCTTCATTCATCTCACATTATTGAGATAATTTCACTCAATCCACTTAATCAACATCTTACCATAGGCTTGTAACAACTCTAATATCTCTACTACTAATGGCAATAAATGCAATGAATCAAGAGGACTTAAAATGCTTGTAATGATGGAAGAAGGCTAAATGGAATGAATTAATTAGAGAAAGAAATAGTTGATATGCAAATCAAAATTAATGAATGAGTTCATAGCAACTAAATAATTGAACAACCTTTTGCCCTTTTTTTTTTTTTTTTTTTCAAATTATGAACAAATGCTTTTTGGTATTTCTTTTGCTTTTCTTTTATCTACAAAACACTTTTCTATATATATATATATATATATATATATATATATTCTTTCTAATACTCTTTTTTTTTTTTAAACTCAATTCTTTTCTTTTTCTTCATTTTCTTTCCAATTCTTTTTTTTTTCGAACTATATTCTCTCGCTCTCTTTTTTTTTCAAACTATGTACTTTATATATATATATATACCTGGCACTTCAATATGCACATTGTTCTTTTTTTTTTTTGGCAAATCACTTTGACTTTAGAATACTATGAACACTAGGAATAAATAACATGCATACAACAAAGGAATGGCTCAAAAGGAATAAACAATGGTAAATGAATGTAGGTTTGTGTTTGGGTTAAAAGGGTTTAAAATTGAATGCCTTTTTCATGTTCATCACACTAATGCAAATATCATTTCGAAAAAGAGTAGAAACAAGTTCTAGAAGGTGAAAGACTACATGAACATGCACACATGGAAAGAATTCAAGGCTCAATTAACCTTACATCAAGGTTTTTCTCCAATGCTCACGCTAACATAATCAATTGCATAGCAAGCTAACTACAAAACATTTTCTTAACTATTCCCAATATTAAACCAACAAACACAATCAATCAAAACATTGCAATCAATTATAAAAGTACGCAACTCTTAAAAGCATTAATGATATAGAAACTTTCTTTTCTCAAAACAAGAAGTAAGCAAAAATCTAATTGTGGGTTCATTTCTCTTCCCATTCACTTGAAAAGCCAAAACATGGTTTTAAAAAGTTGCCAAAACACTAGAACACATGCAAGCTCCAAGAGTTTCTCACAAATCACATTTCCAAATTGGCAAATGCGACCCTTTACTACTTAGGAAATGTATCAAAGCAAGTCATTGCAGAAAAAGTTTTGAAAAATTTTCTAGTTTAAGGCATTTTATCATTTTAAAAATAGCCAATGGGATTCAAAATATATTTCCCTCCCCCACACTTAATCCACACATTTTCCTCAATGTGTAAAGCAACTCAATTATTCTAACTTGTTCCTTAGTGAAGTGGAAAGTTGTGAAGTCCAATTGCAATTGGAGCACAACACCTCAACATCACATAAAGAGAAAGAAGGAGAAACAAATCATAATAACAGAGGAAATCAGGATAAAAAGGCACAATGCTAATCAAGAGTGGTAGTGGTAAAAAATGTAAAGCATACAAAAGGAGTTCTTATTGTACTTGCTAAACTACACTACTTCTACCTTTTTCTGCTGGATTATGTCCCTCCCTCACACTTATCTTCCTCATACAACAATTAAACTCAAAGAATCATTGGATTTAGGAAGAAAACAAGTGAGGAAAGAGACAACTTGTGTTACAGAATCTTGAGTCTTTTGAAGGAGAAGTTCTCATCCACACTGAGAATTATGCATTTGTCTTTTAAAATAACTTCTCCTCCATACAGATCGAGGAACTAGTTTTGTTTAGCAAAAGGGACACAAGGTAGGGGACTTACCTTACTTGCATGTATTTGATATATTTGCTTGTGTAGTGATGTATGTGATTGCTTTACTTGATTGTGTAGAGCATATTTGAATAAATGAAGCTCTGTTTCTATTTTGATGTGGACATGGTTTTGTTACATGAAACATTGAGCATGCAGAAATGTCATTATGGGGCATGCATCTAGATAAAGCTAACATGTCATACACATAGCATCTATCATGCATGCATTATGGTATCTGTTTCCAACTGAGATTTTCTCGAATCTCACCCTCCCCTACCAACAATTTAGACAGGCGAATACAGAAGGTTCTTGGAAATCCGAGAAGAGAACTACACGAGAGAGGGTTGCAGTGTTGAAGCGAAGACGGAAAGAAGTCTCCGTTTAATTGGGATGGGTTTAGACACCCTAGTAGCCTTGTGCAGCTACATTAATCGTGAGTATCATGTACAAACCCTTACGGGGATTTTCTATAATCATGCACATATTATCATTATATTTATGCTATTCCCGTGTTGCCCACCGAACCGCATATCATTTTCCGGGAATACTCTGGTAAAAGTGAAATTAAAATAAGGGCGTGACACTTGGAATGACATGCGTGGATATGAAGCAAACCACATGAAGCAAAGCGAGAGATGTGGAAATGATCCATATGTTTTCTTAATCTAGGTTTGTTTCAGTTGAAATATATAATATTTACCAAGAAAAAGGATGCCACACTCTTCAACCTAGCTAGCCAACACCTATGGTGAAATTATTTTCCATTCTTTTATCGAAACATCTTGTGTCTTAAAATAATATTCAGGTTTTCAACTTTGAATAAACCGCTGGTTAAGCTAGCACTTCGTGCAGATTGGTAGTGAAAAAAAATATTCACGGGTAGAAAGTTGATTCCGATACAATCTTACTTTATGAAATATAATGTTGTAGAGATTAGTTCATTTCTGCAATAGATATAAAAACCTAGCATTTATATATGTATGAGCGTAGGTTAATACTCGTACCACATTCATGAGTTGACAAATTGTTCTTACGATCCTGTCTTCAAACAAACAGTACCCGTAATTTAAAGTGGTTCATCATCTTGGACAAAATTTATATACATACTCCCTCTGGTCTTAAATAAAAGACCTAATTGGCTCTTTTGGAGATATTAAGGAAGTTAAATATATTACTTAATCATATCATACCCCGAGGAAATCAACGTCATGAGTCGCACATAACATATATATAACAAGAGGTTTTTATTCAGGTTGGGACAACTTGTACATGTAGAAGTTGTCCACACGCAAGATACAACAAAACAGGGAATTGGTCACACACAAACACATTAATTTTATTATTGATAACATTATTATTATTATTCTGACTCTCCGGAGATAGATAGCCTGGAAGGCCAGAGATGATTAGTTATTGTGAAGGTTCGATCAGACCACCATTGAGATGTGAGAGGCAACGCGGTCACCGGATGTTCGGACCAACTCCAAGACCAACGGCTCCGCAACTTCCTGGTCTCTTGCGACAATCAAACGCCTATTTTCATAGCCATCAGTCTTGACGGAAACAGTTCCATAACTATATTCGTCAAACGCGAAGACAAGATTATATTGATGCCTGGCATAATCATGACTCTTGAAATAGAACGGACCAGAAACAGTGTTGGGAAATTCACTAGCTTCTCCAACCATCACGGCATTCTCTCCAAAGTCTTCGTCCCTCGTGACGAGCCATTCGGGATGTTTGGTGCATGTGTTGGATGGCAAGGGTTGGAATGATATCTGTAAAGGATTGTCGGTAGTAATGTAATCCGTGGGCTGTTTAGATTCAAGAATTATTGCATTGCCGTTATTGTGCAATAACTTCTCCACCACAGCGAGTGAGCACAAGCCATTAGGATTTTCAATACTAGCACCGTCAATTGCTGCACCTGTGATATCTTGTGGCAATATGTAGTATATGCCTCCGTTGGCTACGAGGTGACCTTCTTTGTCGCGCACAGACTCAGCTCTAGTGGAGGGAAAGAGGGCGACTAAGAAGAAGAAGAAGAACGCAAGGAGCGCGTTAGTCTTCATTGTTTGCTAGGTTTGGCTGCTAGGGCTACGGATGACTTTACGTTAGGGTGGGTTTTTGCTTTGGGTGTGAGAAACTGATGAGCAGGAGCGTCTATTTATAGAGCCAGCCACATGAAGCAATGGGAGAAGATGTGGAACTGATTCATATTTTTTAATCATGGTTTGTTTCAAATGCAGACACGCTCGTTGGTTACCTATGAAACGCGTGATCCTCGAATTGATGAATGGGAGAGATGACATTTACAAAAATATATTTAATAATATATAGGTTTAAAAATGTTACTAAAATTTAATTTATGAATATATTTGATTTAAAAAAAATTACAAATATGAAAATCTTAATTAAAAATAAGGAAATGTTTTTTACAGATATACTTTATCCCTTCCTTTTCTCATAAGCTTGAAGCCTACAATTTTGAGCCATAGGCATACCTCGCCTACAACCACTCATCCCTCAACTGCAAGTAAATTTAATATATATTTTATCTCACACATCACAATTCCCTTCTTAGACTTGGCGATTTATATTCCAAGAATGGAATTTGGCCTGATGATGCTCCAATGTGTTATTGTTAATAAATTAATTTTATAGTTTGAAAAGGAAGAGGAAGAAAGATTGACGGAAGAGAAAAGGTTAGGTTCTTATCCCCTTAAGTGTATTATGGTTTACATTCAAGGGATTTCCCCCTCATGATAGACTAATCGCTTGAGATTAGACTCTCACTTCAGATTTATGCTCATAACATTTATTGTTATGAGTCCTATATTAACGAACCTCACAAGAAACGTAGGTTTATCAGTGTGTGTTCAGGTATCCTTTCAAAAGTGCTTTTTTAAAGAAAACCATGATTTGAGATATTTTCATCCAAACACTTGAAAATTTTTGAGAATAGCTTGTCTTGTACAAAACCATTGTTTGGGATCCCAAACCATGGTTTTGACAAAATCTACTTTTTTTAAGCATTTTTAGTTTTCTGAAGTTTCTCTTTCCTCCCTTTTCCTTTCTTCGGTATTATCTAGGTATTAAAACTCAGACCGGGTATTGAACCGGTTGAAATACTGAGTTAAGGGTCAGCGGGTCAGACCGGGGCCAAACCGGAGGTAAACCGGGACCAAACCAGTGAGAACTTGAAAATTTCAGACTTATAGTATGAAATTATAAAGGAAAAATTTTAAAAATTTTGTTTTTAAATGTGAACTCAGACCGGACCGGCCAGTCCGGTCCAGGTTCAGGAACTTTGGGTATTATTGTATTGTATTTTTGAAGTTTCTCTTTCCTCCCTTTCTCTTTCTTCGGTATTATTGTATTGTGTTTCTGAAGTTTCTCTTTTTACTCCCTTTCTCTTGTTTTAGCATCTGTGGTTTTTTTTTTTAATGTTATGAAATTTAAAATGCTAAATAATGGGTTAAGATGCAAATTTAACTAACAAGTTCTTTTTTTAAGGGGTGTCTGGTATAAATAAGTTTTGAAAGGTATAAAAATAATATTGAACAATTAAAAATGGTGCAAATTTAACAAAACCGTTAAATTTGGCCCAATGCTGTTAGGGGTTTTCTTCTCTTAAATTTACACCCTTTTTAATTTTTAATATTATTTTTGCACATTCCGAAATTTATTTGTGCCAGACGTCTCTCATGAAAAATTTGGTTGTTAAATTTTCACTTTAACCCTTAAATAATACATAAAATATTATCTTATCATTTATATATAATTACTACAAAAATTAATGTCCTTTTTAATAATTTGACTATGAAAAAAAACTATTCTAATCATAGCATCCAAACACTCTCATTTTATCAAAATCACATTTTTTTCATAATCTATTCTCCTCATAATCTATTCTCTAAAAGCTATTCTCCAACGGTTAATCCGAACACACCCTAAATCTAAAAGGCTCTTTCTCTTTATAAATGGCTGGTCTTCTGAAATTGGGTTCTTGCTTTATATTTGTACGTGTTGATGGCCATGTGCTTATAAATGATTGATTTGTTGTAGGGTGTTAGTGACGTGAACAAGCCGGATAAGAATGCCACCTAGCTATTCCATAAAGTGACAATAATATATGTAAGGTTCAGTGATTCTACTCCTTTAACGCGTAGTACGTACAATCATATTTAGTACAATGGGACCACTGTATTGATGAATGATCCGTATCGATTTATCTCATCATCAAGAGCTTCTTAGCGAATTAGTTTCACTTGTTCACGATATGTTGGTAATTTGCGTATTAGTTTCTTTCTGCTTTAATTTTGAAAGAGTTTTATTGTTGTCTTTTTTCAAGATTGCGGAGAAAATTCATATTTCTTTGGGAGCTAATGGAAATTAATTTGCTACAGTGCTCCTTATACAAAAATTTTCCCCCCTTTTTAAAAAAAATTCTATTACCTCTTTCCCTCCATCTTATTTTCTAATTTTATTATTTTTATTAAATTAATCAAACTGGATTAAAACTCCCTTTCATACATGATTATATGTATATCGATATATCGATATATATATATATATTAATAAAATTGATGTGTTGTGTAAACATGCGGACCAATTGTTTTCCGGAGAAAAATATAAGGGGACTGATTCATAACTACAGACACTTTTTGTTTTGCTTCGTTTTGAAGAGTGAAAGGAACAAACTAATAATTGCCTAATGGAATATTATTAAAAAGTTAACAAAATAGTGACACATTAATTGGGCCAATCAGGAGCATAACACCCCAAAAGCGATGGATGTGGAAACTGAGGTAGTAAATTTCTAGTTAAAACTTCAGGTTTAAAAAAAAACAAACAAACAAATTGCAGGTTCGAACTTAAAAGTCATTCTTTTTTACCTTCTTAATATTTGTAATTTTTTTTTTTTTTTGCCACCATTCAAAATTAATGATTCAAAGAATCCGGTACTTATTTGGACCAATTTTTTGGACAGAAATATATGGGGACCGAAGATATTACAAATTCAGACACGCTCGTTTGGCTACCTATGAAACACGTGATCCTCGAATTGATGAATGGGAGAGATGACATTTACAAAAATATATTTAATAATATATAGGTTTAAAAATGTTACTAAAATTTAATTTATGAATATATTTGATTTAAAAGATTACAAATATGAAAATCTTAATTAAAAATAAGGAAATATTATTTTCAGATATACTTCATCCCTTCCCTTTTTCATAAGCTCGAAGCCTACAATTTTGAGCCATAGGCATACCTGGCCTACAACCACTCATCCCTGAATCTGCATGTAAATTCAATATATATTTTATCTCATACATCGAAATTCCCTTCTTAGACTTGGTGATTTCTATTCCAAGAAGATGTTTCACAAGGCCTAAGTCATTAATTTTGGAGTTACTATGCAGATCCTCGTTTACCTCCTTTATCCTTTCTTTTGAAGCACCAGTGATTTGTATAAACCAGTATGAATACCATACCATCATTGTGCTCCTTGAAGAAGAGAGAATAGCCATGCTTATTCTGAGTAAAACCTCCCTGTATCAACGCGTTCGAGAACTTATTGTTCCATTGCCTTAAGTCTTGTTCCATTACGTCCCTGTATCAACACATCATGAATAAGTGGAACACTCTTATGAGCAAGTGAAATAGTCTGGTGAACATTTTCAGGATGGTAGTTGGTGAAAAGGTGAAATTTCACTTATTCATATATAGGACTGTTTCAGTTGTTTATGATGTGGAAGCTATTTGCAAATGGAATTTGATTTGATAATGCTCCAATGCGTTATTGTTAATAAATTAATTTTATAGTTTGAAAAGGAAGAGGAAGAAAGATTGAGGGAGGAGAAAAGGTGAGGTTCCTATCCCCTTAAGTGTACTATGGTTCACATTCAACGGATTTCTCCTCCTGATAGCCTCGTCTCTTGAGATTATGCCCTCACTTTAGATTCATGCTCATAACATTTATTGTTATAAGTCCCATATCAATAAACCTCATAAGAAACGTAGGTGTATAAATTCAAAAGGCACACTCTCTTTATTACTGGCTAATCTTTTGAAATTGGGTTCTTGCTTTATATTTGTGTTGATGGCCATGTGCTTATAAATGATTGATTTGTTGTAGGGTATTAGTGACATGAACAAGCCGGATAAGAATGCCACCTAGCTACCCCATAAAGTGACAATAATATATGTAAGGTTCAGTGATTCTACTCCTTTAACGCGTCGTACGTACAATCATATTTAGTACAATGGGACTCTATTGATGAATGATCCGTATTGTTGTATGTCATCATCAAGAGCTTCTTAGCGAATTAGTTTCACTTGTTCATCATGTGTTCGCGATTTGTGAATTAGTTTCTTTCTGCTTTAATTTTTAAAGGGTTTTACTGTTGTGTCTTTACCAGATTGCGGTGAAAATTCATATTTCTTTGGGAGCTCATGGAAATTAATTTGCTACAGTGGTCCTTATACAAAATTTTCCCCGTTTTTTTAAAAACTTCTTCTACCTCTTTCCCTCCATCTTATTTTCTAATTTTATTAGTTTTATTAAATTAAATCAAACTGGATTAAAACTCCCTTTCTTACATGATTATATATATCGGTATATATATGTATATATATAAATATATATTAATAAAATTGATGTGTTGTGTATACATGCGGACCAATTGTTTTCTGGACAAAAGTTTGTGGGGACTGATTAATAAGACACGTACATACACTTTTTGTTTTGCTTCGTTTTGAAGAGTGAAAGGAACAAAGTAATAATTGACTAAGGGAATATTATTAAAAAGTTAAACAAATAGTGACACATTAATGGGGCCAATTGGGAGCATAACGCCTCAAAAGCGATGGATGTGGAAACAGAGGTAGTAAATTTCTAGTTAAAACTTCAGGTTAGAAAAAAAAAAACAAACAAACAAATTGCAGTCTCGAACTTAAGTTATGAATATATTTGATTTAAAAATTACAAATATGAAATCTTAGTTAAAAATAAGGTAATATTTTTGGCTGATATACTTTATCCCTTCCCTCTTCATAAGCTTAAAGCCTAAAATTTTGAGCTATAGGCAAAGTAAGCCGCCTACAACCACACATCCCTGAATGTGCAAATAAATTAAATGTATATTTTCTCTGATACATCACAATTTCCTTTTAGACTTAGCGATTTCGATTCCAAGAAAATATTTCACAAGGCCTAAGTTTTTAATTTTGAAGGTACTTTGTAGATACTCTTTTACCTCCTTTATGCTTTCTTCTGAAGCTCCAGTGATTAGCAAGTCATCTACATAAACAAGTGTGAATACCATACCATCATTGTACTTGTTGAAGAAGAGAGAATATAGTCATGCTTACTCTTTGGTAAAACCTCTGTGTATCAACGCATTCGAGAACTTATTGTTCCATTGCCTTAAGGCTTGTTCCATTACCTCCCTGTATCAACACATCAGGAATAATTGGAATAATCTTATAAACAAGTGGAATAGTCTTGTGAACAATTTCAGGATGGTACTTGGTGAAAAAGTGGAATTTCACTTGTTCATAGGAGTATTTCACTTTTTCGTGATGTGGTCGCTACTAGAAAATGGAATTTGACTTGATGATGCTCCAATGTGTTATTGATAGCAAACTAATTTCTCTTGTTCATGATGTGTTTCCTTTTGCCAATTAGTTTCTTTATCATTTGATTATGAAAGGATTATTGTTGTCTTTTTAGTTGATTGCGTTGAAAATTCATATTTCTTTGGGAGCTAATGGAAATTAATTTGCTAGAGTGGTCCTTATATGAAATTTTTCGTTGTTTTTTTATAAAAACTTATACTTATTTCCCTCCAGCTATAGTTTGTAATTTTATTATTTTTATCAAATCAGATCAAACTGGATTAAAACTCCTTTTCTTACATGATTATATATATATATTAATAAAATTGAAGTGTACTGTATACATGCGGACCAATTGTCATCTGAACAAAAATATGCGCGGACTGTTTTATCAAAAAAAAAAAAGTGGGGATTGAATATTACATACAGACATGTTTTGTTCTGTTTCGTTTTGAAGAGTGAAAGGAACAAAGTAATCATCGCCTAATTGAATACTATAAAAATGTTTTAAAATTAGCGACACATTAAACGATTGGGAGCATAACAAACACCCCAAAAGCGATGGATTTGGAAATTAAATTGAGGTAGTAAATTTCTAGTTAAGACTTCAGGTTAAAAGAAAACAAATTGCAGCTTGGAACTTAAAACACCTCCTTCTTGACATTCTTAAGAATTGTAATTGTTGTTTGCCAGCACTGGACATTATTGATTGAAAGCATTCGGTACTTATATGGGACCAATTTCTTGGACAAAAATATATGGGGACCGAATATATTACAATTGCCGACACGCTGGTTTTGTTACCTAGCAAATGCGTGATCCTCTAATTGATGAATGGGAGAGATGACATTTACAAAACTATATTGAATAATATATAGGTTTAAAAATGTTACTGAAATTTAAGTTATGAATATATTTGATTTAAAAATCACAAATATGAAATCTTAGTTAAAATAAGGAAATAGTATTGGCTGATATACTTTTTCCTTTCCCTCTTCATAAGCTTAAAGCCTAAAATTTTGAGCTATAGGCAAAGTAAGCCGCCTACAACCACACATCCCTGAATGTGCAAATAAATTAAATGTATATTTTCTCTGATACATCACAATTTCCTTTTAGACTTAGCGATTTCGATTCCAAGAAAATATTTCACAAGGCCTAAGTTTTTAATTTTGAAGTTACTTTGTAGATACTCTTTTACCTCCTTTATGCTTTCTTCTGAAGCTCCAGTGATTAGCAAGTCATCTACATAAACAAGTATGAATACCATACCATCATTGTACTTGTTGAAGAAGAGAGAATATAGTCATGCTTACTCTTTGGTAAAACCTCTGTGTGTCAACGCATTCGAGAACTTATTGTTCCATTGCCTTAAGGCTTGTTCCATTACCTCCCTGTATCAACACATCAGGAATAATTGGAATAATCTTATGAACAAGTGGAATAGTCTTGTGAACAGTTTCAGGATGGTACTTGGTGAAAAAATGGAATTTTACTTGTTCATAGGAGTATTTCACTTTTTCGTGATGTGGTTTATAATATCTCAAAATTTAATAAAGGTCTATTTTCTCAAAAAAGAAATTTAAGGAACAATAATTAGATAATAAATCACATTATAGAACCTACAAAATTTAAGGAATCTGAAGTTAGACAAAGGGAAAAATTAGGGCCTATTTTGTGTAACTAATACCATAAAATTATACCTACATATATATTAACACACACTCTTTCCGACACTCATCACACTCTCTCATTTATCTCAAATTGGCTAGGCACCCCCTTAGCCGTATAATGTTAAAACACTCACCACATCGCCTCACTTCATGGCATCCACCACACCTACGGACAACACATACACTCATCACCAATTAATCAATAAATAAAGCACTCCCTCTCACTCTCTCAATTGTGCATGTCGTCCAAAGCAAATGGATGAGGCATATTTGAACCATTTGAAGATGCACTTTCGGTACGAGATAGGGATGAGAAAAAGATGATGTTGAAAGTTAACAATTTGCAACTAAAGCAACATGTGGAGGAGAAAGTTTATGATAATTGAAGAGCATATTTTTTACCATTTGGAGAGTGAATGTCGGGCAAGGATAAGGAGGAATGAGAAAAGATGATATCAACTAAAAGCCATGTGTTTGAAATAGCCATAAAATATAATAAAAGAGAAAGTGGGTGGTGATATTTTTATGAGGATTTCTCTTTCCTTTAAACTTCATATTTCGGTTGATTAAGCTGAAGCACAGAGAGAGAGAGAGAGAGAGAGAGAGAGAGAGAGAGAGAGAGAGAGAGAGAGAGAGAGAGAGAGAGAGAGAGAGAGGGTCATACGAAAGTGAGAACAAGAGAACCAAGAAGAGAGAGGTGTGTGATTAATGGACTTTTTGTCTTTTGCGTTAGCCTTGGGGTCCACAATA
This sequence comes from Inga laurina, assembly GCA_963855925.1. Classification (NCBI taxonomy): domain Eukaryota; kingdom Viridiplantae; phylum Streptophyta; class Magnoliopsida; order Fabales; family Fabaceae; genus Inga; species Inga laurina. The sequence goes on from OY979702.1 coordinate 6,921,481, forward strand.
AAAAATTTACCAAGGATTGCGTATAGGCAAACATAGGATTGTTCTCTCTTCTCGAGGAGCCTTTTATTGAATCCTAAGTAATTTAAATGTCATGCAAATGCAATAAAAGCAAGGGGAAATTGGTTTTGGACTTTTCAAATTAATAGTTAAAAGAAAATGCAATTTAATTAAAAGCTAAACTATTGTTTTGGTATTTTCTTTATAAAATGGGATGGGTATGAGGAAATGAATCTTGGTAGCAAAGTCAATGGCTTTCCTAGCTTCTTGAAATAATTTAGGAGTTAATTTATCAAGTCAAATTAAAAAAAAAAAACCCTCAAGCAATCACGTTGAGTCCAATTTACCTAATTAATGACGAATTAATCCTACGATCGCATTCATAGTCATCTCTTAGATAAATTGTTAAAAACCACTTGATGCGTGTTTGAAAATCATTTTAATGCACTTGCTTCCTCTTGGATGAGAGCACAATCACGACACTCAATATGAATTAATTCAACTACACACCATAGTAATCACATACAATGTATAATCTCATTAAAACATAAAGAAATAATTTCAATGCATAGTCCAAGTGCATCAACACAAAATTCGATACAAATGTTAACCAACAAGGACAAATGAACACTCATCCAAGTCTTACAAATATGTATCAATCAGAATTAAAAAAAAAAGGTCACAATTAATATATGTAATGAGCAAATGGAAAATTAATAAACTCCCCTTTGTAGCACATTGAAGCTCTAGCCACTTTCTCTACCACCCAGAAGCAATGAAAATCGGCCACTCATGAAATTAAGTACTGCCACAGATTGTTTCAAGCATTGAGAATCCATGAACATGTGAAATGATGATGAATCAGTGGAGAAGGAAGTGAGGGCAATGGTTATTGTTAGATGAAGGAGCTGGAATAATGCAATGGTGGTAGAAAATAAGAGAACGAAAATGGAAGAAGTGGAGATGATGGTGCTGGACGGGGGAAGAAGAGGATGTCAACGGTGAAGAATTGAGGCAGTGGAGAAGCGAAGAGGAAGTAAGTGATGGTGGTAGTCTTTCATTGGTGGTGAAATACAGGGGAACAGAGGGTCTGTGATGAAGATGATGAAGGTGGCGGTGGTGACCAGTCTTGTTTGTCGGTGAGGTGGTTGTGGTGACTGTGGTGTTGGAAAAGGAGAAGACGGTCAACGGTGGATGAGAACCTACTGCCGACGGTGAAGGAAGAAGGTGGAAGCACGGTTCTGAACCAAGCTTGCGCGGCACCTTCTCTGTATCTCAGCGTCGGGTCTCTGCTCTGGTTTAGAGCTCGCCGGCGATGAAATGTGATGATGGTTGAGGGAGGATCAGGTCAGTGCTGGTAGTCGACCGGTGGTGGTGCTGTGATGGCGGTGGTTTGCGGCGCTCCTTCCCCACAACTCCCAGCTCTCGTCTCTCTTTCGGATCTGTCTTTTGCCTATCGGGTTTTTCCCAGGAGCTCAAGCTTTCGGCCCCTCTCTTCTAGTTTAAGGTGGTCGCCGGTAGCAATGGTGAAGAGGAAAGCTTGCCGCCGGCGACACAAGAAAGGGAAAGAAAGAAGAAGATGATGGTGATTTGATGGTGCTTCCACCGCTACCCTTTTTTTTGGATCTGTTTCTTTAATAGCTGAAGAAAAATATCGCGTCTGTTTGTTTGGGCGACCAGATTGCTTATAAGTTGCTTTTTACGTAAATCGAGACACAACTCCTCTCACATACTTACCTCGTATACCGTAAATCACTATTAAAAAGTAACTTATAAGCAATCGAATCGCTCATTCAAACGAGCACATCCACAGTAACCTAGGCCCTTGGTCAAAACGCAAGTTTTGACTAGGGAGCTAGTTGAAAATTTGAAAACTTTTGACTAAGGACTAAAGTTCAGATTTTTGAAATGTTGGCCGGCTCAACAGTAATTTCTCAAACATTTGGTTTCTTTACTGTGATTTTTCCTTGACCCCTTTTCCTCATAAAATTGTAATTTTCACAAATCATGGGGATCTTTTCTGTAATTTTATCTAATTCTTAAAATATTATTTTGACCCTCCAAAATCTCCAATTTTTTTTTCCAAAACACCTACAATGTAAAATTAAGCACAAAATAACATCAAAAGTCCAAGAAAACATTTATATGAATAATTAACAAATTTATGACCATTTTACCCTTATTTATAATTAATTCAATACAAATGGCTCTAATTAAAATTAATGCTTAAACATACAATAATGTCCTAGAGAATACATTAAAAATCCCAAATTAATCAGAAACAATCATGTAAAAATATGGTTCAATCAATTCCCCCACACTTAAACCTTTGTACTCCTGAATAAAGGCAAGTAAGTTTTTTTTTTTTTTTAAATTTCAATCACCAATGTAATTGAAGGATGAGTAATTACATAATTAGAAAGCAATGGATTAATTAATCAAATTCCTCAAGCCAACACTAGTCATAGTCAAGTGATGCAATGAAATTATCTAACCACACAATCCAAAATATTAGAATGAAGCACAAGAGAACTCTCAAAAAAATAGTGCTTCATTCATCTCACCTTATTGAGATAATTTCACTCAATCCACTTAATCAACATCTTACCATAGGCTTGTAACAACTCTAATATCTGTACTACTAATGGCAATAAATGCAATGAATCAAGAGGACTTAAAATGCTTGTAATGATGGAAGAAGGCTAAATGGCATGAATTAATTAGAGAAAGAAATAGTTGATATGAAAATCAAAATTAATGAATGAGTTCATAGCAACTAAATAATTGAACAACCTTTTGCCCTTTTTTTTTTCAAATTATGAACAAATGCTTTTTGGTATTTCTTTTGCTTTTCTTTTATCTACAAAACACTTTTCTATATATATATATATATATTCTTTCTAATACTCTTTTTTTTTTTTAAATTCAATTCTTTTCTTTTTCTTCTTTTTCTTTCCAATTCTTTTTTTTTCGAACTATATTCTCTCGCTCTCTTTTTTTTCAAACTATATACTTTATATATATATATATACCTGGCACTTCAATATGCACATTGTTTTTTTTTTTTTTTGGCAAATCACTTTGACTTTAGAATACTATGAACACTAGGAATAAATAACATGCATACAACAAAGGAATGGCTCAAAAGGGGTAAACAATGGTAAATGAATGTAGGTTTGTGTTTGGGTTAAAAGGGTTTAAAATTGAATGTCTTTTTCATGTTCATCACACTAATGCAAATATCATTTCGAAAAAGAGTAGAAACAAGTTCTAGAAGGTGAAAGACTAAATGAACATGCACACATGGAAAGAATTCAAGGCTCAATTAACCTTACATCAAGGTTTTTCTCCAATGCTCACGCTAACATAATCAATTGCATAGCAAGCTAACTACAAAACATTTTCTTAACTATTCCTAATGTTAAACCAACAAACACAATCAATCAAAACATTGCAATCAATTATAAAAGTACTCAACTCTTAAAAGCATTAATGATATAGAAACTTTCTTTTCTCAAAACAAGAAGTAAGCAAAAATCTAATTGTGGGTTCATTTCTCTTCCCATTCACTTGAAAAGCCAAAACATGGTTTTAAAAAGTTGCCAAAACACTAGAACACATGCAAGCTCGAAGAGTTTCTCACAAATCACATTTCCAAATTGGCAAATGCGACCCTTTACCACTTAGGAAATGTATCAAAGCAAGTCATTGTAGAAAAATTTTTGAAAAATTTTCTAGTTTAAGGCATTTTATCATTTTTTTTTTTTTGCATACAAAGGCAAGCTAAGGTTGATGAATTACAAGAATGCTACGAAGTAAGCATCACCGAATGATCTTGTGGCATTCCACCACAGTCGTCCTCAAATAGCTGGTTGCATTCAACTGGAGGTGTTTCTATCAACAAGAACTCCTGAGTACTCAACTGAGCGTTCCTCGCTAGATAGTCAGCGCATCGGATAGTCTCTCTGTGGGCATGAGTGATTGCCAAGTCCCAGTCCCTGTAAATAAGGGATCTCGTCTCTAAGATTACATCAATCAGAGGATGGTCAATGCCTCCATCCATGGATAACAAGTGAATAGCCTGCAATGAATCCGTGAAGAGCCTGATCCTAGTAAAACCCATCTGCTTACATAGCTGGAGTCCGCTGTGAATCGCATGTATTTCCGCAGCAGTCGAGTTGTTGTGGCCTATCCTTTTTTGAAAACCACACATCCAGTTACCGTGGTGGTCCCTTATAACCCCACCACAAGCCGCATGCCCGTTGCTGCCCCTAGAGCCATCAACATCGACGCGTACATACCCTTGATCTAGAGGTTGCCAGCGGTCTGTTCCCCTTTCTGGTGTTTGGAAAATATGATGACAAAATCTCCCATTCTCCACTTCTTCAAAGAGATGATACAGACATTTGTGAACTAGCTGTTTTGGGTGTTCAGCTCTCCCTTCAAGCGCCCAGCTGCATCGGTTCTTCCATAGGAGCCAGCATATGGTGCTGAACACTCTTTGCCATGGCCATCTAGCCATCATCCTGTTCGTAGGAGAATTTTGCAAATTCCATTTAAGCCATTCCTACAAATCACCAGAAAAGAACATAGTATAGTATATATGGTTAGTTATAAAAAACCACACTCTCTTGGCTTGCTCACAATCTCTCAATATATGAAGGATACTTTCTTCGCTCTCACACTCAAAGGGACATGTGTTTAGGACATTCGGGTTGTGCCTTGCTCTCAATTGATTTGATGGTAATCTCTCATGGAATACTTGCCACATAAACATTTTAACTCTTTCAGGGCTTCCCTGTTGCCATAAAGATCGCCAGTGAGATTGATAGCATTGAACCGGCTTATGATAAAGCTTGTCATATGCGGACTTAACACTAAAGTTCCCATCCGAAGCCGATCTCCAACAGATAACATCCTCCTCAATACCCGTAGGGGGAGTGACCAACATGATTTTCTCCACGACCCAAGTGGGGAGGAAGCTCTCCCACCTTACTCTGTCCCATTCCCCTTCATGAGTTACAAAGGACCCAACACGGGCATCCATTTCCACCAAATCTTCATTCTTATCAACATAGTCCTTCAGTGGTCTATCTAAAGGAGACCAGTAATCTTGCCATGCCTGAGTGGATCTCCTACTTTTTAAGAGTCTCCCTAGTCCCTGTTTAAACTCTGCCCAAACAGCAACTATTCCACTCCAAACGGCTGATTGATCACGTCTTCTTCGTACATGAGGCACTCTATCCGTCCCGCATGAGTATTTAGAACGAAGGCACCTAACCCACATAGCTTCAGGTTTCATGATCATTCCCCAATAAAGCTTCATGAGGAAGGCTCGATTCTGGCATTGAAGGTCTTTTATCCCTAAACCTCCCTCGGTCTTCGCTTTCTTTAACACATCCCAAGCTATCAGATGAAGTTTCTTATCCTCGTCCTGTTGGTTCCAAAAAAAATCCCTGCTTAATTTCTCAATAAGTGCTAAAACTCCTTTTGGAATCAAAGTTGATTGCATTTGATATTGTGGTATTGCTGATAGAACCGACTTGATTAAAACCGTTCTCCCGGCCATACTTAAGTATCTCCCTTGCCAGCTTGCCAACCTTGATTTAACCTTCTGAATCAGAGGAGCAAAAGTCACTTTGACCATTCTATTATGAAGGAGTGGTACCCCCAGGTACTTCCCGAGGTCCGCTGTCAACCCAATCCCCACTCTCTGGCTCATCTCATATGCCCTATTAAAATGGACATTTCTGGATACAAACATTTTTGATTTTTGAAGATTGATCTTATGACCAGACACCCTACAAAATAACTCCATTACGTTCTTCATCTCATCCATTTGTTGAGATGAGGCCTCACCAAACAGCATCAAGTCATCTGCAAAGAATAAATAAGATATAGGAGGACCAGTGGTGCTCAGACTCAAAGGCTTCCAGTTCCCCGACTGCACTTCCTGGTGAATTAATTGTCCCAGCAGCTCCATGCAAAGCACAAATAAATAAGGGCTCAATGGATCTCCTTGTCTCACCCCCCTCGAGGGTCTAAAACTTTCTGAAGCCACACCATTCTAAATAATGCTCATGGTGGTGGATGAGACACACTGCATGATTAGCTTCACAAGATCATCCCGCAAACCTAAGCTATGAAGAGTAAATTCCAGGAACCTCCAGTCAAGCCTATCAAAAGCCTTTTCCATATCTATCTTCACTGCTACAAATCCCTTCTTGCCTCTCTTGTTTATCATGGTGTGAATTGCTTCTTGAGCCAAGATAATGTTGTCCACACCCTGTCTTCCTGAGATGAAGCTACACTGATTCTCCGCCACCAGGAAATTCATAACGTTTTTCAGCCTATTAGCAATCACCTTACTCGCGATTTTGAAACTCACATTACATAAGGAGATGGGCCTAAAATCCCCCAAGAATGTAGGAAAGTCAATCTTGGGGATTAGGACTAAATTGGTTTGATTGACAGATTTGACCTCCTCCGGGAACTCAAAAATCCTGATCACCAAGTCACATACCTTCTGACCAACTGAGTTCCATTGTGATTGGAAGAAGTGAGGGTTGAGACCATCAGGACCCGGTGCCTTGAAAGCTCCCATCGTAAAAGCAGCATTTTTAATCTCAGTAGGGGAAACCGGTCTATGAAGAAACTCAAGTTGATTAGAATTCAAGGATGGAAATCGAGCAGGCCAAGGGGAGAATGGTGGAGGAAGGCTCTCTGCCGTGAATAGCTTCTTGAAATACTCAAAAGCCATACTCCTTAGCTGCTTTTCCTCTGTGATCCAAATACCTTCCTCATTTTTTAGTGCTTCAACTTTTTTCCTTTTCTTCCCAACAGATGCACAGGCATGGAAGAATCTCGTGTTTCTGTCACCCCCACTTAACCACTTGCATCTTGACTTCTGGAACCAGATTAGCTCCTCCTGCAAAGCCAATTTATGATACCTGGCCCAAAGATGGTTCTCTAGTCGATATAAACCATTTTGATTCCCATTAATTCGCCTGGCACGGTCTATCCCTTCTAATCTTCGGATGGTCTCTCTCTTCTTTTTTACCACATTCCCTACCACATTATCATTCCAAAAAGTAACCTCATTCACAAAGCTTAGCCTTCCTTGAAGCCAATCCTTTCCCTCCCAAGAAGATTGTACAATCTCGTTAAAGCCCTCTTCCATACACCATGCCGCTTGATATTGAAACCTTCTCCCGCTATTCCTATTTAAACACTGAGGTCTATCCGCCACTACAATAACACGGTGATCAGACTTGAACCTTAGGTTGTGGTGAGCTTTGGCTTGAGGGTTATTTATCTCCCATTCAAAGTTACAAAAGACCCAGTCTAGCCTCTCCTTAACCCCTGTTTTCTCCCAAGTAAAGCGGTCCCCCACTATTGGAACCACACTCAGGTTACAGCCATCGATGCAACTGATGAAGTCATGCATGGACCTGGGAACAGGCGTTACTCCTCCCTCCTTATCACTAGGATCAAGAATAGCATTAAAATCAACAAGGACAAGCCAAGGAATAAGTGAATTTCTGCTAATAGTAAGAAGAGATGACCACAACTCCCTCCTCTTCAAGACACTGGTATCCCCATAAACAAAAGTCACCAACATTGGATCCTGGTTATTTTTCCCGGAAATTTTACAATGAAGGAGTTGAGTATTAGAAGTAATATATTGAACCTGGACATCCCCACTATCCATAACACCCAAATACCTCCGGCATACCCAGTAGCTTCAATCCTCAACCAATCTGAAAAACCCAGTCCTCTCACAATTTTATTCGCTCTATTGCCACTGACTCTTGGCTCTAGTAACCCCATGACATTAACACCATACTTCTTGACAATATCTTTAAAAAATACGTGGAAAAGCTCTACCACAAGCTCCACGACAATTCCAAGATGACACTATCATAGGGAAATAAATATAAATTGCATCTTGGAAAAATTATGTAAACTTACCCGTCAGGAGGTTCACTATCCAGCAAAACCTCCACTACAAGCTGAGACGTTGGATGCATTATTGGAACCGTCCCTTGCTGATCTAGAGAGCTCTCCACGTGCTTTGGTGCGTTCAGCACCATCTCATTTTTTTTTGTGGAAAAATCTGGATTAAAACCGATGCCTTTCTCATTGGAATTCAATAAAGAACTCTTATTCCCTACATCACGTGAAACATCCACTTCCTCCACCACTTTTTGCTTTTTGGCTTCACAAATATCAATATTCTCTATGCACCCTCTTACTACACGATGTTCTCTTAGGGACCCACCTTCTTTTTCTTTATCCCCCTTTTGACTCCCAAGCACTTTCTCTTTATTCAAATCAACACCCAAAGCGTGAACCATTGCCTTTTGACCGATGGATATGGGTTTATTATTATCCAGCGCAACAACCCATTTATTCCCTCCAGCAACCTTTTTCTTATTCCTTCTGACCAGATTCTTGTCTTTAGCCGAGAGACACTCCTGCGCAATATGCTTCCCCTCCGCTACATCAACGTTTCCTTTTTTGCTCACAGAATTCTTAAACATCTCGAGGTCCTCACCCACATCTTGGTCCGCATCAACCAACGCAGCAAAACGAGATTGAGTAGCAATGCCATCAGCCTTACCTTCTGCAAACCTGGGCTGCCCTCTAACACCCACCCGACTCCTATCAACCTCCTTCCTTGGGAGACGAAATTTGCTTGGTTTGTGGACAAACATCCATGGTCCAAACCGATCCTCCTTCCCCGGAAGATTTTCAGATGGCATCTTCATAACCGCTCCCTTTCCCTGGCATGAGACTTCCACTGTGCTTGCATCTTTTTGTAATAGACTCCACTGGCACTTCTCCTTTCTGTGGCCATATCTACCACAGGAGAAACAAATAAGATCAAGCCCCTCATATTCAATGTTGAACAGAGGATCTGCAGAAATAATCCTTGGGATAAGCTTCTTCTGTAAATCCAACTCAACACAGATCCTGGCATAACGTCCTCTACGAATGTTAGTTTCCTCATCCTCCAGGTTTGCAATAGAGTTCAGATCAACCTTAATAGTCTTCCCGATCATATCCCCTAATCTCCACATACACTCCTTGTTGTAGAACAATAAAGGAACATGGGGAATCCTAACCCAGGAAGCAACTCTGCCAAGAGGATTACAGAAAGGATCAAAATAAGGCGACCACCTTTGCACAAGAATGGAGTGCTGAGCCACCGTCCATGGACCATCGAACAAGACCTTTCTGAAATGATTCTCCCAGCTCACTGGGTCTTTGAATTTCACCACATAATAATTATTAGGCAGATCTATTAGCTCAAAGCAATTTATATTCCAAATCCTAATTAGGTGTTCTTTCAGCCTGTAACAATTTAATCTGGTACCCAAGGTAGTAATTATCAGAGCATTGTTCCAAGGCTTCGCCCATCTATTATATTCATCCTGAGTCATGTGAAGCGTTGGGTAGATCTCCTTGAGTTGCTTTAAAGCCTCAGATGGTTCTGGAATATTCCAAGATTGGTCCACTAAGTCAGTGATATTCAAGTCCTCCTCCCCGCTTACACATCCATAAGCAACTCCATTGAACTCTGACCCCTTAAATCCTAACAAGGATTCCTTATAAGAGACACCCATTCCTGCCATGCCAGACATGGTATCCATATTCTTACCCACATCTGCCTCCGAAGGCTCAATCGCAACAGCCCGCCTATCGGCTCTTGAAGAACCGTCAACGATCCCCTTCTTAGAATTCTTCACTCGCCCAGTAGCCAAACCAGGTTCCAACACTCTTTCCGGCGAGGAACTCCTGGCCCCGGATTCGCCCATTGGAGTCAAAACGGAAAGTGGCACGTATTTCAAGTCACACCTTCTCTCTCTAACTCTCTCTAACTCTCTCCGAATGTAGTGGTGACAGGCATTTTATCATTTTAAAATAGCCAATGGGATTCAAAATATATTTCCCTCCCCCACACTTAATCCACACATTTTCCTCAATGTGTAAAGCAACTCAATTATTCTAACTTGTTCCTTAGTGAAGTGGAAAGTTGTGAAGTCCAATTGCAATTGGAGCACAACACCTCAACATCACATAAAGAGAAAGAAGGAGAAACAAATCATAATAACAGAGGAAATCAGGATAAAAAGGCACAATGCTAATCAAGAGTGGTAGTGGTAAAAAATGTAAAGCATACAAAGGGAGTTCTTATTGTACTTGCTAAACTACACTACTTCTACCTTTTTCTGCTGGATTATGTCCCTCCCTCACACTTATCTTCCTCATACAACAATTAAACTCAAAGAATCATTGGATTTAGGAAGAAAACAAGTGAGGAAAGAGACAACTTGTGTTACAGAATCTTGAGTCTTTCGAAGGAGAAGTTCTCATCCACACTGAGAATTATGCATTTGTCTTTTAAAATAACTTCTCCTCCATACAGATCGAGGAACTAGTTTTGTTTAGCAAAAGGGACACAAGGTAGGGGACTTACCTTACTTGCATGTATTTGATATATTTGCTTGTGTAGTGATGTATGTGATTGCTTTACTTGATTGTGTAGAGCATATTTGAATAAATGAAGCTCTGTTTCTGTTTTGCTATGGACATGGTTTTGTTACATGAAACATTGAGCATGCAGAAATGTCATTATGGGGCATGCATCTAGATAAAGCTAACATGTCATACACATAGCATCTATCATGCATGCATTATGGTATCTGTTTCCAACTGAGTTTTTCTCGAATCTCACCTTCCCCTACCAACAATTTAGACAGGCGAATACAAAAGGTACTCGGAAATCCGAAAAGAGAACTACACGAGAGAGGGTTGCAGTGTTCAAGCGAAGACGGCAAGAAGTCTCTGTTTCACTGGGATGGGTTTAGACACCCTAGTAGCCTTGTGCATCTACATTAATCGTGAGTATCATGTACAAACCCTTACGGGGATTTTCTATAATCATGCACATATTATCATTATATTTATGCTATTCCCGTGTTGCCCACCGAACCGCATATCATTTTCCGGGAATACTCTGGTAAAAGTGAAATTAAAATAAGGGTGTGACACTTGGGATGACATGCGTGGATATGAAACAAACCACATGAAGCAAAGCGAGAGATGTGGAAATGATCCATATGTTTTCTTAATCTAGGTTTGTTTCACTTGAAATATATAATATTTGCCAAGAAAAAGGATGCCACACTCTTCAACCTAGCTAGCCAACACCTGTGGTGAAATTATTTTCCATTCTTTTATCGAAACATCTTGTGTCTTAAAATAATATTCAGGTTTTCAACTTTGAATAAACCGCTGGTTAAGCTAGCACTTCGTGCAGATTGGTAGTGAAAAAAAATATTCACGGGTAGAAAGGTGATTCCGATACAATCTTACTTTATGAAATATAATGTTGTAGAGATTAGTTCATTTCTGAAATAGATATAAAAACCTAGCATTTATATATGTATGAGCGTAGGTTAATACTCGTACCACATTCATGAGTTGACAAATTGTTCTTACGATCCTGTCTTCAAACAAACAGTACCCGTAATTTAAAGTGGTTCATCATCTTGGACAAAATTTATATACATACTCCCTCTTATCTTAAATAAAAGACCTAATTGGCTCTTTTGGAGATATTAAAGAAGCTAAATAAATTACTTAATCATATCATACCCCGAGGAAATCAACGTCATGAGTGGCACATAACATATATATAACAAGAGGTTTTTATTCAGGTTGGGACAACTTGTACATGTAGAAGTTGTCCACACGCAAGATACAACAAAACAGGGAATTGGTCACACACAAACACATTAATTTTATTATTGATAACATTATTATTATTATTCTGACTCTCCGGAGATAGATAGCCTGGAAGGCCAGAGATGATTCTTTATTGTGAAGGTTCGATCAGACCACCATTGAGATGTGAGAGGCAACGCGGTCACCGGATGTTCGGACCAACTCCAAGACCAACGGCTCCGCAACTTCTTGTTCTCTTGCGACAATCAAACGCCTATTTTCATAGCCATCAGTCTTGACGGAAACAGTTCCATAACTATATTCGTCAAACGCGAAGACAAGATTATATTGATGCCTGGCATAATCATGACTCTTGAAATAGAACGGACCAGAAACAGTGTTGGGAAATTCACTAGCTTCTCCAACCATCACGACATTCTCTCCAAAGTCTTCGTCCCTCGTGACGAGCCATTCGGGATGTTTGGTGCATGTGTTGGATGGCAAGGGTTGGAATGATATCTGTAAAGGATTGTCGGTAGTAATGTAATCCGTGGGCTGTTTAGATTCAAGAATTATTGCATTGCCGTTATTGTGCAATAACTTCTCCACCACAGCGAGTGAGCACAAGCCATTAGGATTTTCAATACTAGCACCGTCAATTGCTGCACCTGTGATATCTTGTGGCAATATGTAGTATATGCCTCCGTTGGCTACGAGGTGACCTTCTTTGTCGCGCACAGACTCAGCTCTAGTGGAGGCAAAGAGGGCGACTAAGAAGAAGAAGAAGAACGCAAGGAGCGCGTTAGTCTTCATTGTTTGCTAGGTTTGGCTGTTAGGGCTACGGATGACTTTACGTTAGGGTGGGTTTTTGCTTTGGGTGTGAGAAACTGATGAGCAGGAGCGTCTATTTATAGAGCCAGCCACATGAAGCAATGGGAGAAGATGTGGAACTGATTCATATTTTTTAATCATGGTTTGTTTCAAATGCAGACACGCTCGTTGGTTACCTATGAAACGCGTGTCCTCGAATTGATGAATGGGAGAGATGACATTTACAAAAATATATTTAATAATATATAGGTTTAAAAATGTTACTAAAATTTAATTTATGAATATATTTGATTTAAAAAAAAAAATTACAAATATGAAAATCTTAATTAAAAATAAGGAAATGTTTTTTACAGATATACTTTATCCCTTCCTTTTCTCATAAGCTTGAAGCCTACAATTTTGAGCCATAGGCATACCTCGCCTACAACCACTCATCCCTCAACTGCAAGTAAATTCAATATATATTTTATCTCACACATCACAATTCCCTTCTTAGACTTGGCGATTTATATTCCAAGAATGGAAATTGACTTGATGATGCTCCAATGTGTTATTGTTAATAAATTAATTTTATAGTTTGAAAAGGAAGAGGAAGAAAGATTGAGGGAAGAGAAAAGGTGAGGTTCCTATCCCCTTAAGTGTATTATGGTTTACATTCAAGGGATTTCCCCCTCATGATAGACTAATCGCTTGAGATTAGACTCTCACTTCAGATTTATGCTCATAACATTTATTGTTATGAGTCTCATATTAACGAACCTCACAAGAAACGTAGGTTTATCAGTGTGTGTTCGGGTATCCTTTTAAAAATGCTTTTTTAAAGAAAACCATGATTTGAGATATTTTCATCCAAACACTTGAAAATTTTTGAGAATAGCTTGTCTTGTACAAAACCATTGTTTGGGATCCCAAACCATGGTTTTGACAAAATCTACTTTTTTTAAGCATTTTTAGTTTTCTGAAGTTTCTCTTTCCTCCCATTTCCTTTCTTCGGTATTATCTAGGTATTAAAACTCGGACCGGGCATTAAACCGGTCGGAGTACTGAGTTAAGGGTCAGCGGGTCAGACCGGGGCCAAACCGGAGGTAAACCGGAACCAAACCAGTGAGAACTTGAAAATTTCGGACATATAGTATGAAATTATAAAGAAAAAATTTAAAAAATTTTGTTTTTAAATGTGAACCCGGACCGGACCGACCAGTCCGGTCTAGGTTCAGGAACTTTGGGTATTATTGTATTGTATTTTTGAAGTTTCTCTTTCCTCCCTTTCTCTTTCTTTGGTATTATTGTATTGTGTTTCTAAAGTTTCTCTTTCCTCCCTTTCTCTTGTTTTAGCATCTGTCGTTTTTTTTTTTTTTTGTTTTTAATGTTATGAAATTTAAAATGTTAAATAATGGGTTAAGATGCAAATTTAACTAACAAGTTCTTTTTTTAAGGGGTGTCTGGTATAAATAAGTTGTGGAAGGTATAAAAATAATATTGAACAATTAAAAATGGTGCAAATTTAACAAAACCGTTAAATTTGGCCCAACACTGTTAGGGGTTTTCTTCTCTTAAATTTACACCCTTTTTAATTTTTAATATTATTTTTGCACATTCCGAAATTCATTTGTGCCAGACGTCTCTCATGAAAAATTTGGTTGTTAAATTTTCACTTTAACCCTTAAATAATACATAAAATATTATTTTATCATTTATATATAATTACTATAAAAGTTAATGTCTTTTTTAATAATTTGACTATGAAAAAAAACTATTCTAATCATAGCATCCAAACACTCTCATTTTATCAAAATCACCTTTTTCCCATAATCTATTCTCCTCATAATCTATTCTTTAAAAACTAACGGATAATCCGAACACACCCTAAATCTAAAAGGCTCTTTCTCTTTATAAATGGCTGGTCTTCTGAAATTGGGTTCTTGCTTTATTATATTTGTACGTGTTGATGGCCATGTGCTTATAAATGATTGATTTGTTGTAGGGTGTTAGTGACGTGAACAAGCCGGATAAGAATGCCACCTAGCTACTCCATAAAGTGACAATAATATATGTAAGGTTCAGTGATTCTACTCCTTTAACGCGTAGTACGTACAATCATATTTAGTACAATGGGACCACTGTATTGATGAATGATCCGTATCGATTTATCTCATCATCAAGAGCTTCTTAGCGAATTAGTTTCACTTGTTCACGATATGTTGGTAATTTGCGTATTAGTTTCTTTCTGCTTTAATTTTGAAAGAGTTTTATTGTTGTCTTTTTTCAAGATTGCGGAGAAAATTCATATTTCTTTGGGAGCTAATGGAAATTAATTTGCTACAGTGCTCCTTATACAAAAATTTTCCCCCCTTTTTAAAAAAAATTCTATTACCTCTTTCCCTCCATCTTATTTTCTAATTTTATTATTTTTATTAAATTAATCAAACTGGATTAAAACTCCCTTTCATACAAGATTATATATATCGATATATATATATATATATATTAATAAAATTGATGTGTTGTGTAAACATGCGGACCAATTGTTTTCCGGACAAAAATATAAGGGGACTGATTCATAACTACAGACACTTTTTGTTTTGCTTCGTTTTGAAGAGTGAAAGGAACAAACTAATAATTGACTAATGGAATATTATTAAAAAGTTAACAAAATAGTGACACATTAATTGGGCCAATCAGGAGCATAACACCCCAAAAGCGATGGATGTGGAAACTGAGGTAGTAAATTTCTAGTTAAAACTTCAGGTTTAAAAAAAAACAAACAAACAAATTGCAGGTTCGAACTTAAAAGTCATTCTTTTTGACCTTCTTAATATTTGTAATTTTTTTTTTTTTTGGCCACCATTCAAAATTAATGATTCAAAGAATCCGGTACTTATATGGGACCAATTTTTTGGACAGAAATATATGGGGACCGAAGATATTACAAATGCAGACACGCTCGTTTGGCTACCTATGAAACACGTGATCCTCGAATTGATGAATGGGAGAGATGACATTTACAAAAATATATTTAATAATATATAGGTTTAAAAATGTTACTAAAATTTAATTTATGAATATATTTGATTTAAAAGATTACAAATATGAAAATCTTAATTAAAAATAAGGAAATATTATTTTCAGATATACTTCATCCCTTCCCTTTTTCATAAGCTCGAAGCCTACAATTTTGAGCCATAGGCATACCTGGCCTACAACCACTCATCCCTGAATCTGCATGTAAATTCAATATATATTTTATCTCATACATCGAAATTCCCTTCTTAGACTTGGTGATTTCTATTCCAAGAAGATGTTTCACAAGGCCTAAGTCATTAATTTTGGAGTTACTATGCAGATCCTCGTTTACCTCCTTTATCCTTTCTTTTGAAGCACCAGTGATTTGTATAAACCAGTATGAATACCATACCATCATTGTGCTCCTTGAAGAAGAGAGAATAGCCATGCTTATTCTGAGTAAAACCTCCCTGTATCAACGCATTCGAGAACTTATTATTCCATTGCCTTAAGGCTGGTTCCATTACGTCCCTGTATCAACACATCATGAATAAGTGGAACACTCTTATGAGCAAGTGGAATAGTCTTGTGAACATTTTCACGATGGTAGTTGGTGAAAAGGTGAAATTTCACTTATTCATATATAGGACTGTTTCAGTTGTTTATGATGTGGAAGCTATTTGCAAATGGAATTTGATTTGATAATGCTCCAATGCGTTATTGTTAATAAATTAATTTTATAGTTTGAAAAGGAAGAGGAAGAAAGATTGAGGGAGGAGAAAAGGTGAGGTTCCTATCCCCTTAAGTGTACTATGGTTCACATTCAAGGGATTTCTCCTCCTGATAGCCTCTCTTGAGATTATGCCCTCACTTTAGATTCATGCTCATAACATTTATTGTTATAAGTCCCATATCAATAAACCTCATAAGAAACGTAGGTGTATAAATTCAAAAGGCACACTCTCTTTATTACTGGCTAATCTTTTGAAATTGGGTTCTTGCTTTATATTTGTGTTGATGGCCATGTGCTTATAAATGATTGATTTGTTGTAGGGTATTAGTGACATGAACAAGCCGGATAAGAATGCCACCTAGCTACCCCATAAAGTGACAATAATATATGTAAGGTTCAGTGATTCTACTCCTTTAACGCGTCGTACGTACAATCATATTTAGTACAATGGGACCACTCTATTGATGAATGATCCGTATTGTTGTATGTCATCATCAAGAGCTTCTTAGCGAATTAGTTTCACTTGTTCATCATGTGTTCGCGATTTGTGAATTAGTTTCTTTCTGCTTTAATTTTTAAAGGGTTTTACTGTTGTGTCTTTACTAGATTGCGGTGAAAATTCATATTTCTTTGGGAGCTCATGGAAATTAATTTGCTACAGTGGTCCTTATACAAAATTTTCCCCGTTTTTTTTAAAAACTTCTTCTACCTCTTTCCCTCCATCTTATTATCTAATTTTATTAGTTTTATAAAATTAAATCAAACTGGATTAAAACTCCCTTTCTTACATGATTATATATATCGGTATATATATGTGTATATATAAATATATATTAATAAAATTGATGTGTTGTGTATACATGCGGACCAATTGTTTTCTGGACAAAAGTTTGTGGGGACTGATTAATAAGACACGTACACACACTTTTTGTTTTGCTTCGTTTTGAAGAGTGAAAGGAACAAAGTAATAATTGACTAAGGGAATATTATTAAAAAGTTAAACAAATAGTGACACATTAATGGGGCCAATTGGGAGCATAACGCCTCAAAAGCGATGGATGTGGAAACAGAGGTAGTAAATTTCTAGTTAAAACTTCAGGTTAGAAAAAAAACAAACAAACAAATTGCAGTCTCGAACTTAAGTTATGAATATATTTGATTTAAAAATTACAAATATGAAATCTTAGTTAAAAATAAGGTAATATTTTTGGCTGATATACTTTATCCCTTCCCTCTTCATAAGCTTAAAGCCTAAAATTTTGAGCTATAGGCAAAGTAAGCCGCCTACAACCACACATCCCTGAATGTGCAAATAAATTAAATGTATATTTTCTCTGATACATCACAATTTCCTTTTAGACTTAGCGATTTCGATTCCAAGAAAATATTTCACAAGGCCTAAGTTTTTAATTTTGAAGGTACTTTGTAGATACTCTTTTACCTCCTTTATGCTTTCTTCTGAAGTTCCAGTGATTAGCAAGTCATCTACATAAACAAGTATGAATACCATACCATCATTGTACTTGTTGAAGAAGAGAGAATATAGTCATGCTTACTCTTTGGTAAAACCTCTGTGTGTCAACGCATTCGAGAACTTATTGTTCCATTGCCTTAAGGCTTGTTCCATTACCTCCCTGTATCAACACATCAGGAATAATTGGAATAATCTTATGAACAAGTGGAATAGTCTTGTGAACAATTTCAGGATGGTACTTGGTGAAAAAGTGGAATTTCACTTGTTCATAGGAGTATTTCACTTTTTCGTGATGTGGTCGCTACTAGAAAATGGAATTTGACTTGATGATGCTCCAATGTGTTATTGATAGCAAACTAATTTCTCTTGTTCATGATGTGTTTCCTTTTGCCAATTAGTTTCTTTATCATTTGATTATGAAAGGATTATTGTTGTCTTTTTAGTTGATTGCGTTGAAAATTCATATTTCTTTGGGAGCTAATGGAAATTAATTTGCTAGAGTGGTCCTTATATGAAATTTTTCGTTGTTTTTTTATAAAAACTTATACTTATTTCCCTCCAGCTATAGTTTGTAATTTTATTATTTTTATCAAATCAGATCAAACTGGATTAAAACTCCTTTTCTTACATGATTATATATATATA
Organism: Inga laurina; assembly: GCA_963855925.1. Classification (NCBI taxonomy): domain Eukaryota; kingdom Viridiplantae; phylum Streptophyta; class Magnoliopsida; order Fabales; family Fabaceae; genus Inga; species Inga laurina. Next base: position 6,939,897 of record OY979702.1, read on the forward strand.
TATATATATATATTAATAAAATTGAAGTGTACTGTATACATGCGGACCAATTGTCATCTGAACAAAAATATGCGCGGAATGTTTTATCAAAAAAAAAAAATGTGGGGATTGAATATTACATACAGACATGTTTTGTTCTGTTTCGTTTTGAAGAGTGAAAGGAACAAAGTAATCATCGCCTAATTGAATACTATAAAAATGTTTTAAAATTAGCGACACATTAAACGATTGGGAGCATAACAAACACCCCAAAAGCGATGGATTTGGAAATTAAATTGAGGTAGTAAATTTCTAGTTAAGACTTCAGGTTAAAAGAAAACAAATTGCAGCTTGGAACTTAAAACACCTCCTTCTTGACATTCTTAAGAATTGTAATTGTTGTTTGCCAGCACTGGACATTATTGATTGAAAGCATTCGGTACTTATATGGGACCAATTTCTTGGACAAAAATATATGGGGACCGAATATATTACAATTGCCGACACGCTGGTTTTGTTACCTAGCAAATGCGTGATCCTCTAATTGATGAATGGGAGAGATGACATTTACAAAACTATATTGAATAATATATAGGTTTAAAAATGTTACTGAAATTTAAGTTATGAATATATTTGATTTAAAAATTACAAATATGAAATCTTAGTTAAAATAAGGAAATAGTATTGGCTGATATACTTTTTCCTTTCCCTCTTCATAAGCTTAAAGCCTAAAATTTTGAGCTATAGGCAAAGTAAGCCGCCTACAACCACACATCCCTGAATGTGCAAATAAATTAAATGTATATTTTCTCTGATACATCACAATTTCCTTTTAGACTTAGCGATTTCGATTCCAAGAAAATATTTCACAAGGCCTAAGTTTTTAATTTTGAAGTTACTTTGTAGATACTCTTTTACCTCCTTTATGCTTTCTTCTGAAGCTCCAGTGATTAGCAAGTCATCTACATAAACAAGTATGAATACCATACCATCATTGTACTCGTTGAAGAAGAGAGAATATAGTCATGCTTACTCTTTGGTAAAACCTCCGTGTGCAACGCATTGTGAATTAGTTTCTTTCTGCTTTAATTTTTAAAGGGTTTTACTGTTGTGTCTTTACTAGATTGCGGTGAAAATTCATATTTCTTTGGGAGCTCATGGAAATTAATTTGCTACAGTGGTCCTTATACAAAATTTTCCCCGTTTTTTTTTTAAATTTCGTCTACCTCTTTCCCTCCATCTTAGTTTCTAATTTTATTAGTTTTATAAAATTAAATCAAACAGGATTAAAACTCCCTTTCTTACTTGATTATATATATCGATATATATACGTATATATATATATATTAATAAAATTGATGTGTTGTGTATACATGCGGACCAATTGTTTTCTTGACAAAAATATGTGGAGACTGATTAATAAGACACGTACAGACACTTTTTGTTTTGCTTTGTTTTGAAGAGTGAAAGGAACAAAGTAATAATTGACTAATGGAATATTATTAAAAAGTTAAAAAAATAGTGACACATTAATGCGGCCAATTGGGAGAATAATGCTGACAAATCCCTATTTTTATTATATATTTTATATTTTAATTAGGGATTTTGTCATAATTATTGAGCTTAAAATCCCTTCTTTAAGATAAATTGAGATTAAGAGTAAATGGATTAAATTATGAGTAAAAAGGATAAAATTATCAATAAAATTATAGTTACTTTTAATCATTGATTTTTCTCAGAATATTTGAATTTGGTTAAATTGTTTTCAATTGAAAATACTTGGAAATTTTGATTGAATATGAAAATTGTAATTTGGGTTTGCATTTTCGAAATGACAATTTAATCCAACCAATTTTAAAAATGCCAGTTTGGTCCACGAATTGAAACACAGCGTTTTGGCATAGGTCAGATCTGAATTAATGGAGGAGCTGATATAAAGAACAGAACCAGAGACGCGTGAAGGAGGGGGGAGCGCCGCGAACCATTCGACCTTCATCTCCACTTCATTCCCTTTGCCTTCTTCTTCCTTTCTCTCGCCGGCGGCTCATCCATCACCACAGCCCGCCGGCGAGCATTAATTCGTCACCATCAACAGAGAGACAGCTGCCACGAGTGAAAAACAGAGCAGAGAGAGCTGCAGCAGGGGAGAGTCGCAGAGGAGCTTGAGCTGCGGTCTTTCTTCACCAAATCTACCGTCGTCTCCTCAACACTGACCACACCATCTCCATCCTTCACCGCCCTCAACCTCCTCTGTTCTGAACTCACACAGGCCGTGAATTCCTCTGATTATTCTGCGTTTAATTGAGTCCCTGATTTAATTGGTTTAAGTGCCGATTAGTTACCTTAACCAGTGGTTTAAATGGCTGGAATTTTGAAATTGTGTGGAGAAGCTGTGTTGATGGTGATTAGTGGCTGAATTCTTGATCCCTTGTAGTAAGAGGCAATGTCATGAGCTTGGAGCTCTAATAGGGGAGTTTTTGCTATTTCAATTCCCTATTTCTATATTATATCTGTGATTCTTAGGTCTTAGGATGAATTTTATAATGTTGAATTGATTTTTTTTGATGTATTTAGAGATTTGTTGTAGCTTAAACCTTTGTTAGACATTTGACATTGTGGTTAATTAGCTTAATTATCATTTCTTTATGCTGGTTAGTCATTGAATTAATAATTTTGTGAACATTTTGTGCTAATTTCAAAGTGGCTTAGTTAGTAGATCAATGATGTCTTGTGTTTGCATTGGTTAATTGAATGTGAATTTATTAATTATATTTAGCATTGGGTTTTAGCATCATTAATCTTGATTTTTCATATGGGTGGCCATTGTTAAATTAAGATTAATGAGAAAATCAAGTGGTAATGCGAGGTGACTCGGTTATTGGATTAAAACCTAGATATGATTTTTAGGTTCATTTAATTGCTAGAGTGCTTAATCAACCTAATTTAGAGAGATTAATAAACGCCCCAAAAGCGATGGATGTGGAAACAGAGGTAGTAAATTTCTAGTTAAAACTTCAGGTTAAAAAAAAAAAAAACAAATTGCAGGCTCGAACTTAAGTTATGAATATATTTGATTTAAAAATTACAAATGTGAAAATCTTAGTTAAAAATACGGAAATATTTTTGGCTAATATGCTTTATCCTTTCCCTCTTTATAAGCTCAAGGCCTACAATTTTGAGCCATAGGCGAACTAAGCGGCCTTCAACCGCACATATCTAAACGTGCAAAAAAATTAAATGTATATTTTCTCTGATACATCAAAATTTCCTTATGAGACATAGCAATTTCTATTCCAAGAAAATATTTCATAAGGCCTAAGTTTTTAATTTTGAAGTTGCTATGCAGATATTCTTTTACCTCCTCTATCCTTTCTTCTGAAGCACAAGTGGTTAGCAAGTCATCTGCATAAACAAGTAGGAATACCATACCATCATTGTACTTGTTGAAGAAGAGAGAATATGGTCATGCTTACTTTGAGTAAAGCCTCTATGTATCAACACATTTGAGAACTTATTGTTCCATTGCCTTAAAGCTTGTTCCATCACCTGCCTATATCAACACATCACGAATAAGTGGCACAATCTTATGAACAAGTACAATAGTCTTGTGGACAATTTCAGGATGCTACTTGGTGAAAAAGTGGAATCTCACTTGTTCATAGGAGTATTTCACTTTTTCGTGATGTAGTCGCTACTTGAAAATGGAATTTGACTTGATGATGCTCCAATGTGTTATTGGTAGCAAACTAATTTCTCTTGTTCATGATGTTTTTGCCTTTTGCCAATTAGTTTCTTTATCATTTGATTAGGAAAGGATTATTGTTGTCTTTTTAGTTGATTGAGTTGAAAATTCATATTTCTTTGGGAGCTAATGGAAATTAATTTGCTAGAGTGGTCCTTATATGAAATTTTTCCTTGATTTTTATAAAAACTTCTACTTATTTCCCTCCAGCTATTTTTTATAATTTTATTATTTTTATCAAATTAGACCAAACTGGATTAAAACTCCTTTTCTTACATGATTATATATATATATATTAATACAATTGAAGTGTACTGTATACATGCGGACCAATGTCATCTGAACAAAAATATGTGCGGACTGTTTTATCAAAAGAAAAATGTGGGGATTGATTATTACATACAGACATGTTTTGTTCTGTTTCGTTTTGAAGAGTGAAAGGAACAAAGTAATCATTGACTAATTGAATACCATAAAAATATTTTAAAATTAGTGACACATTAAACGATAGGGAGCATAACAAACACCCCAAAAGCGATGGATTTGGAAATTAAATTGAGGTAGTAAATTTCTAGTTAAGACTTCAGGTTAAAAGAAAACAAATTGCAGCTTGCACTAGTACATAAAAGGGTTTTTAAACCGGTTAAAATCAATTTTTTAGATCGGTTTTAGATCCGGTCTTGATACAGCCAGTCTTAAAAGTATGTCATTTTTAAGACCAGTTTTGAAACCGGTCTTAAAAATCTAACTTTTAAGACTGGTTGTATTAATAACCGGTCTAAAAGTAACAATTTTAAGACCGGTTGTCATGAGCACATGTCTTAAAAGACCTCTGGGGGAAGGGGTTTTAGAGAAATTTTTAAGACCGGTTGTTAAAATTAACCGGTCTTAAAAGTAATTTTAAGACCGGTTATAAAACTAACCGGTCTTAAAAATTTTAATTTGAAGACTGGTTCTTTTTAACAACCGGTCTTAAAATTACTTTTAAGACCGGTTATTTTTATAACCGGTCTTAAAAGTGTTATATTTTGTTTTTTTTTAAATGTGTGTGATTAGGTTTTTACCAGAACGCATCCTTGAATTGCTACCTGCAATGCCATACTTGTTAAGTGTCGTATAGTGTTCAATTTGCTTCCACTTACAATGTCCTTTCGCTTTAACTTTCCACTTACTATTTCCTTTTGCTTTTTCCTTCCACTTACCAGTTCCACTTACAATGTTCAGTAGACATAAATGAATTCAACCATGTCATATATATCATACAACCAGCAAGCTAGTGAATTCATCAAAATATACAAAAATCAACTTAAAACCAACAAACATGAAAAGGTAATCGCTTCTTCATTGTCAAATGATAATTAATTCATTTGCTTGATTCATTTCATCAAAGCTTATTTTCTAATTTTCAGATTTTTGATAATGAAGATGCCTACCTACATGAAGACCTTGATTTGATCAGAGACCTTTTGGATGGACATCTTCTTCAACATATAGAGCAGTAAAATTTTTATTTATATCAGTTTGTAGTTGTGTGATGATAGCGTTTTGACACTTTCTGGTTGTTATTGTTGATATATATAGTAGTAGGTTGTATGAGTTGTTATTGTATGTATATATAGTAAAGATTGTAGTGCTGGATGTCCTTACCAGTTTGTAATGGACATTGTGATTTATGTATCCATTTTCTATTCTGTTTCAGCAGTTTGAATTCGCTGGGTAATACAGAATGTAAATGATGGTATAAAAAAAATCTAACCTTTTAATGTCCTAAATTAAGAATTGGGACGTCTAAAGTCCCCCTCTATAGGACTTTAGAAGTCCCAAATTGTCAATTGGGACATCTAAAGTCTCACTTTAGACGTCCCATTGTTTTGGGATGTCTTTTCTTAAAACATACTATGACCCTAACATATACGCCCCCCCATTTTTGGATGTTAAAAGTGCCAAAATTGGGACGTTAAAACCCCTTTTTGTAGTAGTAGGAAGGTCTTCGGGATTGCTCTGCTCGTAAGACTTGCCGTAAGGTGGAGTATTTCAATAAAATATTTGTAAAAGGTTTCACAAGTACCCGGCTAAACTTGTGGGATTGTAAAGGCTTTTCTTGTGCCCGGATTAAACAAGAAGATAGTGGATTTGAAAATCTCAGGAGGAGTCTAGGGACTGGACGTAGGCCATCATAGATTGGACCGAACCAGGATAAATCATAGTTTGCATATTCTCTTCCCTGAGCTCTTATATTTCCAGCATATATTATTTTATCTAATTGTTGATTTATGATTCATTAGTTTCATACTTACTGTTTTCATTAAGATACGAAAAGTTTTCCAAAGTTCTCAAGTTTTTATCTTACACCCAATTCACCCCCTCTTGGGTGTCAGCCGGTTCTAACAATATTCTCACCGCCTTCCTCAACTCAACTGTTTTTCCTTGCCTCGAGTAATATGGGTTTGTCCGACGAGAAGGTGAGATTACTGGTTGAAGGGGAGGCATCTGCTGTGATCTGCGAAGGCGATTGTGCTTCTCTTCGACAACCCAATAGCTTACCATGGTCAAGATCTCTATTTTGCTTTATTTTGTTGAAGTTTCATGGGTTTTGCTGTTATTCAAAGAGACAAAATAGAAAGTTATTTTTTTTACTCCTTCTATCTGCTTCATCTCCTGCGTACTCTCAGCATCAGAAGGGGAAAAGACTGACTAGGTGAACCGCACAACTCGATGGGTTATCCGGTTTTCTCCCGGGTCACACCGGTCTAAGTTGAGTTACCCGGGTTGGAGAGTTACCCAGGTTGGAGATTTACCCGAGTCTGGACATCAACTAGACCGGACAAGTGATTAGATCACTAGTTTCCAGTCTAACCTGACCGGTCCGGTCCGGTTTTTTGTACCATACATGTCATGCAGGTTTTTTTTTGTTGAGTTACACATGCAGGTTTTGTTTTGTTTCATTTTGTCTTATCTTTCACATCCTTTGAACCACACATATATGATCTTCTTAATTAATGAATGCCTTAGCTGAAAAAAAATCTTTTGAGAGGTTTGACGACGACCCGTGGCCCCTGTATTTACCAAGTAAACTTGTTGTTGTTGTTGTTAAACCAAGTAAACTTATTCACTGTAATTCTTTTTATTGAGTGTACTTTAGATAAGAGTAGAGAAAATAGGAAACCTAAATAACGAAACATATATGATAATAAATTTCAATTCATTCATTCATATCACTATTGAGATTAAAAAAACATTAGAATTAGAAAGAATGATAGAAAAATAATTTTAAAATTGCAAAATCTTGAATCAAGTATTTTTTATAAAATGAGTTATGAATTACTTATTAAGTCTCGTCATTGCTTTATCGACTCTTGGTATACCAAACCTGAATTGAGATTTTATAATTTTAAGATTCTTTTTCTGTCATTCTTCCTTTATTGTTAATGTATTAATTCTGAGTTGCTGACAAGAGAAACTCTTCTAAAATAAAGATGGTGAAGTGACTCCACCTTTTTTTTTTTTTTTTTTTGTGTGGTATTATTAGGATTATACTGTACTAATAGGGTTGACTAATCTCCTCCCACGTGTTTAAAGTAAACAGTAAAATCTCTACCAACGATAGCTATCAACTACACAAGGTTGGGCTTCCAATCTCTAACTATTTGCCCAAGTGGAGATAGCCCTTATGGCTGATGCCAATAGTTAATTCGATAGTCAAGTGAGTTCTTTGATTAAGGTGGATCGGCCACTTATTTTACTTTTGCTAATAGAACTTTATATTTTTTTTTAAAAAAAATTGCAGGATTAAGGTGGGTGGGCAACTTATTTTAAATATTTTTGAAAAAAAATTATACATTAGTAAAATTCATTTTTTTTTCTTGGGCTAACATTTGTTAAATTATTGATTGAAACTTGCAGTTTTTATATGGGGACCATTTTTTAGACCAAAAAAAAAAAAAAGCGGACCGAGATATTACACATCCAGATTATACGTCTTTCGCCCTTTTGTCTTGTATGTACTAAGATGAAACACGTGATCCTGTCAATTGATAAATGGGCAAGATGACATTTAAATTCTAACAAGGCCATTTAATAATATTTAGGTATTAAATTTTTTATTAAAAAAAATTATAAATATTCAATTTAAAAAATTACAAATATGATAATCTTTGTTACGGAGCAAATTATAAGGGAAAAATTGTTGAAAATCTCCAATTATAAAATTTATCGCCCAAAAGTAGCAAAGGCCTAAGCCCTTGAGAGGGTTGAGGGCAAATTTTTTTTAACTGTGTATAACATATATCCAGCTATGTGCAAATTGTTTAACTGTGACGATAGCCCTTATGGCTGTTGCCAAGTTAATTAAGTCGATAATAAAGTGAATCCGTTGATTGGTGGGTGGGCCACTTATTTTACTTTTGCTAATAGAACTTTGATGGTTTTTTTAAAAAAAAATTGCAGGATTAAGGTGGGTGGGCCACTTATTTTACATTTTTTTTTAAAAAAAATTATACCTTAGTAAAATTCATTTTTTTCTTGGGCTAACATTTGTTAAATTATTGATTGAAACTTGGTGTTTTTAGGGAAAATTCCCATAAAATAGGGAAATACCTAATCAGTACATTGAAATTAAAAAATCCAGATCAGTCATGTGTCAGTACGGATGAACAGTGCAGGCAGCGCCAAAAGACGATTTTGCCCTTTAGCCATCATTCTCGCCACTTCAAAAATAACGACACATGGTTCTTAATTAACAACTCCAGTTTCATCTTTTTACTTTCACAATAACAACATCGGTCTTGTTATTAGCAACTTCGAATTTTTGATTAACAATTCCGCTTTATTCTTCTACATATTCGCATCTCAAAAATATAGTGTTGTTAATGTAAAATATGGTGTTGTTAATAAAGAAAGAAGTGTTGTTATTGACCTTGAAACTTAAATTACGAAGTTGTGAAACAAGAAATGAGAGTTGTTAATGTAGAATATGGTATTGTTAATAACAACATCGGTGTTGTTATTGTGAAAGTAAAAAATTGAATGAAGTTGTTAATCAAGAATACGGAGTTGTTAATAAACTGCGTATTGTTATTTTTGAAGTGGCGAGAATGAGGACTAAAGGGAAAAATCATCTTTTGGCACTGCCCACACTGTTCATCCGTACTAACGCGTGACTAATCCGGATTTTTTGATTTCAATGTACTGATTAGGGATTTTCCTATTTCAAGGATATTTTATAGGGATTTTCCCATATTTCATATGGGGACCATTTTTTAGACCACAAAAGTATGCGGACCGAAGATATTACACATCCAGACACGTCTTTCGCCCTTTTGTCTTGTATATACTATGATGAAACACGGGATCCTGTCAATTGATAAATGGGAAAGATGACATTTAAATTCTAACAAGGTCATTTAATAATATTTAGGTATTAAATTTTTTATTAAAAATTAATTTATAAATATTCAATTGAAAAAATTACGAATATGATAATATTTGTTACGGAGCAAATTATAACGGAAAAATTGTTGAAAATCTCCTATAATAAAATTTATTGCCCAAAAGTAGCTAAAGACCTAAGCCTTTGAGAGGGTTTGAGGGCAAATTTTTTTTTACTATGTATAACATATATCCAGCTATGTGCAAATGTTTTTCATTTTGTACATAATTGAGATATGTTGCTCAAAATTGAAGAAAATATGTTGCTCATATTTTTTGAAACAACTTTTCATGTACCTTTCGATAATAAATTTTATTTGGGAGATTTTTCAGCAATGTTTTCAATTGTTGACTCATACCATTATACTTCATCTAGTCTTTAGTATAAGAAATATTTGGGGAGTTGATCTTAGTCCTAAATGTAAGACATAATTTTCATAATTGTCAATTTTTTTTTCTTAATTTACCTTTATTGATTCTCTCTTAACAATAATCAAGGAGGAAAGGGAATAAAGGAATTAAGAATGATGACTAGGGTGTTTTAGAAAATACATATATCATATAAACTAACTTAACTAATTTCATTAATCTAATCAAATGAGGTAAATATGTCTTATATTTTGTACCGGACAGAAGTAATTCTTTTGGCCAAGATATATATATATATATATATATGCTTATATATTAAGAGACGAGACGTTTTGACATTTGAGTATTTGCTCTATATAACCTCATATATAAAATCCACTACAATCAACTGTTGGAATTCTCTGAAACCGTGAATATCAAGTTTTCCAGCGAACTTTCATCTCGATCGTCACATTTATTTTATGATCCAAATTGATTAAAACTCATTGTCTTTAATTATTAATTCACCATTTAATTAATAAGAGACACTCTCTTTAATTATTTAATATAAACATAATAACCATCAAATCACATACAAGCACATTATGTTTTATTATCAATATTATTATTTTAACACTCTGGAGATAGCTAGGAAGCCCAGAGATGTACTTATTCTGCAGCATACACAGTTCAGACCGCCATTGTTATATCAGAGGTTTCTTTGACAAACTTAAATACCAATGGTTCCACATTTTCGTCTTCTGTGACAATCAAACGCTTGTTTCCATGGCTATCAGTCTTGGCACCAACATGTCCACACTTTTCAGAACAGAAAACAAGCTTATAGTGAAACTTAGCTGAATCGTAGGGCTTGATATAGAACCAACCAGAAAGAGGATTGGGAAATTCTTTAGTATCTCCGACCATCACAGAATCTTCTCCAAACCCATCAGTAGTGTCCCTTGTGACGAGCCAATAGGGATTGGTGGTGCATGGGATTGGCAAATGAGCGAATGATATCCATAAAGGAAAGGTTGTAGAAATGTGAACCGATAAGTATGGAGATGCAATATTTGTTAACCAGCCTTTCTTGTACAGTAATTTTTGGACGACGGCCAGTGAGCAGGAGCCATCACCGTTTCCAATGGCAGCACCTACAATTGATTGACCTCCGTAACCGGGTGACAATAAGTAGTAATTAAATCCATTATTTAGGATGTCGCCGTCTGAGTCATACACAGTCTCAGCCGTCGTGACAGCAAAGAGAGCCGCGGAGGAGAAGAAGAAGACGAATCCAAGAAGGGCAATAGCCTTCATTTTTGTTTGCTGTGTTTGGCTATGTTAGGGCAATGGATGGCTTTTGGGTTCGCTTTGGGTGTGAGGAACTGAGATGTAGGAGCATCTATTTATAGGGTGGACTAGCGTCTTAGAATGAGCCCCTTATCAAGAAAGCTAATAAGTGAAGTGTGGTTTATAAGTTTAGGAGGGCTTGCCCATCCAACATATTAATTTTTTGGAATCGGCTTTCTCTTTGAACTTGGGCTTGCAACATCTTCATGAAGAGGGCTATCCACAAGTCTTCTGACTAGTAAGAAGCCAACAGATAGAAGATTTCATCATCCTCATTATTCAGGTTTCAATTACACACACACACACACAATTCAGATTAAGTGAAAGAGATTAATGTAGCATTAGGGTGAAGTCGTAGGTTCTTTTTTTTTTTTTTTTTTTTATATTATCATCCAGTATTTGGTCTAGGTTCGTGGTTGCCCCTCTCAACACATTTGTTTCTTTGGAACTCGAACTCAAGACCCAGAGAAATCTATTGGAGCCTTACACCACTAGACCAACTCTATGTTAGTGTCCTAGATATTTGATGGGACTTCATATATGGAGAGTCACATGTTTTGCACGTTTCTTTTCTGGATTACACATGTTATGCAGGTTTTGTTTTGTTTCGTTTTGTCTTATCTTTCACATCCTTTGAACCACACATATCTAATCTTCTTAATTAATGAATGCCTTAGCTGAAAAAATTCTTCTGAGAAGCTTGAGGTCGACCCGCGACCTCTGTATCTACCAAGTAAACTTATTCAGTGTAATTCTTTTTATTGAGTGTACTTTAGATAAGAGTTGAGAAAATAGGAAACCTAATTAAGGAAATAAGTTACATATATGATAATCAATTTCAATTCATTCATTTATATCACTATCGAGATTTTTTTTTTTAAAAAAAGGTACAAATTAGGAAGAATGATAGAAAAAGAATTTTAAAATTGTAAAATATTAAATCAGGTATTTTTCATCGAATGAGTTATGAACTGTTTATCAAGTCTCGTTATTAGTTTATTGTGTCTTCATATACGAAACCTGAATTGGAATTTTGTAATTTTAAGTTTTTTTTTTTCCTGTCATTCTTCCTTTATTGTTAGTATATTAATTGAGTTGCTGACAAAAGAAACTCTTATAAAATAAAGATGGTGATGTCAATCCACTTTTTTTTTCGTATTATTAGGATTATACGCTACTAATAGAGTTGGGTAATCTCCTCCCACGTATTTAAAGTAAAGAGTAAAATCTCTACCAACTATAGCTTGCTACAACACAAGGTTGGGCTTCCAATCGCTAACTATTTGCTTAAATGTCGATCGCCCTTCTCGCTGATGCCAGGTTAACTCGGTAGTAAAGTGAGTCCTTTGTCTAAGGTGGGAGGGCCACTTATTTTACTTTTGCTAATAGAACTTTAGTTAAAACAAAAAAATTTCAGGATTAAGGTGGGTGGGCCACTTATTTTACATGTTCTTTTTTTTTTTTTGGAAAAAAATACATTAGTAAATTTTTTTTTTGTTTTTGCTAACATTTGTTAAATTATTAATTGAAACTTGCTGTTTTTATATGGTAACCATTTTTTGGACCAAAAAAATATGCGCCCCGAAGATATTACACATCCAGACACGTCTTTTCCCCCTTTTGTCTTGTATATACTACGATGAAACACGTGATCCTGTCCCTTGATAAATGGGAAAGATGACATTTAAATTCTAAACAAGTCCATTTAATAATATTTAGGCATTAAAAATTTTATTAAAAATTAATTTATAAATATTGAATTTAAAAATTACAAATATGATAACCTTACTTAAAAATAAGGCGTTTGCCTGTGCCCAATATCTTAAAGTCAGTCATATGTACGGAGCAAATTATAAGGGAAAAATTGTTGAAAATCTCCTATTATAAAATTTATTGGCTAAAAGTAGCTAAAGACCTAAGCCTTTGAGCGGGTTTGAGGGCAATTTTTTTTTAAACTTTGTTTAACATATATCCACCTATACGCAAATGTCTTCTGTTTTGTACATACATAATTAGAGATATGTTGCTCACAATTGAAGAAAATCTGTTGCTCATGTTTTTTAACAAATTTTCATGTACCTTTGGATAATAAATTTTATTTGGGAGATTTTTGAGCAATTTTTTCAATTGTTGATTCATATCCTTATACGTCCTCAAGTCTTTAGTATAAGAAATATTTGGTGAGTTGATCTTAGTCCTAAATATAAGACATAGTTTTCATAATTATCAATTTTTTTGTTAATTTACCTCTATTGATTCTTTCTCAATAATAATCAAGGAGGAGAGGGAATAAAGGAATTAAGAATGATGGCTAGGGTGTTTTAGAAAATACATATTATATTAACTAACTTAACTAATTTATTAATCTAATCAAATTAGGTATATATATCTTATATTATGGACTTACGGGAGTAATTTTTTTGACCAAGATATATATATATATATATATCCTTGTATATTAAGAGACGAGGCGTTTTGACATATGAGTATCTGCTCTATATATCCTCATATATAAAATCCAGTACAATCAACTGTTGGAATTCGCTGAAACCGTGGATATCAAGTTTTCCAGCGAACTTTCATCTCGATCGTCACATTTAATTTATGGTCTAAATTGATTAAAACTCATTGGTTTTCTTTAATTATTAATTCACCATTTCATTAAGAAGAAACACTCTCTTTAATTATTTAATGATAAACATATAATAACCATCAAATCAGCCATTGTCCATCTTCTGCCTTATATTATTTACACTACAACTATGAAGCCTTAGGTATGACCTTTTTCTGTTGCAATAATATTGGCACAAAAATAAGCTGAACATAATCATTTAAAACACCTTTTAATTAATCACTATGAGACAACTTTTACATGTAGAAGTTGTGTAAAAGGTAGTACAGTAAAAAGCTGGAAATCATGCACACACATTATTATTATTGTAGACTTAACTAATTAGACTTTTAGAATCAAATTGTCATTAATTCATCCATACATTAATGAATGACATAGGCCCATAGCTGTAGATGAATGTGTATAAAGCAGTGAAATTAAAGGAGCTAAAAGTACTGATCAAGCAGCTTGATTACAATTATATAATTAATTGTCCGATTAAATTCGTATCACTCTTTTTTTATAATAAGTCCAATTTGATTACATCTCACATATCAAGAAATTTAAGCTAAGATATTTAATGTCTTAAATTAATTTACTTTTTCAAATTTGCCCTTATTTAATAATGAGTATTGAAACGAAGACGCTATTGGTACATTTTCTCTCGCTTACCCAATTGGGATATAAAATTGGAAAGCAGTCATTAATGATTCTCAAGGTGGACTGAAAAAAAATGTTCACCAACTCGACTTATAATAAAGATTAGGGTGATAATTATTTAACAAGAAATAACAACCAGCAAGCAGAGATAAAGAAAAGTATAATCCACTAAAGAAACAAGTAGACGTACTTGAGTTAAACCAACTCAAGTCGTATTTTCATGGCACACCAAAGCTGGGAATCTCTCTCTCTCACACACACACACATTACATTTTATTTTTATTTTCACACTCCGGAGATCGCTAACTAGCTATAGCAAGGGAGTCTATAGATGTTTATTATGGATATTGTCAAACCACCATTGATATGCCAGAGACAACGTTGTCACTTGTTGCTTTGACAAACTTGAATTCCAATGCTTTTACGCTTCTGTCCGCCGTGACAGCCAAACTGTAGTTGCCAGTGGTATCAGTCTACAAAGCAACACATCCACAATTATCGTTATTGTAATAAAAGGCCAACTTATAATTCGACCCCGTCGAATCATATATAGCTTGATATAGAAATAACCAGAAAGAGAAATGGGAAATTCTTGGAAATTCCCAACCATGACAGGCTCTGATCCGTCATAGCCGGTAATGACATTTGTGACAACCCAATTAGGTGTGTTAGTGCAATCGTGTGGCTGCAAAGTAGCAAACGAAATGTTTGAAGGATAGTCGTTAGTGATGTAACTCAATGGAAATGGAGTTGCAATTTTTGCTGCCCAGCCGTTATCGTCGAATGATTCAACCACAACAACGGCGAATGAGCACCAACTACTTTCACTTCCGCTGATGGAAGCATCTTTAATTGTTGTAGCTTTAGAACTAAGTGCTGATATGTAGTAATTGAGTCATGCATATAATCAGCTCTGCTAAAGCCAAAGAAAGTGAACAAGTATGTTGACAATATTAGAGTCTATTGCAATATGAGATTAAGATAGTAGATTATGGTTTGTTGTATTGGGTCTGTAGTCAGTCATGTCAGGAGCCTATTATTGGTAGGACAGGAAGCCCAAATGATTGTTTGTTACACAAGTTCCTTATTGTATCATGTATTCATACATTTGTCTATAAATAAACGAGGAAGGATCAATATTGGTTGATCTTGTTTTCTAAATATTGTGGTCCATGTGTTAGTGTTTTCATGGTATTAGAGCTAGGTTATTCGGATTATTGTTGTTCTGTCTTCCTCCTCATCCTCTAGGAGGATAACCAATAAGGTCATAACAATTGTCACCCTTGTGTCCCTTCCGGTGACAATGAAAACATTCTTCTTCAGACCGGCCTCATCCCCTTCTTCTCCCTTGTCCTCCTCCTCTAGTGGACATGGCTGCCATGGAAATAGGATTAGGTGATACATAGAAGAGATGGTTCTATGTTCTTCATCTTGACATATCATAGAGTAGGCTTAATTAACTGTTGGCAATAGAGTTATAAGCAATATTTTAGAACTTGCTTATTGATATGAATCATTAAACCCCATGAGAAACTGGAGCAAGCGTTGTTGTTGAAGTGTTTTAATATACTAAGCAGAGGTCGCACATTTGCAGTTACGTAAAGGAACCAGAAGTGCCTACTCATCCCAAAGCTCCTTAAGTTTTATGAAATAGCTAGAGACGAAGAGAGTACCTTGGTTAAGAGAAGAGATGGACTTATGTAGGGAATAAATCTTTGTCCCGTCTATTTTGTGAAATCTCTGCTTCAAATCTTGCTAAACAAGGTGGGCAGAATCAAACAACACTATACCATTGGCGATTTCTTTATCGACAGAATTTAGGAGCCAATTCAATACGACCGCATTACACTGGTCCCAAACACATAAATCGGCTCTACAGAGTATAGTTGTTGGTGCAAGTTAAAACCTGAGAAACTAAAGTGGTGGCTTGTGTGTATGATTTGTGAAGACAAAGAGGGTGATTCAGATCAATTGCGGAAGCTAGTGAACCCATTGAAGTCTTGATAATAGAATCAGAGGAAAAAAAATCTATTGGGAACTTTCCTGTAATATAGATCTTTGAAAAACACAAAGGAGCTAGCTGTGGCACCGAAAGAAACAGAGGACTCTGCCACAGAAAAATATTCTATATTTGGCAGTAGAGAGGTGAAGGATTCCTTGTTGCGTTGAACTTTAAGAACACTGAAAAAACCAGAGATATCGTCAAAAAAGCAAGATAGGAGATCTTTGCATCGATGGTTCAAAGTAGGAGGAATCTGATGAGATGTTTCTTCAAGGAGCAAGAACCAAATATGTTACAGGGCGAATATGATGAGAAAAGTACATATCAGCATGATTCTTGAAGAAGGAAGGACCGAACATTTTGTCGAGCAATTTGGATGAGAAGATAGCAGATCGTCGATTGTGAATGCGTGGAAGGCGTTCTTGATCAAGGATTATCTCGATCTTGACTAAAGAAGTGGATCAAGATGATAGATTTAGGGCACATATCTCGATCTTGATGAAGAGACTGGATGAGAATGACTCTTCTTCGAGAGAGCCCGAAATTCTTTTGGTGTTTGCAGAGTATAGGGGAACACGTGAAGAAGATTGAACCCCCATTAAGAAAGTTGATTGAATCAGTAATGTTAGTTTCTCTTTATTGGACCTTCTTGTGTTGGTACCCAATGTTGACCATTGAAATTGTCTTTTTTTTTTTTTTTTTTTGTAGGGAGGAAAAAAAAGAACTCAACTCATTACCAAGAATATGGATTTGGGGATTAACCTGTCTTCTTTTCTATTGTACTGGCGTTCTACAAAGTCTCTATTGGTCAGTAGCCATGTCACATTCCTGGAAAACACATTCCCATTCAAGAATTCAATGGCTAATGAGATAGCAAGAATAACCTTGTCTAGTCCAAATTACTTTGTTTATGAGGAGCAGTAGCTCCTAAAGGCTCATTCTAGTCTTCCAACTTCACGTTCACAAGATACTAATATAGAAACAGTGCATGACTTTGATGATGATACTGTTAGGATCAGCAGGCACAGCAGAAGAATTTTAAAATTTTCGCCGATCCTAATCTAGGATCTATCAACAACGTTTAAATTGAGTTAGAAAGATTCACACCTTTTTCAATTCAGGGATTGCGATCTCTAGGAGCCAACACGTCAAGTCCTCTCCCTCTACCGGTATCCACACGAATGTTCTCCAACACAGACTAAGTGTTAGCGCCTCCAATGTCACCTAGGGTTTTCCTTGCGGCTCTAAATTCTCATTTGTGTATCAGTATATCTGCTCTCTTAACTTTATAACCTATAAGGGCTATATTTGAATTTTAAAATTAATCTTTATTAATTTCAAAATTAATTAACAATTAATTATCTTGATGAGCTAATTAAATAAATTCAATTTAAATTAAATCTGTCCAACAGTTTTAATTTAACATATTTATTTAATCCAAATAAAGAGCCATTAAATGAGGGACAAATTCTATCTTGATCATTCATATTCCTCTGCATGAAAGGCCACTAAGCCTGATCATAGCCTTTATCATCACCCGGTCACAAGTGACTTTTGAGTAGTTCAAAGCTTAGCAACTCTCGTGTAGAAATCCATGATGACCTCAAGTCACAGAGCATTGTGACGTGGTTATACATGAGAAAAGCTTATGACTTGATCCATGTAGCTTTCTCATAGTGGGTCGGTCCAGCACCTTGTACTCTTTCAATTGCCTAAGACTTTGATTCGTATCTCCATATCTTGTCAAAGTCATACTGGTCTTGTTTCATCTTTGCTCCCGTATAGATGACCGACGAGTGACATTTTAGGACAATCTTTATGATTTATCCAGGGATACAATTATCATAGTTAACATGCAAATAATATGATAACAGAATAGAGAAATTTCATTAAATTAATAATGTTCAAAGTACAATGATTGGCCCTTAGGGCACAATTTTCAACATCGTCCTACTTGCCCTAGGTACAATCATTAATTTGTCTAATTCCCATTGTCCTAACATGACGCTCATGCTTTGCCTATGCAAGCGGCTTAGTAAGAAGATTATCAACATTGTCTTCTCCTACTACTTTACATATCTTTATATTACCTCTATCATTGATTTCTTTAATAAGATGAAATCACCTGAGTATATGCTTGATCTTTTATGTGACCTAGGCTTCTTGGCCTGTACAATAGCACCGCTATTATCACAGAACAAATCTATTTTATTTGAGATGGTAGGCACTACCCTTAGTTCAGTAATGAACTTTCTGATCCAAATGGCTTCTTTAGCTGCATCCAATGCTGCTATATACCCAGCTTCTGTTGTAGAATATGCGACAGTGCTCAGCTTGGAGCTCTTCCAGATTACTACCCACTATTCAGGAGGAATACATATCCAGATTGTGATTTAAGGTCATTTGGGTCAGTTTGGAAACTTGCATCTGTGTAACCGGTTACACAGAGCTCATCATCCAATCCACCATAGACAAAAAATAAGTCCTTAGTCCTTCTTAAGAACTTTAGGATATTCTTAATTGCAGTCTAATGACCATCACCAGGATCTTGTTGATATCTTCTGGTCATACTTAAGGCAAATGAGACATCTGGTCGAGTACATAATATGACATACATGATGGATCAAATGGCCAAGGCATATGGAACCTTACTCATGCGATCTCACTTATCAGATGTACTAGGACATAGATCCTTGCTAAGATGGATGCCATGAGACATGGGCACGTAACCCCTTTTTGAATCTTGCATACTGAACCAATGTAGTATCTTGTCTATGTATGTGCTTTGACTTAGGCCTATTAATCTTTTAGATCTATCCCTATAGATCCTAATCCCTAGGATGTAGGTGGCTTCACCCAAGTCTTTTATTGAAAAGGACTTTCCTAACAAAGACTTGACACTCTGCAAGGTAGGAATGTCATTCCCAATAAGTAGGATGTTATCTACATAAAGCACTAGAAATACAACTGTGCTCCCACTAACTTTTTGTAAACATAAGGTTCATCGATATTTTAAATGAATCCAAACTCTTTGATTACTTCAACAAAATGATGATTCCAGCTCTGAGATGCTTGCTTCATTCCATAAATGGATCTTTGAAGCTTGCAAACTTTACCAGAGTCCTTTAGACACACAAAACCTTCAAGTTGTGTCATGTACACATCCTCAAGGAGCTTTCCATTAAGGAAGGTTGTTTTGACGTCCATCTGCCATATTTCATAGTCATAATATGCTGCAATGGCAAGAAGGATTCTGATTGATTTGGCCATTACGACTGGGGAAAAGGTTTCATTATAGTCTATACCATGAGTTTGAGTGAATCCTTTTGCAACCAGTCGTGCCTTGAAGACATTTACATTGCCATCCATGTCAGTTTTCTCCTTGAAACCCATTTGCACCTGATGGTTTTTACACCTTCAGGTGGATTGACTAAGGTCCATACTTGATTGTCATACATGGATTGTATTTCAGACTTCATGGCATTTAGCCATTTCTCGGAGTTTGGTCCCACTATGGCTTCTTGATAGGTGGTGGGCTCATTTTGCTCAATCATTAACACATCATGATCTTCAGTAATCAGAAATCTATATCTCTGAGGCTAATGCCGTGTCCTATCAGATTTTCGTGGACCTTGTGTTACTTGAGGAGCTCATCAACTTGTTGTGAGTCTTCTATAATTTCCATCTGTAGTTCTATACTATCTTGTGACTCTCGAACTTCTTTGAGATGTACCTTGCTCCCACTGGTTGTTTTAGAGACAAACTCTCTAGAAACTTACCATTTCGAATAACAAACACTTTGTTATCGATGGGATTATAGACATAGTATCCTTTCGTTTATTTAGGATACCCCACGAAATGGCATTTTGAGGATCTAGGCGCTAATTTATTAGAGGCTTGTTGCTTAACATATACCTCACATCCCCAGATCTTGAGAAGAGATAAACTTGGTTTCTTTCCAGTCCATATCTTATATGGTGTCTTTTCAGTTACCTTAGATGGAACACAATTTAGTGTGAACGCAGCTGTCTCTAGGGCATGTCCTTAAAAGGATGGTGGATGATCTGTTTGACTCATCATAGACCGAACCATATCTAATAGTGTTCGATTCCTCCGTTCAGAAACGCCATTCCATTGTGGTGTTCCTGGAGGAGTCAATTGTGAGATTATCCCACAACTCCTAAGATGGTCAATGAACTCTTGGGTCAAATATTCACCACCTCGATCAGATCAAAGTGCTTTAATTGTTTTGCCAAGTTGGTTTTGTACTTCATTTTGGAATATTTTGAACATTTAAAAAGATTCAGATTTATGTTTCATTAGATAGATATAGCCATATCTACTAAAATTTTTTATAAATGTAATGAAGTAGACGTAAACTCCTTTGGCAGCTATATTTAATGGTCCACATACATCTGTGTATTTGAGGCCTAATAATTCAGTGGTCCTCTTACTATGCCCAATAAAAGGTGCCTTTGTCATCTTTCCTAATAAGAAAGATTTACATGTATCAAATGATTCAAAATCAAATGAGTTAAGAAATCCATCTTGATGGAGTTTGGAAATGTGTTTCTCATTTATATGGCCTAGATGACAATGCCATAGGTAGGTAGGATTCAAATCGTTTGATTTTATCCTTTTAGTAGTTACGTTATAGATATTCTTATTATTAGGATGTTTCAAATTTAATATATAATGACCAACATGCAAATCACCATTAGCATAGAAAATGTTATTATGATAAATAGAACATTTACCATTCCTAGTAATGGAAGTATAACCTTCCTTATCCAAATAAGAAAGAGAAACAATGTTACTACTCAAAGCAGGAACATAATAGCAATTGTTTAAAATTAACAAAAGCCCACTGGCAAAACTAATTCATAAGTGCCTACGGCTAAAGCAGCAACTCTTGCTCTATTTTTGACTCATAGGTGCACCTCGCCTTTCTTCAGCTTTCTATTGTCCTTTACACCCTGCATATTTGTACAAATGTGAGAACCACATGCAGTATCTAATACATGTAGAGGAAGTAGAGAAATGAATGTCTATAACATAAATACCTAAAGCGATAGCTTCGCTATCCTTCTTGTTCTTTTTCAAATCTTCGAGGTAGAGTTTGTAATTCCTCTTCAAATTACCGGGTTCATTGCAGAAGTAGCAGACTCCTTCCTTTTGAGGCTTTGCCTTCTTAGGTGCAAGCTTAGTTTCAGGCTTGTTTGACTCTTTGGTCTTACCACCCGAGCCATTATCCTTCCATTTGCCCTTCCATTTCTTTTTCATACCCTTTCATTTCCAAACCATCAAAACAGTACTGGGCTTTTTCTTAATGATTTGCTTAGCAGTTTTGAGCATCCCATACAGCTCAAAAATTGATTTCTCCATGTTGTTCATGTTGTAGTTCATGACAAATTTGTCATAACTCTCCGCGAGTGAGTTCAGGATCAAATCCGTAGCTAACTCCTGGCTCATGGGAAATCCAAGCCTCTTAAGGTGATCAATATAGCCTTTCATCTTTAACACATGAGTACTAACTAATGCACATTTAGCCATCTTGCAGGAATGTAAGGCCTTTGTGGGCTCATACCTTTATTGCCTTGCCTGTTGCTGAAACATTTCCATGAGATGGACAATCATCTCATGAGCCTCCATAAGTTCCAGATCTCTTTGGAGCTCTGGAACCATAGTGGCAAGCATTGGACATAAGCTTGGAGTAAGTATCTCTTTGAGCTCTTGGAGCATTGGCTACAAGCCCCTCAGGAATGAGTTGATCTAGGACATAAGCCTTTCTTTCCTACTTGAGAACAATTCTCAAGTTCCTGAACCAGTCAAGAAAGTTTGTCCTTCTCAAGGACTGATCGCAACGATAGTGTAGCAGTATTACTAGTCAACATGATTCTACAATTAAAATATGCAAAGTTAGTTAGTAATCTCTTACTAAATTAACAACCCTCAATATAATAATTAGTGGGCTAACATCCATATTTGGCTTAAACTTAAGTTTGTCAAGTTATTTAGGTAGGTAACCTATTTACCAATTACATCACATGTAACTCTTAGATGTTTATAGCATTTGATCATCATATGATCTGACATGATTAATCTCATCTAATGCCTTGAGATTCAAAAATATTTTGTTAATCTCAATTAAGTCAAAACAATAACGAATATTATAAGTAGCACCATTACTCAGGCTTGTCTCATCAAGATAACTCAAGTGCATCCACTTTGGTGGTTTCCACAATTGAGCGATCTAGGTTTTGACAAGTATTCATTAATTGACGGCATTGTGACTTAAGATTTGATTCAGAGGGCTCAATTAATTAGTTTGGTTTATATGAATGCAATTGTGGTCGTATCTCATACAGATAAATACATATAAATGCAAAAGTATTCATGCAATGATCTAATCAAAAGCATAATTTAAACGTCACACAACATGGCTTACCTAACCTAAAATCCTCCCAAGCCAATGAGAGGACTTCTCTAAATAAAAAAAGAAATACATTGAGAGAAACCTCGTTTAAACATTCGAGGGGAGTGAGATGAGAAGAGAATGTACATTGAGAGTATTTAGAAGAAAGCACAGTACGTAGGCCGTATTTAAATATTACAACCCTTTGTAAAAATCTAAAGCCATGTTGTTCACCATACCCAAACAAGTAATAAGAATAAACCACAATAAGAGTTCATACAATATGAAAAGCAATAAATGTCGTGATTAGATTATATTACGCTATAACAGGTAGTCACGGCAGTCTCGCTATCTAAAATATTTGTTTTAGTCCAGTTCTAAAGGGATTTTAGCCCAGTTTTAAAAAACAACGGCTTAGAACGCTTCTGATCCGGATTTTCTTCCCCTTAGTTTTGGATCCTTAATACCCGAATAGATATCTGAACATTGGATTGCCGCTAGCTATGATTTCATGTACCTTACCCAATTTCATGCAAGCCTAGGGTTTCATACAAGAAAGATATAATTAGTTCAAAAATGAAAAACATGAATTCCAGTTTCAAATCTAATCCATAACTGAAATTATGTAACTAGCAGCGCATATAATTGAAAATGAAAATCAGAAAACAATTTCAAGATCACATCTTTCAAAATAGTTCCGTTTCGTATTAACTAAATCACATACATATTCGGACGTTTCTTATAAACATACGTACATATCTCATATATATCACATGTATAAGAATCATACACTCAATTTAGACGCACATTTGACCTGGCTCTGATACCACTGTTAGGATCGGTAGGCACAGCGGAAGAATTTTAAAATTTTCACTGATTCTAATCTAGGATCTATCAACGACATTTAAACCGAGTTAGAAAGATTCATACCTTTTTCAATTCAGGGATTGCGATCTCTAGGAGCCAATATGTCAGGTCCGTTCCCTCTATTGGTATCCACATGAATGCTCTCCAACACAGACTACATGCTAGCGCCTCCAATGTCACCTAGGGTTTTCCTTACCACTCTAAATTCTCATTTGTGTATCAATATATCTTCTCTCTCAATTTTATAACCTATGAGGGCTATATTCGAATTTTAAAATTAATCTTTATTAATTTCAAAATTAATTAACAATTAATTATCTTGATGAGCTAATTAAATAAATTCAGTTTAAATTAAATCTATCCAATATTTTTTATTTAACCTATTTATTTAATCCAAATAAAGAGCCATTAGATTTAATTTATCTTAATAAAATTAAATTTAAAACTAACACAATAATATAATATAATATAATATAATATATATAATATGTATTTCGAAAATACATATACATATATATATAAAATATTATTCATGAATTTTTATATTATATATATATAAATATAAAATTCATCCACCATAGATTAAACATTATCTCGTGTTGGGCCATTCTTATGTTCGACCCTATAGGCCTATACGAAGTTGGCAGTGGGCCAATAACTGTATTAACCCACAAGTCGCAAGCGGCCTATGGCAAGACATTACGACTACCCAATTCATACGAGGATCGTTAACACAATGCAACTTATCATACAACCATACCACGACCCTTTTGTCCCATGATATATCAGTCAAGGATGAGGCATGGATAATGTTATCCTCTTGTTCCTGACCATTACTTTCTTGATTCCGGAGTAGCCTGACAATAGAAATGAAAACTCCCTTCCATTATAGTATGGCCATACATTTCTCAGACTTACTCATCGAAGGGCCAAGTAATATCTCTTTACTAATCTGACGGACAAATTCTATCTTGATCATTCATATTCCTCTGCATGAAAGACCACTAAGCCTGATCGTAGCCTTTATCATCACCCGGTCACAAGTGACTTTTGAGTAGTTCAAAGCTTAGCAACTCTCGTGTAGAAATCCATGATGACCTCAGGTCAAAGAGCATTGTGACGTGGTTATACATGAGAAAAGCTTATGACTTGATCCATGTAGCTTTCTCATAGTGGGTCGGTTCAGCACCTTGTACTCTTTCAATTGCCTAAGACTTTGATTCGTATCTCTATATCTTGTCAAAGTCATACTGGTCTTGTTTCATCTTTGCTCCCATATAGATGACCGACGAGTGACATTTTAGGACAATCTTTAAGATTTATCCAGGGTTACAATTATCATAGTTAACATGCAAATAATATTATAACAGAATGGAGAAGTTTCATTAAATTAATAATGTTCAAAGTACAATGATTGGCCCTTAGGGCACAATTTTCAACATCATCCTACTTGCCTTAGGTACAATAATTAATTTGTCTAATTCCCATTGTCCTAACATGACGCTCATGCTTTGCCTTTGCAAGCGGCTTAGTAAGAAGATTAGCAATATTGTCTTCTTCTACTACTTTACATATCTTTATATCACCTCTATCATTGATTTCTTTAATAAGATGAAATCACCTGAGTATATGCTTGATCCTTTGATGTGACCTAGGCTTCTTGGCCTGTGCAATAGCACCGCTATTATCACAGAACAAATGTATTGGATTTGAGATGGTAGGCACTATCCTTAGTTTAGTAATGAACTTTCTAATCCAAATGGCTTCTTTAGCTGCATCCAATGCTGCTATATACCCAGCTTCTGTTGTAGAATATACGACAGTTCTCTGCTTGGAGCTCTTCCAGATTACTGATCCACTATTCAGGAGGAATACATATCCATATTGCGATTTAAGGTCGTTTGGAGGGATAAGTGGCTCATCCTCAGTGTGATGAAGGTCAAATAGGATGTTCTCTGGAGGTGGTGGTATATGCTCTGGAGATGATAATGGTTCCGGTGCAGGTGATGATAGACCAGCAGAAGGTCCAGGACCCAGAGAGTCCAATCTGGCCAGAATCAACTTCAAGGTCTCACCCTGGGCACGTTGCTTAGCTAGCAACTCTTCATGCCTTTTATCCATTTTCTCAACCAACTCAGCCATCTTGTGATTCATATTGGTTATCAGCTCAGTATTGGTGTTGGCAATGTCCACATGGAATCGTCTGAGCATATTTTCCATGAAGTGCTGAAGTGTGGCATTGAGGAAAGAGGGTGATGATGTAGTGGCAGCTGGAGCCAAAGACTGAGTGTCATCCATTTTGCTAGTCTTAGTCTTAGTCTTCTTCTTCTTCGACCCAGACTCCAGAGGACCCTTGAGAGGAATGCCAATGTTGAGCTTGCCAATTTGATT
Source organism: Inga laurina (assembly GCA_963855925.1). Taxonomy (NCBI): domain Eukaryota; kingdom Viridiplantae; phylum Streptophyta; class Magnoliopsida; order Fabales; family Fabaceae; genus Inga; species Inga laurina. Next base: position 6,965,689 of record OY979702.1, read on the forward strand.
TCTCCCAACCGGAGTAATCCTCTCAATATGCTCTTTGTTCTCCAGATACCATATCTTATTTTCCTTCAGAATGAGTGATACAATCTGAGGATATGACATAGGTGTGGTAGCTTTCCCATCTACTCTGTACCTCTTCATTTCAAAAAAGATATACTCCCCCAAATCTTTTTATTCCTTCAGGAGTAAGGAAGCAAACCATCTAAAGTCCCTATCATAAAAGTGGGTGTAATTGTTGGCCTTATTCACAAGGAATCTAGAGTATATATACCATAGAACCCTGTGATGGTCGCACATATCACTAGGTTTGAAGTTCAAAGGACCTACAAGCTCACCAGGTTTGAGAACAGAGAAAATTTGGTTTGAATAAAGTTTGGAGTAAATATCATCTGGTGGGTTCTCTATTCCTAACCATAGATTGATCCTAGAAGGTGAGATAAGTATCTTTTGGCCTCTAACAACAGTAGTCATTTCTTCCTCAGCTGAAGTTCTATTGGGCTTATCTAGAATATCAAGGTTGCAGTAAAAATGTGTGACTACTTTTGTGTAAAAAGGAAGTCAATAGATAGCCAAGGCATAAATGGTTCTAGAAAGGGACTAAGATCATTCTTCATTACTTCCTGAAGTACTTTGAAGTCCACATAGTGTGTCTTGCATACTTTTCTCCTGGAGAATTGGGTGAGATACTTTAGGGACTCCTCTAGTTTGTTGACATTAAACCCCTTTGGTGGTTTGGTGATCTCCTCTTCTGGCAGTTCTGATTTCTTTGAAGACTGCCCCTTCTCAAGCTGATCTAGAATGCCAGCCATTGCCTTAGCCACATTCACATCATATTTAGGCTTCTTGGCAGGTTTTGGTGTGAAAGAGGGAGTTGAGGAATCAGAAGGTGGAGGAGAAGGAGACTTGGCACTTTTGTCTCTCCCAGTAGAGGTGGTCTTTTTGGATTGAGCCCTTGTAACTACTGGCTCTTTGATAACAACACCTTTTGGTTTCGGTTGAGGTTGAGGTTTGAGTTGGATTTTTGCTTTTGACCTAGGTGTGAGTTTTCTTCTCTTTCTGGGAGGAGAAGAAAGAGGATCAGTGAGTTGTGGAGATCCAGAAGAGTCTGTAGGAGTGAGGTTTTTGGTTCTAACCATTTTGAATCAAAGAAAGCTTGAAGTTTCAGAAAACAGAGGAATGAGTCGCGAGTTAGGGTTGGAAGAATCTGAACAGAATAGGAGATTCATGGGGCTAGAAATTGAAGGGTTTTGACGGAAATAGTGTGGGAAAGAAATTGTGAAAAGTTTTTCAGAGAGGACTGGGTGATTTACTCGAGAAGATTTTATGGAAATGACCGAGTTTGCGACAGATAAAGACCTAGAACCCGACGTTACTCGAGGCCTTACTCCAGTAAATTGCATGTTTACTCGAGTCCATACTCGAGTGATCATACAGAAAATTTCTAAAATAATTTATTTAAGTTGCGTACCTGGCACGAATAATATTGTAATTATCCATTTATGTTCGCTCGATCATTTTATACCCAATTTAGATCAGATTTGAGTCGATTCTCATCAAATTGGTGATCTGGACCTGCAGTTTCTCGAGTCCTTACTCGAGTAAGCTTCAAGTTTACTTTAGGATCCCATCGGGTAACCTGTCAATTCTAGTTTTGACTGTTCATTTCTCACCAATGAACCGTTTGATTCAAAATCCAAGAAACTTGATACGTTACTTCCAGTTTTGGAAGACCATTACTCGAGTAAAGTGCTCTTTTACTTCAAGTTATTCCTCGGGTAATGGTTCACTGTCAGTCATTACTTGAAGTTGGTACTCTAGTAAAGGTGTCCTCTGATAACCTCTGTTTTTATTTCTCAAAACAGAGTTTCAATCTTCCTGCAAAACAAGTTTCTACATACTCTGATGCTTAAATTAGTAATCATCAAAACATTATCAAATGACTTCATCTAATATTATGAGAAACTGAAATAACTTACAATTCATTGGGATTTACCATTCCCAATTCTGTTCTAATGTATAGAAATTGTTCTTTTGCAAGAGGTTTGGTGAAGATGTCAGATAGTTGAAGATGAGTAGGAATGAATATCACTTTCACATCTTTCTTTTGGACATGATCTCTGATGAAGTGATGTCTGACATCGATATGCTTGGTTCTAGAATGTTGAACTGGATTCTTTGCCAAGCTTATCATGCTTGTATTGTCACAATAGATTGGTATTTCTTTAAGATGGATACCAAGATCTTGTAGTTGTTATTTTAACCATATCACTTGTGCACAACAACTTGAGACTGCAACATATTCAGCTTCTGTTGACGAAAGAGACATAGTATTTTGTTTCTTGCTGAACTATGATACAAGAGATCCTCCAAGAAATTGTCCTTATCCACTGGTGCTCTTTCTGTCTGTCTTGTATCCTCCATGATCAGAATCTGAATATGCAACTAGATATTCACTTCTTCCTTTGGGATACCACAGACCTAATTCTGGTGTGTCAGCAAGGTATCTAAAGATTCGTTTGACAATTTCAGCATATGATTCCTTTGGTGCTGATTGATATCTTGCACATATGTCAACACTAAATTGGATGTCCGGTCTGCTTGCCGTGAGATAGAGTAATGATCCAATCATTCCTCTATATTTTGTGATGTTGTATTCTTTCCCTTTGACATCAGTATCAAGCAACGTAGTTGAGCTCATAGGTGTGTCCGTTCCATTTGCTTCATCCATTCCATACTTTTTCAATAACTCTTTTAAATACTTTGTTTGAGAGATGAAGATTCCATTCTTTCTTTGTTTGATTTGCAAACCGAGAAAGATATTCAGTTTTCCTATAATTGACATCTCAAACTCTCCCTGCATTATCTCAGAAAATTCCTTACATAGAGATTCATTAGTAGCACCAAAAATAATGTCATCAACATATATTTGAACAATTAAAATATCATCACGTTTTCGTTTTATAAAAGTGTTGTATCAACTTTTCCCCGTACAAAACCTTGATCAATAAGAAATTTACTGAGCCTTTCGTACCATGCTCTAGGAACTTGTTTTAAACCATATAAAGCCTTTTTGAGTTTGAAAACATGGTCAGGTTTAGTTACATCCTCAAAACCTAGAGGTTGTTCTACATATACTTCTTCCATAATGTAGCCATTTAGAAATGCACTCTTTACATCCATTTGATAGAGTTTGAATCCTTTGATGCACGCAAAGGCTAAGAGTACGCGTATAGCTTCCAATCTAGCCACTGGAGCATACGTTTCCTCATAATCAATCCCTTCTTCCTGATTATAGCCTTTGGCCACCAATCTTGCCTTATTTCTGACAATAATTGCGGATTCATCGAGTTTGTTCTTGAATACCCATTTAGTACCAATGATCGGATGATCCTTGGGTCGGGGTACCAAGTCCCAAACTTGATTTCTTTCAAATTGATTTAATTCTTCTTGCATTGCCATAACCCAATCATTGTCTGATAGGGCTTTATCAATGTTAGAAGGTTCAATATCAGAAATGAATGCAGAAAAACTTACTTCATTAAAAATTCTATTTCTAGTTTTGATCCCTTCATTCACATCTACTATGACTTGATCTAAGGGATGACTTTTATTGTATTTCCAGGCTCTAGGTTGTCCTAGTGATTGCTCTTCTTCCTTGGTTTCACCAACTTCTGGAATAAGAGATTTAGAAATAGATTGACCATTTTTTTGATTTAAAACAACTTCCTGTTCTTCATCAATGGTTTTGACAGAGGATTCAAATTCATCAAATACAATATGAATTGATTCTTCAACAACACATGTTCTTTTGTTAAAAACTCTATATGCTTTACTTCGGTTAGAATATCCTAGGAAAATTCCTTCATCAGTTTTAGAATCAAATTTTCCTAAGTTATCTCTACCATTATTATGAATGAAACACTTACAACCGAAGATGTGTAGATGAGCAATGTTTGGCTTCCTTCCTTTGTACAGCTCGTATGGTGTCTTTCCAAGTTTTGTTCTAATATATGCTTTATTTGAAATATAGCATGCTGTACTCATAGCGTCAGCCCAGAACACTTGAGACACGTTCTTTTCATTCAACATTGCTCTCGCCATTTCAGTGAGTACTCTATTCTTGCGTTCCACGACTCCATTTTGTTGAGGCGTCCTTGGAGCAGAGAAATTGTGATCAATGCCATTAGTATCACAATATTCTTCAAAGGCTTGATTTTCATATTCTCCACCATGATCGGTCCTAATACCTGCAATGGACATACCTTTCTCATTTTGCACTTTCTTGGCAAAAACAATAAATTCTTCAAAGGTTTCATCTTTTGATGATAGAAAAATAACCCATGTAAATCTGGAGAAATCATCAACAATGATTAATGAATATAAGTTGCCACCAAGACTCTAAACTCTTGCTGGGCCAACTAAATCCATATGCAATAATTGTAGTGGTCTATTTGTTGAAATCTCATTTTTCAATTTGAAAGATGATTTAGTTTGTTTACCCTTTTGACATGTCTTTGACTTGTATGCCTTTGTCATTTTTTATTTCACCAATTCCTGCTATCCTTCCGGTTTGATTTCCTCCAAATTTTACCTTCCCACCTTATTTAGGTTGTAATTTGGTAAAACTTTTGAAATCACCGGTCATATGTCTAGAGCATCCACTGTCTATGTACCATTTGTTGTTTTTGGATGCTTTGAGACACATCTGCAATTAAATATGATTAATTTTTAGGTACCCACTTCTTTTTGGGTTCTTTTGGGTTAGTACAGGAAATTTTGGAAACATATGATCCTTTAAGTACCCATTTGTAGGTTCCTATCATTCCTTTCTTCTTATGAATGCATGAAGAAGTGTAATGACCTTTTCTATTATAGTAATTATAGAATGCAAAAGGATTTGATGTATGCACAGAATGCTAGAAATAATTCAAATATGACTTACCTCCTACTTTCTTTCTACATTTCCTTCTATCTGATTTTGGATCATATCCAATTCCAGATCGGTCATTTACAAATTGTTGAGCTTTTAAAATAACATTTAGCATCTCACTTCCTTGTGTAAATTTTTCAAGAGTTTTTGTGAGATCATTGTTTTTCTTTTTCAACGAAGAGCAATTTTCACAATTCTTTTATGAACTTTCTTTAAGTTCAATTTCAAGAGCTTTGCTTTTCTTTTTGAAAACAATTAATTCTTTAACTACTTTGATGAATTCAGAATGTAAAGCATTATATTCAGAGAGTAATTCATCATAGGTAGGATCAGAATCATTTACCTCTTCTTCTATTTCTTCTTGAGCAACAAGACATGTATTGGCTACTTCTTCCTCATCACTTTCTTCGTCAGAGGAGCTATCACCCCATATAGAAGATACAAAGGCCTTCTTTTTGTTGAAGAATTTGCTTTTTCTCTTTTCTTTGCTCTTTTGGTTCAGCTCTGGACATTCTGATTTGATATGTCCTGGTTTTCCACATTTGTAGCAAATGATATGATCTTTGCTGCTAGGTCCTCCTTTCTGAAAGTGTTTGAATCCTTGACCTTTCTTGTAAAACTTTCTAAATCGTTTTATGATTAGGCCCATTTCATCATCGTCAAATTCCTCATCCTCCTCTTGATTCTCTTCTTTTGCTTTTAGTGCTAGACCGTTCTTTTTCTTGTCACCAATGTCATCTAGTTCCTGTTTGAACTTTAGTTTGCTTTTATATTCAGAAAGACTTCCAAATAGAGAAGCAACTGATCTCATTGATTCTCCTTTTGCTTCTTCTATCGCAGTGACTTTGGCTTCCCACTCTTTAGAAAGAATATTCAAAATCTTTTGTACTTGGGTATGCTGATCATAAACTTTCCCAAGTGCTACAAGTTGATTAACAAGATGAGTATATCTATGTTCAAATTCAGATATTGATTCACCTGATTTCATTCGAAGTAGATCGAATTCAGTGACCAAGGTGTTGATCCGATTCTCCTTTATTCCCGAAGTTCCTTCATGAGCTATTTCCAGAGCTTCCCACATTTCCTTTACTATTGGAAGTGTGCAAATTCTGAAATATTCACTTTGACTCAAGGCACTTTGTAACATCAGAATTGCCTTGCTGTTGAGAGTAATAAGTTTCTTGTCATTCTCATCATATTCCGATGGCGTCTTTGGAATTTTCTAAGAATCTCTTTATAGGTTGATAGTTTCTACTCTTAATTACATCCCATAGCCCATATTCAGTAGCCATCACGAATACTCTGAACTTTGCTTTCCAGAAGGAAAAGTGTTCGCCACTGAAACCTGGAGGTCTCGTGATGGATGCTCTCTCGGGAAGAATTCCTTCACCCATGCTTGCCATTAGATCCTTCTTAGGTTGTTATACCTTAACAAGAAGACCTACGCTCTGATACCAAATGTTAGAGCAAGCGTTTTACCCAATAGGGGGTGAATTGGGTGATACTAAAATTTCGTTGCAAATAAAAACTTAATGGTGAATATAAAGCAATAAAGAGTAAGGAGAAATATCACCGAAGTGTACACCGAGAGTTATACTGGTTCGGCCACAACCACTTTGACTTACGTCCAGTCCTCAGAGCTTCTCTGAGAGTTTCACTATAACTTCCAAGATTCAGTGGGTTCTTGGCACCTCAGTACAAGCAAGTTCCTTCACCTGAACACTCGCTTCCCCTTACAAGTTGTAATCCAATCCCAACTCAAGGTTCCACAATCTTAAGTTATCTCAATAACAAATATTGAGTTTGAATGAAATATCTCTCTCACAGAGTGAATAAGAATTACTGAAGCATAGAATTACAAATATATTGTAAAACAGAGTAATGAGCTTGATGATACGTTCATGTATGTTCTTGTTGTATTTCTCTATTTGGATGTTCCCAATATATAGATGCGTTGGTAATGATTGTTGGAACATATTTCTTCATGTCCGTTAGAGCGTGCGCAGCCACTGTTGACTTTTCCAGTATTTGAAAAATGTCCGTTTGCAGTAGGTGGTGGTAGGTGGCATATGAACGTTGCATTTGACTTTCCTTATTTGGTAAGATCTCTTCATTGTTTATCTGTGGATATGCTAAGAGTACTAATACAATGAAAGATTAATCATATAGGAAACAAATCAATGAATGTTGGAATGATTTCTAAATTTCTGGACTTGCATACTCGAGTAGTTACTCGAGTATTCATTTAAGTTTACTCAAGTATCATCGAGAAAACTTTGATAAACTACAAGTCAATAAGCAAACATAACATTACTTGGGTAGTGCATGAAGTAAACAAAATTTCAAACCTTTGGAAATATTTGTTTACTTGGGTACTTACTCAAGTATTGCACACTTTACTTCACAGGTTACTCTGGTAACAACTCGAGTAAACCCTCAAATAAACTTTAGGTTACTCGATGCTTTACTCCAGTAATGTTGGCAGGATTTCAAGGCCGAGTGCACTTCAAGTTTTCTTACCTTGTTACTCGAGTACATACTCGAGTAAACATAAATTTTCTGCATAGCTTACTCGGGTAATGACTTGAAGTTCTGTGTCAATAAATCTGCACATTACTCGATTACTTACTCGAGTAATCCAGTTTTAAATAAATGATTAAATACTTGTATACTTGAGTAGTGCCTCGAGTGAAGTGTCATTGAAACATATCATTGGCAGGGTTGAAACATATCATTGGCAGGAGTTACTCGAGTAGCTCCTCGAGTAACATTGGCAGGGTTGAAAATGCCGAGAGCAACACATTTCTTGAAACAGAGTAACTCGAGTACAGACTCAAGTATCATTAGTAGGCCGAGAGCAACTAGAAGTCTTTTACATGGTTACTCGAGTAGCTCCTCGAGTAACGTTGGCAGGCCGAGAGCAACTCCAAGTGAATTTCATGGTTACTCGAGTAGCTACTCGAGTGACGTTGGCAGGCCGAGAGCAACTAGAAAACATTTACCTTATTACTCGAGTGCTTACTTGAGTAACGTTGGCAGGTTACTTGAAGTTTGACCTGGTTACTTCAAGTTTTTGTTTCATTATTCGAGTAACTACTCGAGTAACCCTTTAGAGAACTTGCCAATAATGAAGTTTCTCAACTTTTTCTCTTGGCCTTTCTTCATTACTCCAATGCTTACTTCAAGTGATGATTTTGCTCTGTTATTACTTTGTTCAAACTTATTTGTTTATCATCAAAACATGAGAGATCTAACAACCTAGTCAAGTTTGGAGGGTCCCCAATCTATTGGAAGTCAAAGAAATAACAAACAGTGTCCAAGTCTTCTGTAAAAGTAGAATATTGAGCGCTACGAACAACAACTTCGGAAGTGGTTTGGGTCCCTCAAATTATAAAGGATCTTGGTATGGGAGATCTTGTACCTATATCAGTGCTATGTAACAGCCAGGCAACGCTACTCATTGCTTCAAATCCTGTATTCCATGAGCGCACAAAAGCACATTGAAATAGATTGTCACTTTGTGCGTGAAAAGTTACAACAAGGTATTATTAGCTTGAGGCATGTAAATACTAAGAGCCAATTAGCTGACATATTTACAAAAGGTTTGGGGAGTGAAGATCATAATAGATTACTTAGCAAGTTGGGTACCATAAATGTATATGGCCTCCAACTTGAAGGGGATTGTTGACAATATTAGAGTCTACTGTAACATGAGATTAAGATAGTAGATTGTGGTTTATTGTATTGGGCCTGTAGTTAGTCATGTTAGGGGCCTATTATTGGTAGGGCAGGAAGCCCAAATGATTGTTTGGTACATAGGTTCCTTATTGTATCATGTATTCATACATTTGTCTATAAATAAAGGAGGAAGGATCAATATTGGTTGATCTTGTTTTCTCAATCTCGTGGTCCATGTGTTAGTGTTTTCAAAGGAGAAGAAGAATCTAAGTAGTGTATTAGTCTTGCTAGGTTTGCCTATTAGGGTTGGTTTGGGGTGTGAAGAATTGACATATAGCTAGGAATTGAACATGTCTACAGAGTTAATCTTCTGTGTCAGCCAAAGCTCAAACATATGCTTCCTACGGTTTTCGATTTACGTGAAAGCTAAACCTAAGGGACTTTTTGGTGTGAGGGATTTAGAAGGAAGGGGATGTGAGAGTAATTTTTTTGTAAGTTGGATTTGAAAAGATGCATGGGAGAAGTGGGGTTACCAAATTTTAATAAAAAAGAAGTAAAGTTAAAGAGAAAGATAAATCAATTAAAAACTTTTAACCCCATTTTTTTAATTCTTTTAAATCTGACTTCAATTTTTTTTCCTCTCCTCCCCTTATACCAAACAAGGCCAAAAAGATAAGGATGGCCCACCTTCCCCGTATAATGACAAATATATAAAGTTACTTGACTCTTCACTTTTCAACCATACATTACTCAAAATCATTGTCTTCATTAAAAAAATATGTATAAATATTACTATTCTTGACACTACATATTTATTTCTATAGAATTCAAAATGAGTTACTCTTTATAAGTACGTTTCCTTGGACAAAAATAATTAAAAAAATTCTGCATTTTTCTCATATATATTATATAGTTAAAGTGGCCAACTTTGTATTGTTTTGTTTCATCTTTCACATTCTTTGACCCACACATATCTGACCTCTTAATGGATGTCATAGCTACAAAATGTCTTTTGAGGTTTTAGGTTCGTGATCTGTGTTTGCGAAGTAAACTTTTTGTGTGTAATTTACATAAGAATTGGGGAAAAAAAGAAAACTAAATAAGAAAATGAGTTACATATACACGATCACTTCACTAATTTATATCACTATTGAGATTAAAAAAAGGTAAGAATTATCATGTTATAGTATATTAATTCTGAGCTGATGGCAAGAGAAGCTCTTCTACAATAAAGATGGTAGGGTCACTTCGTTTTTTTTTTTTTTTTTTCCTTCCGTGGTACAAGGATTACAGTACACTAATAGCAATGCCTAATTTCCTTGTATGTGTTGAAAACAAAGAGGAAAATCTTACCAACTAGGTTGCTACATGTATATATAAGGTCAGGATCCGAATTTCAAACGGTTAGCCCATACTTTATTAAGTGATGAAAGTCTCTACCACTCATAATAAGTCGAGAGTAAATTAAAGTCGCCCATTTGATCAACATATGGGCGGAACACTTCCTTTTACTTTCTTCTTAATTCTATCTTCTTCTTTTCTTTTCTTTTTTTCTTTTGACCGAAATTCTATCTTCTTTTCGCTCCTTTATTTTTTCTAATTTTATTATTTTTATTAAATTAGAAGTGAACCTAGATGTTGTTTTTGAATTGTCACATGCCAAAGTTTAACTCGTGAATTAATGGTACATCTACTTGTAAATTAAGTTGTGATATAAATATATAGGAAAACTATTTGGTAGGTATTTATATTTTCCCTTAATTTTTAATTTAGTATCTATATGTTTCTCTCTCTTAATTAAATACTTTTATTTTGTTTTGTTATACGGTTAACTCTTATACATGAGCTAACAGAGCAAAATTAAAATATTTGATAAAGTGAGAAAAATACACAAGTATCAAATTAAAAATTTGGGGAAAGTATAGGTATATACAAAATGATTTTCCTTAATTATATTATGATAGATGTTTGATTTTTAATAACAGTATAAAAAATAATAATAAGTTGACTTTAAATGTTTTAAATATTTCTGGGCTGGGCCAAGACAGACAATTGCTTTACTGGATCCAACCCGGTTAATGTGGCCACTTCAAACCGGATTTATTAGACCGCTTGAGAGCAGCATATAATGATCCAAATAGTGGATTTTTTTGGGTAGTAAATTAAAACTCCTTTTTTTTTTTACATGATTATATATAAAAATTTATTCTTAAAATTGATGTACCCTGTATACGTACATGAATCAAGTATTTATGGACAAAAAGATGTGGGGACCGAAGCGATTAATACACATGCAGACACGTTTTGTCTTGCAGCTTAGTTACAACTTTTATTAATAAGTAAATTTGTAAACAGTGAGCTAGCTAGCTAGAAGTAACAACCAACAAGCAAAAATTTAAAAACTACTCCCTGATGTCTTTTTTATGAAGTATAAATAAATTATTTTACAAAAAAATATAAATAACCGAATTATGTAGATAAAAAGTTGGTTAACATTGATTAAAAAATAAACTTGTAAAAAATGTAAATTATTTTTTAAAAAAAACCCTTATTTAAGTGAGTGGATGGGGAAAAAATAGAGAGAGAGAGAATGAGAAAATACTCAAAATAGTTTATTAATATAACGGGAGTATTCAATAATTAAAGGGAGTAAAGAATATAAAAATGTAGTGACAGATTAATTGAGCTAATTGGGAGCATAACAACCCAAATAACAATGTGAAAGGGAGCATAACAACTCCAAATCATCATCATTAGGATTGGCCATATTGTAATATAGATGAGAATGAGGTGGTGGTCTCAGTTGCTCGGGTGCCCATAAAGGTTGAGGTCCTTGGATAGGTTGCATAGGAAGTGGAGTCTCTGGTTTAGTTTCAAAATCTTCCGAAAGATATTCTTCAATAACTCCATCAAGAACGACTTCCAAATCAGTTTGCATACGGAGCTTAAGTACCTACAAATCAAATAACCCACAACAAGTATCAAACTTATCAACTAATAGAACTAAACTAAGGAAAACAAGAAAAAGAACTATAGTTATAGCTATACTTAAAAACAAAGAAAATTAAGAAAGTGCAACAAGAAGAGAGGAAGGATTCAAGTGTAATCAAGCACACAATTACACTAATTAACTCAAAAAACTTTAGGCAATAGTCCCAATCAATGGCGCCAAAAACTCTTGTTTGCCGTTTAGCTTCTGCAAGCATATCGGTCACAAGTAATAAATTAGTGAGAAAATGAATGTCAATCCATAAGGACTATGACAAAAGTGAGTTAACTAATGTAATCATATTCTTAATTAGGTTGAGTGGAATCATTTGAATTTGATTCTTAATTAAAGACTTTTGATAAAAATAACCAAGCAAAATAGTGGAAATTGAGTAATTGGGTTTAACTTCAAGAGGTATAAACTTAGGATTACTTCTTCCCCATTATATTTCATGAAACTATGCAAATATCCACTTATGCTGATTAAATGAGTGTATATGTTAGTCAAAAGGTTCTAAAATCATCAGCCAAGCTCTCTCAAGTCAAAATTAATTTTTAATCTTTATTAAAAATATTCAATCTCTTGTTTATAACTAATGAAATCCATATTTCCAAAGCAACCCTTCAATTGACTATGCTAGGTTGGTAGATATATCTCTATTCTAACAACAAACCATCCATTTAATCCTTAAACTTCAAGTCTAGCATGATTTTTCTTAAGTTTTACAATCAAAATAGTTCTCTTAATAATCTTCCAATTGAACAACTCTAATCAAGTGGTGATCAAGCACAAGATAGCATTAAGCTCAAAGAAAAATCAACATATATACTCATTAACCAACAAAAGCAAGATAATCTAGTAGTTTCAATCCATACAGTAGGTAAAAGTAATCCTAATTGAGAGTTCTAGCTACTTATAGTCATGAAAGAGCTACAACTATGCAGAATAATTACAGCCATATCAAAAAATTAGCAAAGAAAGGGATGAAGAATGAGACTAACCCAGGATTGGAGCCTTAAATCTCTTATAGACTTCAACCCAAGCTCAATATTCTTTAAGAAGCCAAAACCCTAGCACCCAAAGCTCCTAGGAACACTTGAAAATGGTAGAATACCCTAATTTTAGTCTATCCCTTGCTTAAAAACCCTCCAAATGAGTTTCAACAAGTAAAACACATGGTTGCATTTTCTGTTGTATGCTTCAGCACACTCCGCATACATAGTAAGTTCTGGTCCTCGTTAGCTTTGGCAAGGGTTGAGTACTGAAGCATGTGACACAGTAAGTTTTGCTCCTTGTTGGCTTTAGCCAAGCACCAAGTGCTGAAGCATATCGCACAGAAAGTCCATAGGCTTCAGCACATGTATTGTTGGCTGAAGCCAACAACATAACAACTTCCTCCTAGACCAGGAGCTTTCTTTGAGTTTTGAGAGATTTTATGACTTGTCATCTTCCACCCTCTTATTCTTCAATCCTTTAAAAGCTTCCCAACTTGTCTCTATCCTCCAACAAAAGAGACGAAGCATAAGTTCTAACTTTTCCTTTGGTGGATCCTCTGCTGCCCTCGGCACCTAGTATTCCTCTGAGAAAGAGCCTACATAAAAAAAACAATATTAAAAGTATTAGAAAAATATAAAAAAATTATAATTATTAAAAACATAAAAATTATATTAAAACTATAATTATAAATAAATTACCTGCCCCTTTGCGCTACTCCTATATTGGATAAAATTTGCCCATTCATTTGGTGGGATGCTGTCTGGGATATTGTCGATTAGCTGTTGCAGAGGTATCGTCCCATCCTTATTCATATTGTGGAATAGACGATTTCTCCTATTCTTCCAACCGTCTCCCATCTTCATTAGCCTGTACCTCTTCCCTGTTATCTCGGACGGCAAACCTATATTGTAACACAATTGAATAAAAAATAATTAAATACAATTACTTACAAATAATACAATTAATAAATATTAATTAAATACAATTAATTACAAAATATATAATATAATTAAATACTATTAATTACCTTTACGCCTCGTCCCATGCCAGTTCCTTCGGCCCCTTGGGAATGTTCTTTCACGTACTGCAGTGGATGTGGATCCACATTCAATCTGAGCCCAGATCGTTCATGTAGTAGTTGAAGAGGTGATTGTCGTTATTGATCGGCTGGTTTGTGGCCTTATTCCATGAAACTATCACTCGTAGGATCTAGTCCATGCTATTGAGACCGGCCACATCCAGCCTCCTTATGAAAATGTTCTCCTAATCATCTGCACAATTTACAACACACGTTAATTAAATTTTAAAAAACATTAACTTATGGAATTTCAATATTAAATTTATTAAAACAATAATTAATTTTACCTTGAATCTACACCTCAAACCTCGTCGACTGGGCAGTCGACCATCGTATCTGGTCCCTCGGCTCCTCCTTATCTAGGAATCACTCCATGTTACTGATAGGAATCCAAAGTCAAATTCCTCGTTCTCATTGTAATCTCTGAGACTGATCTCTCCCTCAGGCTGAACAGTCAACTTCAGAGCGGTCACATCTTATGGACCTATTTGGTGTGGGGTCTTCTCTTGGAGGGGTTGTGCTATAGCTGCTGTAGGGCCACCTCCTATGGCTGTTGCGACTCGATCGCCTCCTACGACGACATAGGGAAGTGCCTACCTCTGCGTTGCCCTCTGCTGCCTCTCCCACTACCCCTTCTACTACTACTCCCCCATAAAATAGGTCTGGGGGGAAGTTCAGCCTCCTTCCCCTTCGCCTTGTCTTGCTCAGAAGTCATAATATATATAACTGCAAAAAAAAGGCACAATTTATGTCAAAATGATAAAATAATAGCCAAAAAGTAAAATCAATCATTTAACTTTACTAACATCGAGTGGCAACTCCGTAAAATGCTTTAGTAGAACCTTATATCTCAAGGAAAATTTTAAAGGGTGCGTGAGACTTCAAATTGGCAAAAAAGGAAATAAGGGGTCAGAGCGCCCGGATTTGTAGCAGTTTTAAAGGGAACTACTACCTTAACCATTATAAATCTACAAATAACCACTGCATTCTGTAGTGGTTACAAATAACCACCACAAACCTATAGACCCTCTGCATTCTGTAGTGGTTATAAGCTATAACCACTACAAATTTGCATCCCACTTTGTAGTGGTTAACCTTAATCACGACAAAAATGTGGCTCTTTGCATTATGTAGCGGTTACTGTGATGTTAACTGTCACAAAATAACTGCTACAATAGTTGCGCTAACTTCGCGCCTACCACATTTGATGTGGTTAATACATACAAACCGCAACAAATGAACTAGCGGTTATACATTGTAAACCACTATAACCGTTACAAAGTCTATACCCCAACCTGTGCGCCACTTGGAATGAGTCAAACTATTGTGAATATGTAGCGGTTTTAAACAAAACCACTACAAATACTCATATTTGTAGTAGTTTATTTTAATCGCTACAAATTCACTACTACAAATTATCATTTTTGTAGTGAATAGGTTTTGACCAATCACCTTCTTCTTCCTTGCGGTGAAACAAAACACAGGGACTGGTGTGAAGCACCACGAGAGAGCATCTAGGATCATCAACCTTGCATCTCTCTCCCCCACCTTCACTCTCTTACTAAACCACTAAACATCAGCCTACACCCTCTACCTCCATCATTGTTGGTGTCTCTTAGTGTCAGAGAAGCGCCATTTATAGATTTGATCTTGGAATTGGCAAAAGAAAACTAGAGACCTTCACAGCGTCATGAGTTCGGACCATAGAGAGCTTTAACCACCAGACTGTCTCTCCTCTAGCATGCTTTATTGTTCTTACCACAGAGAGAGGGCATGTTGGGAGTTTTTTGCTGGAACAAGAGCTCGAGATCAAAGAAGCAGCAAGAATCTCCATCAGACCTTCACTTTTCACCTCCATCAGTGACCTTGAAGAGCTTGGAATCCTTCCAAAATGTAGACTCGTCCTTTCCCTATGCTTTATGGCGTGTTTTTGTAATTTCTAGCAAGTTTATACAGGTTTCGGTTACTCTCTATATTTTTCGGTGAGCTTGTTTCCGTGGCTGGTTCAATTTTATAGATTGTGTTGGATGCTTTAATGGTTATGTGTAGCTAATTCTCTTGCTTCTTGGCGATGAGAATGGGTGCTTGAGCTGGATGGACTACATAGGAGAGTTTTTCTATCATTCCATTAGTCTAGAGTTATATATATATAGATTTCCTAGTTAGAGGAATCATTGTATATCATCATGGAACTGATATTAATGTTAAGTTGTCTCTATTGGTTTGATATTTGTAGTTGAGATTGAATTTGGTAGTGTGAAGATCATATGTGTTTTGAATTTCTTTTTGGTTGCAATGATATTATATTAATTAGCATGTTATTGTCTAGTTAAGAAAACTCATGTTGCATTATTCCAATTGCAATTGCACATTAAGTGGTTTTAAGCAATATCTCAAGAGGTAGTAGTTAGCTATGTTTGTTAGAGCTACTACTAATTGAAAATATTGGACCCAAGTATTATCTTGAAGTTTGTTTCTTGAGATATAGGGCCTGTTTGGTTCGAAGGAAGGGGATGGAGGGGAGGGGACAGAAGGAGAGGGGAGAGAGTTACCTTATTTGATTTGGTTAGTAGGAGAGGAAGTAAAGAGTTTTTAATGATTCTTTATTTGGTTTAAGATGAGATAGGAAAGGAATGATAGCAATTTAACATTCTACCCTAACATATTTGGTTATATTTTTTATTTGTATTTTATATAAATTAATTTACATCTTATATAATTAATACAATAACAATTTTTTTTATAATTAATATGATAATATGTATTTTGTTTTAAATTAATTGTATAATAATATTATTTAACTATAAATGTATTTTTTATTTATAATAACAATTTTTTCATTTTAAATTAATTTCATAATAATATATTTTAATATAAAAATAATATATTTCTAAAAATATATTATTTTAAATTTAATAAAAATAATATATTTTTCATCATAATAATATTTTTTTAAAAATTATATTAATATCTTTTGTCATTATAATATTTATTTAATTATGAAAATTTAATTTTTTATTTTAAATCAAATTTTTAATAATATTTTTATTCATAAAAATATACTTTTTTTTAAATTTATTTCATCATAATATTTTTTTAATGACAAAAATATATTTTTATTTAAATTAATGTAATAATAATATTTTTTATCTAAATTTGTATGAGCATATGTTATAATTATTATAATTTTTTATTCATAAATATATACTTTTTAAATTAAACTATTTTTAAAAATATATTTTTAATTATAATAATTTTTGTATAATAATATATTTTTATTTTATAATAAATTATTTTAATAATAATAATATTTTTATTTGTTATAATATCTTTCATCATATTAGAATACACTACAAAAAAACATCAAATTACCAATGGAATTACCCACAGAATAATTCGTTCCATCTCTAAAAGGTACGTGGCAAATTGATTATTTCGTCAGATGAATTTTTTGTTGGAACTTACGGATAGATTTTTGACGGATGAATTTTTTGTTGGAACTTACGGATAGATTTTTGACGGAAATTATGAAAACAATTCTGTGGGTAGCCCCGACGGCTCCCTAACGGGGGCCACATGTCCCTCTAACCTTGCGCCACATGTGCCTACGAGATAATTATGACGTTTTGTGACAAAGGTGGGATTCGAACCTTATACCTCTGGTGCGTGTTCTAATGCCTTTGTCAGTTGAGCTGCTTTGACCTTGCATTACTTATTCACATAATATATATAATATATTAATTATATATTTATATATAATTATATATATTTTTATAATATAAATTTTAAAAAATTTTAATTTCTTATTTCGTTTAGATATTTAATATTAAATAAATATTTATATATTTTGCTTTTAGTTTCTTATTTGATTTAAAATTTTCATTAATAGTATTATATATTTAATATATTATATTAAATATTAATTTTATGATATTTAGATATTTTTATTTTTTATAGATTATTTTATTTTTATTATTTTATATAAATTATTAAAATATAATAATAAAAATTATAAATTTTACCGACGGATTACCCATGGAATTCCGTCAGTAATTTCTTGCTAAAATTACCTACGGAATTCTGTGGGTAATCCATGGGTAATCCGTTGGTAAAGATAGATAGAATGTTTCTCGATCGATAATTCTGTCGGAAAATTTATTTTCTGACTGAATTTACAGATAAAATTTTTCCGTCGAAAATCTGTTGGTAATTTTTCCGACAAAAAATCCATTGGTAATCCATTAGAAATTACTGACGGAAACAATTCTATAGGTAATTCCGTTTGTAATAGCATGTTTTTTTTTTTTTTTTTTGGTAGTGATATCCAATAAGTTACAAGGATACTATGGTCCAAAATTTTGCCTCTCCTCCAAAAGCCCCCAATTTGGAGGGGGCCAAAATAGGGGTGTCGGAGGGGAGGGGATGGAAACTTTAGAGTCCCCCTCCTCCAAAATTTAAAACCAAATGAGGGGAGGGGCAAATTTTCCTCCCCTTCCATGCCCCTCCCTCCAACCGAACAAGCCCTTAATGAAGTTTTAACTCCCATAACTTGTTTGACTAAGGACAACCACTTTCTTCATTACCATGTGCATGCATCATTTATATTTTCACTCTCAATTTAAACATTTCTACATTATTTTCCAAAAATACCAAAAGAAAAAAGTAGAAATACACTACTGCAAAAAACATTTTTAACGTCCCTTATTTAGGCCTTTTAACGTCTGAAAACAAGGGGACGTCTATGTGAGCGACGTAGAAAAAAATGGCAATAACGTCCGTAAATAAAAGGACGTCTAAAGTCTGGACTTTAGACGTCCCCAGTTTAAAATGGGGACGTCTAAAGTGTCAGTGTAGCACTTTAGATGTCCCCAGTTTAAAATGGGGACGTCTAAAGTGCTTTTTTTTTTTTATAAAAAAAATCATTTATATTACAGATCCGAATTAAACAGTATTTAAAACCAGAAATTACATATTATCGTCAATAAAATTCCAGATCTAGTATTTGAACTCCAAATCCAAAATCTACACAATAATAACTCTAGAACTAAAATCTCATAAACAGAAGATGATAACAATAAGATGAATCAGTTGTAAAAAACTTATCTTCTGCTATTGTTAACATTCATTTTCTCGTAATAATGAATAGAGAAGAGCAACAGGGAGAGATGTACCTCATTTTCTCAGTGGGAACGTGGCCATGAAGCATGTTTTGGAGTCTCGATCTACAAACCATAACAACACGAGTTAGAAGATAAAATAGAAGGGAAATCCAAAGAAAAAAGAGAAAAAAGATAAAATAAAAAAAATAGTAAGAAACATAACAGATCTGAAGAAAAAGAGAGAGAGAGAAAAGAAGAAGCAAGTTTAAAAACAGTATATAAAGAAGAAGAAGCAAGAGTTAAATGCGTGGTGGTAAGTATTACAGATCTGGTGAAAAAAAGAGAGAGAAAAGAAGAAACAAGTTTAAACAGCATATAAAGAAGAAGAAGAAGCAAAAGTTAAATGTGTGGTGGTAGTGGTTGCATTGATGAGAAAGACGAGTATGAGTTTATAAAACTGACAAATAAAGACTGTCAGTAGAGATTTGAATTATTTTTGGCGTCCCCAATTTAATTTAGGGACGCCTAAAGTTGTTTAGTTAATTTTTTTTTTTTTTTTACTTTAGACGTCCCCAATTCAAAAAGGGACGTCTAAAGTTTGTTGTTTTTTTAAGGGGCGCCTTTAGGCATCCCTAATATGAGGGACGCCTAAAGTGGCGTCCCTGATATAATACCAGGGACGCCATTTTAGGTGTCCCTGATAACATGAGGGACGCCAAAAGTGGCGTCCCTAATAGTTAAGGGATGCCTTTTGGCGTCCCTAATATATATTAGGGACGCCTTATTTAAAAAAAAAAAAGGTTACCTTTAGATGTCCCCAATTAAATGGGGGACGTCTAAAGTGATCAAAAGGCGCCCCTGATTAAAAAAAATTAACTTTAGACATCCCCAATTAAATTTGGGACGTCTAAAGTGACTTTAGAGGTCCCTATTTAAATTGGGGACGTCTAAAACAATTCAAATTTCACTCAGAATTACAAAAAATGCCACTGCCTTTATTTTTTACGTCCCTTTTTTAAAAAGGGACGTCTTTTAGGGTCGTAAAATCAATATTTTGTAGTAATGATATCTTTATTTTCATGAATTTTAATTTAGAGAAAATCAATTTTAGAGCCCCCTTTCTAACCATGTTTTTAGCACTTAGTTCAACCTAGGGAATTCAAAATAAAAGGCTCCTTGATAAGAGAATGATCCTGAGTTTTTTGCTATATATTGCATTTTAATTTGTGGTAAAATTTGTAATTCGATGGTGACATGAATTTCCTTTTTGTAAGGAATAATTATTAAATTAAGTAGGGGTTAGGGGTGTGGGGCTAACAAAATTGGTGTGATTTAGATAAGAATAGAGAAAATGGGAACTTATGGTAGTTGCAATTTGATAAATAAATCTTACATTAAGGATACTTAACGATATCATAGGAATAATTTTTTTAATATCAATCAGCCTTACATTAAAGACCATAGGGGTATTTTGATATCAATTGGCCTTTATGACAAAGTTCTAGACACGGGTTATAAGTTTAGAAAGTATTTATATTAATCGTTTTTCTCCAAACTATTGTCAGACAATCTATGTTATAATTAAGTAAATTATTTAGCTTTTAGCTTCCTTAATCTTTCTAAAAATAGTTAGTAGGCCCTTACATTAAGGACTGGAGAGAGCAAATTAAATCTAATTGATTGTTAGCCTGGTGAAATGCATATCAAAATGGCACATTTACACTCAATTTATCACACTTTCTGATTTATTAATGGGTTTATGAGGATTGAAGTGTGAAGAAAATGTGCCCAATGAGTGTTTGGTTAAACGGAGAATAATTCTTTGATTAAATATGAGTATTTTGCTATCATACATCACCCTTTGTTTTGTATAGACTTCATTGTGTTTATAGGGTCACACTTGAGACACTCAAAGAGCCAGTGGAAGCACAAATCATTGATCAAGAAGTTGGGAAGAAAGCAAAACACCATTGTAATGAGTGCGTCATTGGGAAAAGCTGAAAAAGTTGAAAACAGATGCTTGGCTGCAGCCAAGAAATTGGCTGGCTGCAGCCAGAAGACCTCCAGAAAGTTTCTGGCTGCAGCCAAGTTATTTCTAGCTGTAGCCAAGACATTTCTAGCTGCAGCCAGACGATAGACAGAGACAAGAATGCGTTTTCTGGCTGCAGCCAATAATTTCTGGCTGTAGCCAAAACGCGAAAACAGCAGCTGTGCGTTTTTTTTCTAGGTCATTTAAAAAGGCAAAGAGCTGAAGTGTGGGGGGAGTTCGACATTCAGAAGTTTGTGGAGATGGCTGAGGAGCATTCCCAAGCAAAGGAGAGGGGCTTTCTCAAGGAAATCAAGTGGGATTGAAGATTGAGAGAGATTCCAACTCCATTTCTCTTGATTTTTCTGTACTCATTCCCTTTCTCCATTTTAATTCTGATATGGCTGGACTGAATGTTAATATCTGTGATTCGTTTTTGAACATGAGTGGCTAGGTTTTTTCATTCTAGGATTGTTCTAAACCTTTGTATGGATTGAACTTAATTCCTTCTTTCTTTTGGTACCCAATGGTATATATATGTTAATTCTCCTCTATTTTTGCTGATATCCGTGACTGGCCAGCACAATGGATCATTTGTTCAATTAGATTAAGCTTGAGAGAGTTAGTTTAATTGTAGAACTTGGGGAGAGTTATGCTAGACTTGAAGTTTAAGAATTAAATGAATGGTTAGTTAATAACATAGAGATATAGTTATTAACCTAGCATTGTCAAAATTAAGGTGGTTATTTAAAGATTATTTTCCCTCAACTATAGCAAGAGATTGTGTATGTTAATGGATGATATAAATTTGGTTATGACTTGAGAGAGCTTAATCAATTGCTAGTGAACCTTAGACTGACATATATATATCCCATAAAAGTATCCTTATAGAAGGAAGGAAATTAAGTTTAGGAAATACAAAGGGAACGAACAATCCTAGGCTTATTATAATTGATTGAATCCACAAGAATCATAGTTTTGTTCAGTAATTTTTTAGTTTTTATTAAAATATCTTTTGAAATTCCTTTTTCCACACTCAACAATTTGGTTTGGTTCAACTTAATCAAACGCATTAAGCCCATTGCTTGACTAATTTGTTACTCAAATCCTCAAGGGAACGATCTTACTTATCACTTTATTACTTGACGCGATCCGTGCACTTGCGGTAGCGAACATTGATGCCCTTATTCATTATTCTCAAATTTCCAATTTAGCCCATCCTCTCGACAAAACATGCATGTGAGCTTACCAGAAACTTATTATATTCTATAGGGACTTTATGAAAGTGACGACGAGTGGAATTAATGCCATATCATAAAAGCATAGCAGAATGGAGAGGACAAAAGTTGTTCAGAGTGAGAGTGTTAGTGAGAGAAGCTGTGTATTGGAATACGAGCTTGTGAAGTTTGTCTCTGGATGGTTGACCCCGGCGTCCTGGTTTCGTCGCCAGGGAAAACGTTGGCCTCTTTGGAACTTGCTGAGCTATTAGCTATTGCTACGAAGTCCCCAAATGGAATACATACACATCACCCATACTTCCTAGGCCGTGCTTCTCTAGAAGCTGAACTAGCAGGATCAAGCTTGGTCAGCCCTCCCAACAAAGCCGAGGTTGCTATATCGTATAAGGACATGCTTTCTGGCTTCAAGGGAACAGTGATTAATAAGATTGCCCACGGGAAATCCAGCTTAGTGGAGGAAGCAAATTTATCCAAGTTGCTTGAGCAATCTTGGGATCTTCCTAAGCCTTCAGATGAGGTTAAGCAACTTATGGAGGTATACCCAACCATGGAAATGTCTAAAGAGGAGTATAACCGATAGGCTAGACCCTGGAGCAAGTTGCTTCTTATCACTGTCCTAGGTGCTAAATTCAACTTCCACAGGTTGAAGGACCACCTATCCAGAATCTGGCAGATACATGATTTCGATTTAATAGACATTCCAAACAATTATTATGTTATTAAGCTCAAATCAAAAGACATGTGGGAAAAGCAATACAGAAAAATCCTTTTGGGCAGTCCTTGGACAATAGCGCAACACTCCTCATTTCGATCCTCTTCATAATCCTCTTGGTCATATGGCCACCTGGATAAGAATACCCCACATTCCATTATTATGTTATAACAAAGAATGCTTGTGGAGGCTTGGGGACATGGTTGGAAAAACACTCAAGGTTGACATGAACACAATTAAAAATCCTGAGGATGAGGAAGCTATTGTTCAAAGAGGCCGTTTTGCTAGGCTCTGCGTGGAGGTGGATCTGGGGAAAAAATTGGTGCCCAGGGTCATATCAGCTTCGGCAATTTTTAATATAGAGTATGAAGGTCTGGGTTTGATTTGATTTTCCTATGGAAAATACAGACACAGGAAGGAACTTTGACAGTCAAAGAAGGTTGATAGTGCTGGACCTTCTGGGGTGTCTTCGTGCCAAGCACCACTGTCGACGGTAGATTCTAAGTCATTGGAGAATCTGAAGTAGGTTCTATCGTCACCTCCAAAGAACCTTCCGATCAGAGATGACCACTACGGGCCACGGATGCTCGTTCGGAACTCTACTAGAGCACGGAATCCAAGAAAACCATAAAACATGACCAGAGTAGGTGTCAAGAGCCATACCGTTTTTGCAGAAGGTAGGGGCTTTGGCAGTCCTGCTCAGTCCAAATTTGCCGCCTTGGAAGATGCTGCCTTAGTAGATGGCGTTGATTATGAGTGCAATTTGAATTCGATGCAAAACTTGGAGAAAGCCTCATCGAGTGATGATATGCAGAAGCTGTCCGTAGGTATGAGATCTAAGTAGGATATGCAGTTGAAGGGAAGAATTGGTCAAAGAAAGGGGATGAAGGCTTTCATGTGGGCTCTAAATGATGGGCTGAAGTGAAGAAGCCCAAGGATAAATCTGATCTCAGTTTGCATGGGAAAAAGGAGAAAGAAAAGGGCCTTGCATTGGACCAGGAAAGAAATCACGTCCTGAATGGCTTTAAGATGACAAATCCCATTAAACACACAACAAAAAGGACCCATAATGTAATTCAATGTTGCATGCAAACCTTTGGGACACCATAAGATGAAACCGCTGCACAAGGGCCTCCAGCTTCTGATCAGCCGCTTGACACATCCAACAGTGCTCAAGTCCATGACACATCCAGCAGCACTCAAGTCTGTGACAAGCATTTGAATAAAGAAGGGGTTCTTCATAGGAGATGCTACGAGTCCCAGGTCACTTCCTCTACCTCAGACCTATCGAGCTTGACTTTGATTCAACTAGAAGATGCTGCCACTCATGAAAAGGATGACGATCATGGCTAAAAAATGCTTTCAATTTCCAATCTAGAAGTTGTTGTTATGATGGAGGACAAACCTCCGGACAAGTAAGTCCTCTGTCCCCTCTTCTTCTAGTATATATTTTATGATTATCTCTTCTTGGAATTGCCGTGGGGCGGGTGGCCGCACGTTCCCGCATGTATTGAAAGATGTGGTCCTGAAGTATGGTATAAATGTGATGTGTTTAGTAGAACCCAGGATTAGTGGAAACAGAGCTTATAAAGCTGTTAGAAAATTGGGTTTCAATGACTGGTTGAGAATCAAAGCCACTGGGTATGCTGGGGGCATTTGGGTTTTATGGAACAATTGGGAGTTTCACCTTGATTATATTTCATTAAACACCCAACTTCTTCACTGCAAGATTTCTCCTATGAATAACTCCAACCCTACGTTAGTGACTTTTGTATATGGGGGATACTAGTATTCTGAAGAGGAGGGATCTGTGGGAGTCGTTGCATGTGATCAAGCAAATGGTTAACACTTCCTGGCTGGTTTTAGGTGATTTCAATACCTTCCTTAATCCTAGTAATAAAGAAGGTGGGGCGGTTCCTGCTCTCAGCTCTATGAAGGACTTTCAAAATTGTATAGATTGTTGTAATCTTATTGAGGTTCTAGTTGTTGGGGACAAATTTACTTGGGAGAAGACCGGAGTAAAGGAAAGGCTGGACTGGGTGTTTTGCAATTTTGATTGGGATATTCTTAATCCTCACGTCAAGGCTTACCATTATCTCAGGTTTAAATCTAACCATCGAGTGATTGTTGTTGCGGACAGTTATAATACGGCTGGCTGTATAAGGGGTGGGAAGTTCCAGTACCAAGCAGCGTGGTGTATTGAAGACGGATTTAGTGAGGTGGTCAAAGAAGCATGGCAGGGGAAAAACTGGATCCAAGGTCAGGAGCAATTCACAAAAGAAGCCTCGGAGTGGAACTCTAGAGTAGTGGGCAATGTGGCTAAAAAGAAGAAAGAAATCATCTGGCATCTGGAAGGGATTGATCGTTCCAGGAGTAAAAGGGGTAGGGCTAATGGTCTCTTTAAGATTGAAAAGCAGCTCTGGGACATGTATCAAAAAATTGCTTTACAAGAGGAATTGATTTGGTTCCAGAATTCTTTCATGCAAGTGTATCTGCAAAGAGGAAAAGAAGTAGAATTGAGGCTCTGCAAGATGATAACGGGAATTGGGTGTCAGATGAGTCTCTATTAAGAGGCATGGCTCTTGACTATTTTCAGGATCTTTTCTCGACCAAGAACTCATCTCCTTTCTCTCCTGGGCCGGCAAGATTCCCGCCTCTAGATGAGCTTCAATTGACCTTCTACAAAGACTTGTATCCCCTACTGAGATAAAAAATGCAGCCTTTGAGATGGGAGCGTTTAAAGCTCCAGGCCCGGATGGTTTGAATCCCTATTTCTTCCATTCCCAATAGAATCTTATTGGACAAAAGATTTGCGATCTGGTGATCAGGATCTTTGAGAACCCGGAGGTCATTCTGGACATTAATCATATGAACATCACTCTTATCCCCAAGATTGATCACCCCTCATCTTTAAAGGACTTCAGACCTATCTCGTTATGCAATGTGAGCTACAAAATTTTCAATAAAGTTATTGCCAACTGATTTAAAAGTGTCATGAACCACCTGGTTGCAGAAAACAAATGTAGCTTTATCGCAAGAAGACAGGGGGTGGATAATATCATTATTGCTCAGGAGGAAATTCACTCCATGAGAAACAGGAGAGGTAACAAGGGATACATTGCAGTGAAAGTAGATATGGAAAAGGCTTTTGAAAGACTTGACTGGCATTTTCTTGAATTCACTCTTCACAGGTTGGGCTTGGGTGCTAGCTTTTTTAAGCTGATTATGTCCTGTGTTTCATCCACTTCCATGAGCATTATTTGGAATGGCATAGCTTCTGATCGCTTCCATCCCTCTAGAGGGGTGAGACAGGGTGATCCTCTGAGTCCATATCTGTTCTTCCTTTGCATGGAACTACTCGGCCAACTAATTCACCAAGAAGTGGAATTGGGGAACTGACATCCTCTAAAATTGAGCTCCTCTGGGCGTAATATATCCCATCTTTTCTTTGCTGACTATCTTGTCCTTTTCGGTGAGGCTTCAAATAAGCAGATGGTGGAGATTCGTAATGTCATGGCTCTTTTTTGTCGAGTCTCTGGTCACAGGATTAATCTGAACAAGTCTAAGATATTCGTTTCTAGAAACGTCCACTTCAACAGGGCTTACGAGATGAGCCAGATTGTAGGAGTTGGATTGACTGCAGACCTTGGGAAGTGCTTGGGTGTTCCTCTCCTTCACCAACGGATGGTTAAGAGGACTTTTGCTCCGTTACTCCAGAAGGTGAGATTGAAATTGGAAAATTGGAAAGGTAAATACCTGAGTATGGCGGGCCGCTCGACTCTCATCAAGTCAGTTCTTTCAGAAATACCTCAATATCATATGCAATCAACTCTTGTTCCAAAAGGGGTATTATCAACTATTGAAAAACTCAGTCAAGACTTCTTTTGGAACTATCATGATGACTTCAAAAAATTGCATTTGCTTTCTTGGGACATTCTAAAATGAAGAAAGTGTAAAGGCGGATTGGGGATAAAAGACTTGCACTACCAAAATAATGCTTTTCTCATGAAGTTGTGCTAGTGTCTAATCAAAAAACCGGACGCCTTTTGGGTGAAATGTTTACGAGCTAAATACTTATGTGGTTCGATTACTAATCCCCTTGTCCAGAGGAGGCGGAATCAATCGGCTGTTTGGAGTAGAATCATGGCTGTCTGGGATGACTTTAAAAGAGGCCTTGGCAAATGTCTGAGAAGCGGTCGGAATACGTTTGCCTGGAAGGAGTACTGGTCCCCTGTGGATGAGCCGCTTGAATTCCATATTGATAATAACATGCACTTAGTTGATATGAATGCCAACGTGCGCTCTTTTATGACTCAATCGGGACATTGTGATAGAGCAAAATAGGAATCCTACCTTCCTAAATGGGTGGTTGATAAAATAATGTTGATGTCTCCGCCTTTGGGTATTGAAGTTGATGTTGTTTGCTGGAGGAATGCTTCGGATGGAAACTTCAGTGTGAAGTCAGCTTATGACGCTACCTATCATCAGCAAAGTCTTAGGAACCAACCTCACTGGCAATCTTTATAGCACTAGGGAATTCCTGAAAGAGTCAAATTCTTTTTGTGGCAAGTATTCCATGAAAGGCTTCCTACTAATGAGCTAAGAGTGAGACACAATCCGAGCGTCCTGAACACCTGTCCATTTCAATGTGATAGTGTGGAGAGTATCCTTCATATTTTGAGAGATTGTGAGCAAGCGCAGAGAGTATGGTCAGCTTTAACTAATCCTCTATATTATAGTATGTTTTTTCTGGTAATTTGCAGGATTGGCTCAATTGGAACACACCACTCACCAGAAAACAACAAGATGGCGAGATGGTCATGGCAAAAAGTCTTCAGTTCCACATGTTGGCTCTTATGGAAGAACCGATGCAGCCAAGCCTTCGAAGGATCATCCGACAGCCCTAAAGAAATTGTTCACAAATGTATATACCATCTCTCAGAAGGTGTGGAGAATGGCAGGTTTCGGCATCAGATATTCCAAGTCCCAGGACGGGGACTCTCACACTGGCAACCTCCAGAGCCGGGATTTAATCGTCTAGATGTAGACGGTTCGGTAGTTAGGGATGGTCAAGCTGCTTGTGGAGGTGTTATTAGGGATCACCGAGGTAACTGGATATGTGGATTTCAACAGAAGTTAGGACATTCTTTCCCAACTGCTGCTGAAATCCATGCAATCCGTCGAGGCCTTCTACTATGTAAACAGCTGAGACTTAAGAAAATCAAGTTGTTCACGGACTCTCTATAGGCAGTCCACCTTCTATCTACTTGTTGCGACTCCGATTAACCTTTGTATGATGTTATCTTGGACACCAGATCTCTTGTTTATAGCGACTGGGAGGTACAAATTTCCCACACCCATAGGGAAAGTATTCGTTGTGCAAACTCTGGCAGGAATGGGCCATAGGATTCCGCAGGAAGATTATGAGGAATTAGGGTTTCCCCCTTTTGAATGTACTCATCTCTTTGCTTTGGATTGTGGTTTGTTATCACAAGAACATTCTGTAGGAACTAGCCTAAAGATTTTGTCACCTACAAGCTTTGCTTGGCTTTGTAACCAAAAAAAAAAAAAAAAGAATGGAGAGGACGAGAAGCAGGAGGGGAAGAATATTAAATAGTTTCTTATGGGTACCTGTAATTGGAAAAAGGAATACTAATGGGTGTAAAACTTGATTTGAAGGAAAGACCATGGTCTAGAAGTGATTGCATATTTTTAAATTTGGAATTGAGTTTTAATAAATTTTTAAAAATTAATTTGCATTGATGAGCACACAAATAATGCAATGCTGTGCAATGCTGGGTCAATGGTCTTATAGCAATTGGCATAAAAGGCTCTACAGTGAGTGGGAGGTTGCATGTTTGATTCTTAATATAATCTCATGCCATTAGTGTTTGTCACTCTAAATAAATAATAAAAAAAGAGTAAAGCCAGCAAAGTTTCAGGATTACAGTGTTTAATTAATTTTATGTCGTCTCATTGATCCCTTTCATTATTAAATGAGAATGAGAAAAGAAGGCCCAACGTGTTGAATATGTCTCTGAATCACTTGGCATCATATGAAAGGAACTTACTATCTCATCCTTTATATAAGATCTCATTTGTAGCATAATTTACACCACGAATGAAATCTTATATAAAGGACCAGAGGTAGTATAACCTTTTAATTAAATTCAGAGACGAATGGTTTTATAGTTTAAATTTAGCAAACTATCATATCAATCGTCAACTTTATTTAGAGTGAACAAAGGAATAAGTGAGCAACATAAATATGTTGTCATTATATGCTTCTTAGTTGTTATCAGACTTTAGAGTGATTAAATCCCTACCTTAGAACTTTATAGTAATTGTCTCTTTTTTTTGTTGCACATATTGTTTTTGAGTCACTACAAAAAAAAAAAAAGCCATTTAGTAGCAGTTAAAAATGTGTGTTTGCAACCATTTTAACCGCTACAAACAATATCAATAGAAACCGTTACAAAATCTACTATTGCAAACGGTTTTGTAGTGGTTACCAATAACCGTTACTCAAGTAGATAAACCACTACTATATTTGTAGCGGTTTATCCCAACCACTACAATATTCAATAACGATAAGTGATCTTATGTTCACATTTGTAGCGGTTTTGTAACCACTACAAATGTTGGCGCCTGTGGTGGAAAATGAAAAAATGAAAAAATGAAAATTTGCTTCATCTTTATAGTGGTTACAAAACCAGTACTAAATTTGAAAAAGAAAATTTAAAAAAGATGCCAAAAATTAGTAGCGGTCAAAGAATTGATATTAATATCATATGAAATTTAAAATTTAGCACCAGAAATTTAATTAATTTTTTTATTTGTAGCAGTTTTATTTCTTTGTACCGCAACAAATATTTTGTTAAAGTTTTAAAAAAAATATACAATTATTTGTCTACATTTTTATAATATGGGATTGAATAATTTATTATTTCAATAGTTTAGCTGATAGTAATTATTATATAAAAAATGATTTAATTAAATTGGTATAGTATAAATTATATATTGGTAATATTATGGAGAATTGTGAGCTTGAGTTAGTAAAAAAGATAATACGAGGATTCTTTGAACTGACGGTTGGATATGACTGTTGGAGCTTTAATGCGTTTTAATTGACCGTTGAATATACCTAAGGACAGTGTCATTGGACACAACTCGAACAGTTTGTTTATTGTCTTTCTACAGGTGCTGCCGCTAACAACCCGTATGGTGTGAGGTATTGACGCTAACATTTTCTATGTTACAAAATTAAAAAGAAAACCAAAAGAAAGTTCCTTCATATGAAAACTTACCGTTCTTAATATATATATATATATATTTGTTAGTTCAAGCGATTAACAAATATATATATATATATATTTTTTTTTTTTTTTTGTTAATGGCTTGAACTAAGTATCGCCCAAGGTTACCCAAATCCTCACACAAGCTTATCGTCAAGGGTTGAGTTGTCAGTATCGCCCAAGGTTACCCAAATCCTCTTTGAATGAGAAAAGAAAATTATTGTACCTATGTCTTTGTATCTATCATTCATTTGGGCAAGCATTTTCTCGTTTCAGTACGTTTGAATTATTATCTCTAAATGAAAATATATGTCGTAAGAGTTAGGCCCATTTGGTTAATACATTTTCCTATATATGTTTTCTGGACGAGATTTTTGGCTCCTAGAAACCAAATTTCTAAGAAAATTAAGCTTGAAGATCTTATTTCTGAATGATTTTTGCTGTGATTTTCTGGTTGCAGAAATATAATTCCATGAATTTGAGAAGAAGAATTATCACTATTGTTTTTATATTTTTTGGCTTTCTACTTTATAGCAAATTCATATATACTAAACAAATTAAAAATCATATTAAGATTTCATTAGAATTTTCTGAATTACTAAACAGACTTTAAATCACATTTCTATTTCTTTTCATATGCTAATTGATTTTCCATTTCCAGTTCCATTTCAATCAAAATGCTTTCTCCCATTGAAAATTCCAAACAATATTCTCTTCACTGTGATGTCCCCACTCTCCATTCCTTTCCAGTGCTATTATGTGCTGCTCCAAATTTTATTTAATAAATGGCCGATCAGTTTAATCCTCTAAAAGGGTAAAGAAAGAAGAGGGAAAAGAACATTTAATAAAATTATTAAACGGAACTGTTTGCGTAAAAATATTTTCAACTTGCAGGCAAAAAATAAAAAACAATATTATCAACTTATCTGACGTGCGATCCATGCTTATAGGTCCAACTCTAATGTAATAAAAAAAAAAAAGGACATATATAAAAATAATAAATTTATAAAAGTACTACTAATAAAAAATTATATAGGAAAAAAGTGATCACCCACATTCATTGAAGGAGAGACTTTACCATGTGTTTTTGTAAAAGAGCTTATCGTGTCAGGAGCTCAGAGTTGATATTGCCAACAATAATTCCTACCTTTTTCCAATCTTAAAAGGTAAAGTGATATTACCATTGAAATAATTTAATAAAAAAATATTTACGCTTCATATTTTAAAAAAGGGAACGAGCAACAATAGCCCATTTTTTATTTATGAGGTACAATAATGTGTTGAGTCACTGGCGTGTAATTTGGAATAAATAATGGTGATATAAATGAGTAAAATTGTATACATATAACTCATTTTTTATTTAGTTCTTATTTTCTCTATTCTTATCTAAATTACACCAATTTGATTTGTTGGTCTCACAACTCTCCCCAATTTCATTCAATAACTGTACGCGCATGCCTCTTTTTGTAAAATAAAAACAAGCGACTCGATTAATATCAATAATTAAACGAAAAAAATATTTCTACTAGATTCACAGTGTAAAAGCATCCATTAAGAAAAGCCCGTCTTCCCTCATATATATTAGGAGATTATACGATTATATAGTATATGATTTAACTATGCATAATATTAATGTTCGCAATACTTTTCTCATCACCTTACTTGAACAGGACCTGTTCTATAGGCTCTTTTGTGTCCTTTTGTTTCAAGGAAACAAGAACAGTGTAGTCAACCCTACATTTGGAAACTAACCAAACGGTTAAAACAAAACCACATAGTCACATGTGTAATATATCCCAAAATTAAAATTTGATTTATCATTTTTAATATAATTCAGTAGGCTTAATTTGTTGCTAAGTGTGTATAGGTATCCTCTTATTTGGAGACAATCTTGTTCAAATCACTATTAAGTACTAAATTTTGACACCTTTTGTTAACCTCTAGGACTTCATGTCATTTCATCACATTTTCCTTGAGTTTTATTTGATCTGATCTCTCATATATATTTTTTTTCATAATTTGGATCCTCAATAAAGAAAACGTACATTTGGCTTTTATAGTACATCATGGCACAAGTATGTACATTTTGGTAGTAGTTTCTAATGATTTTAATGTTATTTCTTTGTAGGAATATTTTTATACAATGATCAAGTGATTATAGCTAGAGGTGGTATAAAGGGCCGGCTCTTCACTAGCCAAGGCCTAAAAGAGCCTACTTTTTTAGGCCTGGTTAAAGAAAAACAGTAATTTTTCAAAGCCTACCCCTTGAACATAAAGGTCAGGGCCCGCCTTACATGGCCAAAGCTATTTTAACAACATTTTACTATTTTTTTAGCTTTTTTCAAAGAAATAAATTACAACAATTAAAGTCCTAATTAACACATAACTATTGTCAAAATTACGGTATAAACAGTACACACCATACAACAAACAAATACAGTCACTAAGTCATAATCAAATATAAATTGTTGTCACGTACCACTCGATTATAAATAATTAATGAGAAGACTTAACAAAATTAAAAATACTTATAAATTTGTCTTGAAAATTATAAGTAGCTAATAAAGTAAACAACACAAGATATGAACAAAACAATCACTAGAAAGTATGTCAAAAAATACAAAATTAGTCAGAATACTTATAAAATAATCTATTCTCCAAAAGCTAATCCAAACGTGCACTAAGTTATTAATTTTTAGGGTTCTTAACACAATATGTTTTTATCAAACTTAATTCTAAAAAAGATAATAGCAACTAAATATTTGCAACCCCATTAACAAAGTATTAAAAAAAATCAATAATATTATTATTATAAAAA
Source organism: Inga laurina (assembly GCA_963855925.1). Classification (NCBI taxonomy): domain Eukaryota; kingdom Viridiplantae; phylum Streptophyta; class Magnoliopsida; order Fabales; family Fabaceae; genus Inga; species Inga laurina. The sequence goes on from OY979702.1 coordinate 6,998,545, forward strand.
TAATTTTAAAAAATAAAAGAAACATACGGGCCTAAAAGGATTGGCCCTTGACCCAACAGGGCTAGTCCTTTTAGGACTTTGGCCCTACAAAATTGGTCCTCTTAGGCCCACTTTCACTTTTGAGGCAAAAATCTTAAGCCCAGCCCTTAAAATTCAGGGCCTTAAAAGTCTGACCCAACAGACTCGACCTGTTTTTCTGACTCTAATTATAGCCACTTTGCTAAGCTTGGTAAGAGTTGTTTAGTGATGAGAGAAGCAAGTGAAAATCAATTCAGCAACGAGGAAACAAAATTGAAACAGAAGAGAGGAGGGCCTAGGCCTTGCTTTTAGCACCTAGGCTATGATAATGGAGAAGGAAAGACAGAGAGCCTAGGTGCTAGAATCAACGCCTGGGTGATCACCGTCTGTAAAAAAAAAAAAAAAAAAAAAACCAGAGATTCAAGACAGAGAGAGCTGCAACTCCTAGGCCCTCAACGAGCGCCGAGGTCATGATAGTGGAAAATGGAAACAGAGAGGAAGAGCACCTAGGAACTAAGAAGAGGGACTAGGCTCTCCTTTGTAAACAGTAAAACACACCGCTGACTAAACTCGAAAATTTGGGGTTTTGAGTATAAATACCCTTCCACTTTATCTTGGCCATCATTCTTGACTTATTGGGTGTTCTTGGGAGCTCTTGGCTTTGCTAGGGCAAGGATTTTGGTGGAGATTGAGTTGGGGTTTGAAGTTTGGAAGAGATTTTGGCTTCATATATTGGTTCTTCTTCTCCATTCTCCTTTCCTTTCCTCTTGTTCAATACTTGTGCTGATATTGGTGTATTTTCTTATGAGTTTCTTGAACATGTGTAGCTAACGCTATGAATATATACAATCCAATACAATTAACTATCCTAGTTCTTCAAACTGTCAATATCAAGTTATCAAGTAAATTTTATATCTATCGTCAAACATATTTCATGGTCTAAATTGAACCCCAAAAAAATCATTCTTTCACATTGATTAAAGCTAATTATTTCATTAACACGAAATTATTTGATTGATGACTTGTTTAGTGTTTTTACTTATATGATAAATTTACCTAATTTATAAACTACTTAATTCTATGAGGCAACTTGTCTCCATGTAGAAGTTGTTTATATGGTACAACTTAAAGTCGATCGTCCTAAAATATTAATATATTAAGACTTGGCTTAAGTCCTAAAAGATTCATATATTAAAAATTAGGTATTAGATTTTTTTCCCGACAATAAATTACAAATATTAGTTTATAAAATATATGAATATTTCAGTTAAAAATCGTGCATTTAAATCTCATATTGCGAAAGCATATTGACTTATTAAAGCCACATGGTATAATTGGGAATTAATGTTGGCGAATATGTAACACTGTATGTACATGTAAAACCAGCTTCAACAACCAACACAGAGTTGGTCTAGCTGGCGATCCCTCTAGGTCTTGAGTTTGAGTCCCAGAGGAGACACTTATATTATAAAGAGTAATCATGAACCCCAAACCAGATACTGGTGATAATATAAAAAAAAAAACTAGATCAACGTTAATATTTTTCTACCATTTATCATTATAACATTATCACATTATAATGTTTAATTTGCACTTATTTCTTTCTTGACTCTAAATGATATCAACTTTAGCACAATCCAATTAAGAACGTTTTAATAAGCCTTAATAGATATATTGGTTAAAATATTAGACTCTGAGAAAATCAACTTCAAATCATCAGGCAAACATATATAACATAACAATAGCTTTTTATTTAGTCTGAGACAACTTCTACAAGTAGAAGTTGTCGTTAATGGTACCCCACTTTTTGCTCTTCCAAGCTACCCTCGACATGAACTTTTTTGAATTTTTTAAGTTGGTTAACAAGATACGAAAGTTGTTAATAAAGAAATTATAGTTGTTAATTGTGAAACTCAAGTTGTTATTGCCCCCCCTTGTTTTTAGAGGTATGAAGAAGTCAGAAGTTTTCAATTAGGTCAGTTGTCAAACAAGTTAAGAAAGTTGTCAAACAAGAGTGTGGTGTTGTTAATTATGAAACTGTTGTTGTTAATGGTGTTAGACTTACCTGATTACTTGAGTGGTCACGCAAGTAATGCTTTAAATAACTCTATAGATTACTCGAGGGATCCCTTTGAGTAATGTCTTTCAATTTTTGGCCGTGAGCTACTGGATGGTTTTTCTCTCTGATTGCTCGAGTGATCATCACTCGAGTATTGTCTCAAATAACTTTACAGATTACTCGAGTGATCCATTTGAGTAATCCTATTGAAACAATTTCTCACACATTATTCAAGTGGTCCCTCGAGTGATGAAGTCATTACCTGAGGGCTCACTCGAGTAATGTCTTCAAAAATATCACAATGTTCCTTATTCTGTGCCCTGCCTTTTCCTATATCTTCATTACTTGAGTAGCTACTCAAGTAATACTTTTCCCCATCACAAAGAACTTAGTTACTTTGTTCAAATCATTTTGTTTATTATCAAAACCTTTTGTATGATTAATCCAATCTTTGTTATCGTCAAAACATTTGGGATCTAACAAATGGACCCCCCACTTGTTATTGCCCCCAGTTGTTGTTTTCATAGGTTATAGATGACATGTATATTGTTTCAATCTTGTAAGTTGTCAAACAAGATAACCTAGTTGTTAAAAAATAACATACAATTTGATAATATAGAAATGCTCCTTGTTAATGGAAGCCTCACTAGGTGGTTTCTACATCAACCCTGGGATTGTCACGTGTTCATATACGTAAGTTGGCAAACAAGATCAGAAAGTTGTTAAACTAGAAATTGAAGTTGTTAAATATGAACGTTAACTCGTTACTTCTTAACATTGGGTTGTTACACATGTTCCTGGGCATGTACAATCATCTACCTTACAATCATCAACCCTAGGTAGTACGATAATATTGAAAATTACAAAATAACATTACCCAGGTCAAAAAACTACAACTACATAAAGTTTCCTTGTAGATGTCCAAAATAAACCATAGAACTATTGTGTCACTCGTTGACGTTTGCTTCATTGATGGGATAGAAGATCCAGAGCATCAAGTCTTGATGAATTTTGAGGGTGATTCACTAGCCACCATAGAATGTTCCACCTGTACTATTTGACTTGAGCATGTACAATAACAAACAGCAATAGTTATGTTCATTGTACACTCAAAACCAGATAAAAGTCGACATACATATGAACTATTGTTGTTTCCTCTATGTAATCATGTACCACAAATAGACTCCATTGGAACAACTATATCAAGATGTGAACACCATAGTCAAGGCTACGAACAAGATACAACAATCATATACAAAAAAAAAAAAAAAGGAAATCGATACAACAGTCATATACACAAAATTCAACAATCAATTCTTACAAATTATTTTGCTCAGGTACTCGCGCAAGGATGATGTCTATCTGTTGCTTCTTCCAATGTCGATTGTTACTGACGTATTCCACTATGTCAATAAATCTCTCCCTCTACAAAAAAAAAAATACAATTACATGGGTTCAGTTGGGGAAATTTAATTGTTAATGTTCATGATGATGTTAAAGCATAAAGTTCCTTACACATATCTCTGCTGATAATGATTGGGGATCTTGTAAGGAGCTATTTTTCTTGCTTTTCTTTGTGGTGTCAACAATGGGTTTCATTGAGTCTAGAATATAGAAATTTAATGTTTTAGGTTTCAGGCCTACACAAAACCAGTGTTCCCGCACAAGTACACAATTCTTTCCTTTGTAATATGAAGGTCCTAGGAGCAAATCACAATCCGTAAGATTGTACCCTAATCGATCAGGCAATAATTGCCCATTGTAATATGAAGGTCTCCAATTCTTTCCTTTACCAACAATAAGCATCTCCAACAAAATGTATATCAGTCCCCAAAAACTTAACATATGAATAACCATAATTTGTTTGCATCTTACCATAAAGTCAGCATAAAAAATGTGCCTTTTAACTAGTTCGTGTAGTTTCAAATCTGCCATCAATGCCTTGCAAACAAGGGACACCACTTGAAATGCACAAGTACATAATGAAGTCATCCCCATAAACTTAAAAAAATACAAAGTCCTTGAGTCATGGTAATACTGACCCGATTGTTAACCTTGTGGATTCCACCCAAAGAATATAGCTCTTCCTGAGTGACGTATTCATCTTGCAATGTAACCAATTCCCTATAATAGTTTTTTATACAAATAGTCAATGCAACTATGTTCCAAGAAAAATTTTGCATGTCCACTTCCTTACAAGTACATAATGAAACATAGATTAAACACTCACTTTTGGCCATCAATGCATGGAGGATATTGAAAAATTATTGTGAAAAATCTTTCCTTGTCATCAACTACCATCTTCTTTCACAATATGGCCTTAGGCATGATAAAGGGGGACTCAATTTTCTTTTCTTTTCTAACCCTAGTTGATCTTCATAGCACATTATCCTTGTTAACCTCTTCCTCCTCCACAACTTCCGCTTCTTCTCCTTCACTCTCTGAGTCCTTCGGACTTTCATGTGATTGACGCTCATTTTTTCCATCTTTCTCTTCTTCAGCATTGACCACGTCCTCTTGTTGGTCCACTCCTTTTCTTCTAACCTTTTTATGTGCCCCTTTCTTCACTTGAACCTTTATAAACTCCTCTACAATTACACTCGTCAACTGTCTATACATATCCTTCAGGTCTTAAAGCAAATAATTTAATGAAAACTTGTTACACACATAGATGTACTAATGCATACAAACAGTAAAAAATCAAAAAATACCTATTCCAAATGATCAATTCCAACGTTTTCCTATGAATCAACATTCACTTTAGATGCCCTTCCTCCAAATATTATGCCCATGTTGCTGTCCCTCTCTAACTTAACTGTTGTTTTTAATCTATCCTCAGTTCAGTAGTTAACAACTTTGACATATTCATGTTTCTCAATTGGCATCATTGTAAAGTGCTCACCAAAATATATCTGCCAAACAAATAACATAACAATAACTTAAATATTTGCCACTTAAAGCGTACCATAACATAAGTAAATTTAAGTACATACCAACAATAAGTACATGCATCCTGTAACACCCTGCCTTTAATCACGTAATTATAATTCGATATTAGGTAATTTAAATTAAATTAGAGACCGTCAAATAATTCAAAACCCATAAAATGCTCCCTTTAGTAGTAGGGATTTTACGAAATTTTCAAAACTTCATTCCTCTTCCGGTCTCAAGTTCAATTATCGAATATAATCACCTGTGCAGTTTATCTACATTTACGTATGACAGAGTGTAAAACCAAAATCCCGGCAACCCCCGGGTTCATCTATATACACATAGAGTTCTATCACCTGATTAGGGGATTACAAAACCAAGTATTCCAACTATTTACAACTCAAAACGTTATACAGTAATCTCTTGTCCCAAAATGAACAACCAACATAATCCATACTATGTCCCTAGGAGACTCTAACCACTCTGGGTCACGCGCTTCTCCTTGGAGCCACTCGCACTGTCTGAAAGGTTAGTTCAAGGAAAGAATGAGATTCAAAAGAATCTCAGTAGTAACAAAACATTTATACCACATATAAGCACACAGCATGTAAGCAAATCATCGTACAGCAGCAGCACATATCACACTCCACCCTCATCCCCTTTCTCCGCCGGGAAGGCACACTGCCTAAACCCGAACCGTTGTTAGCTACTCAGGGACTATTGGCGTGGCAGTGCATACACATAGCCTTATAGCTCATACAGCTATCCGGCTCTCACAAATGGCCCGTCGGCCTCACAAATAGCCTTTCGGCTCACATATCACATATATCACACTTCATCCTCATCCCCTTTCTCCGCCGGGAAGGCACACTGCCTAAACCCGAACCGTTGTTAGCTACTCAGGGACTATCGGAATGACAGTGCTAACACAAATCCACAAAGGTCGCAGCATACAAATCCATTTCCAATCAACGATAAAACACACATGCAATGCATCATATTTGGTACAAAAGAAAAGGCACTACCTGATCCTTTCCTGATGGCTCTGGGCACAGTAGGCTCACGAGGATAGCAGATGTCAAATCCTATAATCAAAATAGGGACATTTGGTTAATTTCTTTTTCCAAGTTATTACTTCAATAACACTCTAAGTTGGTATTCATTTGGACTCTTTAGATGGCCATTAAATGCCTAAACATATGCCTAAAGGGTTGGGTTAACTATCCCCAAAGATCCCCCTTTAGAAAGATAAACAATGATTTTTGGACTCTTCACTCGAGCACAGAAGGCCGTGCTCGAGCATGACCACTCCTCTCACTCGAGCACACATGCGAGTGAGACGCAGGAAGTGCTTGCCCGAGAGCAACTCCCGCGACAAACCTACACTCTCACTCGAGAACAAGAGGCTGTGCTCGAGCAGAGACCTCGCCAGCACTTGAGCACCACGGAAGTGAGGCTTGCGAGTGACGACCCGAGAGCATCTCTCAACATCTTCCTCCACATTTACTCGAGCACAAACACCTGTGCTCGAGCACAGATCCTCAATGCTCGCGAGCACAAGGAAGTGAGGTCCCGTGAGTGTCCACTCGAGAGCAACTCCACTCCCAGGCAACAGATTCACTCGAGCACAAACTCCAGTGCTCGAGTGATCTCCCAATGCTTGCTCCCAATACTCGCGAGTGCCAGCGCACTCTTGGCAACCACCCACGAGTGATCACCCGAGACGCTCACCCCCAGTGATTTCATGCACCCTCACTCGAGCACAAACATGCTCACTCGCGAGCACATTCATCCTGTGCTCGAGTGAGTTCTTCCCTCACTCGAGAAATCACCTCAGAAACCAGATCGCAACAACTGGTAAACTTCTCCAAAATCCACCAAATGGACTCCAAGGGTTCTTAAACTTGTGTCAAAGCTCATTATCACTTATTTCAACACAAGGACCCCATTGGCAACCACAAACAACCCAAATTTCCACTCAACAACAAAATCACCTCTCTAAATCATCAAATCACTCAAAACCTCCTTCTAACACATTTCTCTTATTCAACTTCAAATCAACTTCTAATCACTCTCAAGTGTCAAAACTGACCAAATGAACAGTGACCCACTAATCAAAGCCTAACCTTTAATTAACATCATAATTAGGTCAAATTTCCAGAATTCTCATTGATTAGGCAAACATCTTGACATATATATCAAAATGCATTACAAACCTACCTCTTCAACTTGCTGAAATCAACACCTTGATTCCACCAACTTTCAGATTTGTCCCACAATCAAACTCCACCAATGGAAATTCTGAAATCATAGAAACCAAGCTCTCAACCTCTTGGTCAACATTCATGAAAGGTAGCTAAGCATATAGGACCATTTACCTTGACAAAAATTCAAGCCCTTAATTTCTCTTTCTTGCTTTGTTCGACGAAAATGGAGGGAATGGAGAGAGAAAATGGGTTGGTGAATGATGATCATTTCCTTCCCTTCCTCCCATGCACTTGGCCGACTAAGAGGGAGAGAGAAAGAGTTTGAAAATGTTGACCCATCCAATGGCTCTCATTTGGACACTTGTCATCATCCTATTCTCCCTATCATGATTTCACATAATCTTGTTTGTATCAAATTCCACCCCATAATCTTTCAATCTCAACCATTGATCATGATTACTAAAGGGTTTACTCATCCGGAACTAACCAGAAGGTTGGTAAATTTACCATTTTACCCCTGATTAGCACAATACTCATTAAACCGTCACTAATGATCTTGATTTCATATTACACAATATATACTTCAAATATGCTTAATTAACATTAATTACATCATTTGAAGTGACTAATCCCTGATTCCAAATCCAGGATATTACACATCCACCGACATTGGAGTAGCCCCTCTTGTTGTTTCTCACATCCCTTACATAGTCTTCCATCTCTTTCCACAAGTCCTTAATGATAAAGGTCGCCAAATCAAATTTCTGAAATCCCTTCATGGTCAACCTCATCACCTTCAGTGACCACTCACTAACCTTTGGGCTTGTAGTAGGAGCTAGAAAGGTTCCAAGTGTGTACAACATAAACAAGAACTCAAAATTATCATTCTCACTGACATTTACAATGGGCTCTACAATGTTACTATATAAGTGTTTTGAATATTCACTCTGTAACTTTGTATACATCGGGTCATCATCATCCACCTTAGCACTCACCACGTACCCATAGTGGGAAACCCCAAGTAACTGCTTCACATCCAATACAGAAATTTCGTGTGTGTTGCCCCTGATTCAAAATTGGCGTGTTGGTGGATCATATGAGCAAAGCATTGACACAATTAGATCTTTTGGCAATTTCTTACAACCTCCAACCTCTAGCAGCTTGCTGAATCCTAATCTCTTCACCCTTTCCTTTAAACTTTCATCTTTATTTATGAAGTCAACTAATTTCTTGAATTGCCAGATTGAGCTATGAGTGATAAAAGCTACTTTTCTCTTCGTACTCTTCTTCTCTTGTCTTGCTTTCTTAGCATTCTCAATGTATTTAAACTTCTCACAATATTCCTTCCTCTCTTGCTCACTCAATGCTCTCCATGCTTTTAGGACCTCATTGTTATGCACAACACATTTGTCAGATTTATATGGCTTAAATTTCTTGAAAAACTCAATTCTAAACAATTGCAACCATTGTTTAAGCCTTTACATCTATCCTCTTTCTGCAACACCTTCTTCCCTTGTTCGTCTAAGTTCTGCCCTTCCTCCACCACCTTTTCCCCTTCGTCAACCACCCTATGCCCCTCTTCAGCCCCTCCTGCCCTTGTTCGACCACTATCTTCTTCTGAAATACAAAATTATACAAAGATCAAGCACTATAACTTATTGGTAAAAAAATACTCATTATTTAATATAACATAACAGACATTGCAGCTTCCATTCTCAGGAAATTTATGTTAAAAATGATGTATATATCTATTACCAATTGACAAACATTCCACATGTAATTCATACAAATACACCATTTGAAAATATGAAGTTGGAATAGATCAAGGATGAAAAAAAAATAACTACCCTTGCATATATATATGTCACAATAATTACATACATTCATTGAAAGAACGTTACTGAGATAAGGACTAATCAAAGATCAGTACCTTGAAGTGGACTCTGAGGTTGGAGTCTCTAGCCTTGCAAATCATTCAAGCAAGAATCTACATTTAAAAATCATAACACTCCCAAACCCCCAAAAAATATAGCTCTAAAATAGTAGATGAAAAAGATAAATAACGAAGGAACTACAACAGGAAACCCATCGTCACATAGCTAAAACAAAAACGAAAAGTTGTTATTTTTGGAAGTGGTGTCATTACTGTAGAGCTTGAACTTTTTAATTTCCCCACATCTTGTTATTCCTATAAGTTTTACTGGCCATATCTTGGTTTTAGAGTCACAAGTTGTTAAACAAGGACGGAATGGTGTTATTTCTTAACGTAGTGTTGTTACTATAGAACCTTAAGTTATTAATTGACCCCCCAACTTGTGAGTGTCAGAAGTTCCCCTGTCATCCCTTGGTTTTCCACATTAGCAATTGTTAAACATGAACGATAGGTTGTTATTTTTAAACCTGTAGATGTTACTATAGAAACTTAAGTTAGTGCTCGTCCCCATACTTGTTAGTCCCCCAAGTTCCACTGCCCATGTTTTCGATTTCCATATTAGTCGTTGTTAAACAAGGATGGTTAGTTGTTATTTTCTTACATGGTGTTGTTACTCTTGAAACCTTAGTTGTTAATGGCCCCCCCCAACTTGGTACTCTCACAAGTACCCCTGGGCATGTCTTGGTCCCCCACAAAAAGACTTGTTAAACATTAAGGGAAAGTTGTTATTTTTTAACTAGGTGTAGTTATTGTACAACAAACAAAGAGTCAAACATTTCCTATACCCACTTCCCTCTCCGTATACATATTAGACAAAGACGCAAATCAAGAAATTGACATAAACTGAAATTACAATCCCTTCACCCACTACATACAGGATGCTCTCAATGCGGGAAAAGGGCAATATACAACAAGAAATAAATCAATCACATTATTGTTCACCAATTGCAACCAGCACCACTAGAGACAATCACAAACAGTAAAAGGCAATATATGACAGCAAATAAGCACAAGCCTTCACATTGCATCTTCCAATGATTATATGAACTGAAAATTTGAAAAAATGCCAACTTACTGCCTTCGATCGTCTCCATGCACACCCACAATTGTCAACGCCGCTGCAAGCCTCTCACCGAACCTACAACTCTCAACTCTGAACACCACCGCAGAACCTCACCCAAGAACCCATCATTCAAAGTCCCCACAATGCCGCCGAACACCGCCGCCGAATCCTACCGAAGAAGCTGCGTCGCTGGCCAACAACGCCTCCACCATCTCTCCTTAACCCCATTGGAACCAATTGCATTAACTAATTCATAATCACATACTAAGAGTGCTTAATAGCATCTTTAAAAATAGAGCAATTTTACCCTTGCTATTGTGTCAATTAATTTTGACCGTTAGTTGACCAAATATCACTACAAAAAAACACCCGATTTCTGATGGAATTTGCGACATAATTTTTTTCGTGGCAAATTCTGACGGAAATTCAGTCGCAAAATTTTCCGACGGAATTTTTCCCGTGGCAATTTCTGAAGGAAATTTCCGTCGCAAATTTTTCCGACGAAAATTAATTGAGTTAACAGCTAGGGCAAAATTGCTCTCTTTTTGACATTTCTGGAACAAAATTACCCCTTAACCCAAAAAATTGCATCGTTTTCACCTTTTCATGAGTCGTATCAGAGCTCAGAACGCTTGGGATAAGTAATTAATCTGCAATAGATTATAATTATATTATTTATTATCTTTATAATTAAATATATATGATTTATAATTTAAACTATCATAGACTGAGGATAAGGCATCTTTTGTCCTGAAAACATCAACCCTTCATTTTGATTTCCTGTGATCAACAAGGTTGTCTTCGCTTCTTCGGCTCTTCCTGTTTCATGAATCACGTGGAACTTAATTTTAATATCCTTTGTTATGATTTCTTGTTATCTACAAGGGTGCCAATTGAACCAGCTGGCTTTATATGAGAAAATATCGTTATTGTACTTTTTCTTATTTGTCACATTCAATAGTACAGAAACGATTTTTCCCATTGATTAAAAACAAATTTTTTTCAGCGATTCCAGAATCAATATAGAAACATGAAGTATTAAAAGTTGTAGGGCTTGTTTGATTTAGATTTCAAAAAACATTTTATTGTTATAAATAAGAAAATTTAAAAAATTATTTAGAAATTGTTTTCAATAAATTGTTTTTAAAAGAAAAAAGAATAAAAAAATTGAATATAAAAATTAAAATTCAAAAACAGTTTTTTGGTGTTTTCTTATTTATTTTCTATTTTTAATTTTTTGCAGCTGCCAACTATCCTCTACATACACCACACCACCGGCGACGACCATTGACACGTCACCGCCAACGACGGCAACTGGCACATCACTTCAAAAACAGATTTTTTAACTTTCCAAACAAATATTTTTTTTTTTTTTTTACAAAACGTGTTTTTAAAAACAATTTTATAAATTTTTTTGGAAAAAACAAAAAACAGAAACAAACAGCTTCGTAATTTTTTATACCACTTAAGTGTCTTTCTACCATGGTTATAGAGACAATCATTAATCCAATTGGTAAGGAGTTGGTTTATAATTTACAAGGTTTTGAATTTAAATCCTATTACCAATGTGAAGATATTGTCAGTGGCCTGGGCAATATGTAAATACTTGTATAAGAGTTAGTTGTTGATTTTTTTTTTTTTTTTGGGTTCTAATTACCATAACACCTAAACCCATTTTATCCTCTAAATTTATAATTTTTTCTCTAAACTATCCCTATCAATTCCACATATTAAATGGTTTCCATAATTTGTGTGGCTTTCAATACAAATAATTAAATGTGGCATTTTAGAAAACCAACAAACATTGTCAATATTACAAATTACTAACCTAGCTAATTTTCTTAATATATGTAAATTAATTATATAAACCCGTCATTGAGAATTAATTAGCGGAGTAAATTTGTAATGAGTTAACATGAAATTACAGCAACTGACAAGTAAATACTCTAGTAACTTGGCTGGGATCTCTCTCTCTCACAAACACAAACACACTTGTACACTATATTATTATTTTCACGCTATGGTAGATAGCTGAAATACCGCCTCGAGTTTATCAAGAATAAAACTGAATTAATGCAATATAGTGCACAACTCGGGTCGTTTCATTTTGAGGAGCCGATTATGCAATAAAACTGAATTAGCATCACAAGATAGGAACCCCTACCCTTGAAATACTATTAAGCCCTCTTAGTTTAATGAGTTTCTCTAAGTTTCCTAAAATATCAAACTTCAATTACCATTGAGTCTAATGCTTAAACTCATGAACCCATTTATTTAAGCATTATTAAAACCCCTTAGAAAGTGACTATGGAATAAGTAATGCATTTAGGTTCAACTACAATTCCAATTCAATCAAACTATCCAACAATACCATGTTAAATAGAGAGAAACAATAGAATCATAGATAAACATATAAATAACCATATATATATTGATGAGTACAAATCCTCATTACAAATTCCAAATCACAATAATTCCATCCATATAAATCATGACTAAAATCATAGTCTCATTACATAAATGAATTCCTAAACCTAAGAAATCACAAATATAATGAGTTATAGATAAAATAAACTCCCATTTGAAGCACATGTGAACTCAAATCAAATCAGCTCCAATTCATCTCCAAGAGCTAAGGAAATCAGCCACTCACAGCCCATAGATTTAAGAAACAAAACCACATTCTGATTCAAATATCCAGCCATAAAATCACATATTAAAATGACTAATCATCACTAAATCAATTTAACAATTGGGGCTGAAATTAAAATCACAACAAGAGAATGACTATGTTGATATAAGAATCAGAGGAGCCACGGTCTGTATTGATACTGAAAACAGAGGAGCTAAGGTCGCCGGAAATGGAAGTCGGCCCTCCACTCCTTCAGCTCTTGGTTTGCTCTCAGGTCTGTCCGACGCTGTCTCACTGCTCTCGTGCAGCTCTTCCAAACTCCCAGCTCGCTCGGTTCTCCACTCTCAGCTCACAGTTCTAGCTCCCTCTTCCTCTGCTCAACGGCAGTTGCAGCTCTAGAATGATGTAGCTCGCTGGCGGCAGTGGTGTGGATGATGCCGCCGGCGAGTGTGGAGGATGGCGAAGGTGATCAAGAAGATGTGAAGGTCCCTGGTGTTCGTGACTTGCGGCTGTGGTCTGTGTCTTTTTTTTTGGTTGCCCACCCGGTTCACCGGAACTTTACCCCAACTACATCCGGATCCGACTCGCGTCGCTCACCTGGCTATGGTGGGAGAGTCTCCCAATGAGAATTTTCTGCATACACAAGGCTCAAACCCGAGACCTTATTTAAGTGGAACCAAGCCGCTTACCACTTAGACCAACTCCCATTGGTTTGGTCTCTGTGTCTTTTATTATTACTTTCAGCTCACTCTCCTCTCCTAAAACCAAGTCGAGTCTGTCAGGTAGAGAAATCGGATCCCTTGGTCAAATGTTTTGACCAAGGGACTAAAGTGCATAGTCTGCAAGCGTTTGTAGAGGGATTAACAGTAAATCATGAAAATTTTTGTGGGCCAACTATAATTCTCATAAATTTTGGGCCCTTTACTGTAATTCTCTCTGAGTATTTTCTTCATCAATTTATATTTTCTAGAAATCCTGGTTCTTCTCTAAAAGTTTCACTAAATTGATCAGTAAATAAAATAAACTCAAAATGTAATATGTCATATTCTAAAAATTAATCAATTAAGGCAATTCATAAAATATATGGCACTTTTACCCTTTTTCAACCATAATTTCATACAAACTCCTTTAATCACAATTAATTATAAAAGAAATATTTTAAGCTCAATTATTATGACAAAATCCCCCAAATAAAATATGAAAATATATAATAAAAATAGGGATTTATCAATAGCTAGCAAGGGAAGCCAACTAACAAATTTTTATACACATTAAATTTAAGTTGCGTATAAAATTTATAGAATACTAATATTTTGTGTGTAAAAATTTAACAGGTCCTTCTCATCAATAAAAATTTTAAATGGGGACTTTTCACCGATTTGTTTTTTAAAAAGAGCTATATTTACAATTTCACTGTTCTATATCGTTATTTAATATTTATTTTGTTCTAAATTATACTACATGAGGGACTCGACCCATTTATGCAAATGGATCCATCCCACCTGAACGGATGAGCTAACTTTAAGATCACCAACCTGATGGCTATATGGTATTGCATGTTTTTACTTATTTAAATACATAGCAAGCATAAATCATTTTGTTTTATTATATATATGATTGGGTCATAATATTATTTTAAGTTTTTAACTTTTAGATATGAAAAAGGTATGAATTATTGTCAGCAATATCAACTCAGCTGGTGACACGACGCCAAAAACAAGGAAAAGTCACTCCATAACGAATGTGGAGGATCTCTACTTTAAGTTCTTTTTTGTTTAATACAATTTAAACACATGCACGTACTCACTAGCTGAGGACAATTTTTAAGGTATTAAAACTCAGACCGGGTATTGAATCAGTCGGGGTACTGGGTTAAGGGTTAGTGGGTCAGACCGGGGCTATACTGGGACCAAACCGATGAGAAATTGAATATTTTAGACTTATAGTATGAAAATATAAAGAAAAAAATTTTTTAAGTAGGAACTAGGACTGGACCGGTCTACCGGCCGGTTCGCCGGTTTCCGGGCTGGACCGGTTGGTCCGATCCGATCCAGGTTCCTGAACCTGGAAATTTTCTCTTCTCTTTCTATGCGTCGCCCCTTTATTCTCTCACCACCTTATTAAAGCTAAAGAGAAATAGTCAAGTCATTAAGTTTTTTCCGAAAATAATGAGATTTTAAATAGGTTCTGTATTTATCAAGAATTACATTCAAGATGTTATATTGTTATAGAAGTTGCACTTGATATAGAGATTTTAAATAGGGTCAAACTTAAAAAAATGTAATTAATACTCCACTTGATGACTTATACTAATAAGAACCATTTATTTCTCCTTAAAGGCGTCTTATAATTAGCATGCTTTGTATTAGCATGTAATTTGTCACATGATTTGTCAATAGCGCTATGGCCTTACGTTACTGTTTATTTGATCTGATGTCAAATTATGAATTCAGGTTTGATCTTGAATTCTTGATTGCACTAACACGCTTTTCTAAAAAAACTATTAGCGTGGCTTCGTGATCTCTCATATCCTTTAAATCAAACCTGTCTTTTTCTTTCTGTTTCTTTTTCGATACAACGAAAACAACAGCCAAATCCCCAAATCAAACCTGGATGCCTTTGGCATACTGTTAACTCAATATAATTATATTTTTCAGATTTAGTTTTATGATATTTTAAAAATAGAAAGGGTAATATTTGCGAGTTGGGACATCTAGATTTGAATCAATTTATTTTAATTGATTTTACGATATAGAAAATAAATATATGATGATAATTTTATTTAGTAAAATGTAAAAATATTTACTTGCAGGGAATTAAATGGGCTCAATTTACTCTATCCGAAATATCTGTTATTTTTGTGTTGTGAAGAATCTGCTTACATTATTTGGAACAGGCTTACTGTTACTGGCGTGAAAGCGACCATGCATGAGGCACAAATTTCCATTTTAACAAAACGTGCTCATTTTTATTTATTTAATCAGGGGTTTAATAAAGTGTTTAGTGCGCTCCATTATTATTTTTTTTGGTCTGGGCATCAATTAATTGCTGTTTTAAAAAAATGGACTAAACTCCAAATGAAAGATTAATAAAGCCTAGAGCAGTACTATTTCTTTTGTCGGCATAAAGTAATAAATTATGTTATCACTGGAGGAATGATTGTTATCAATAATTCTTGTCTTTTTATTATATGATAACGATAGTAATATCATTCTACCTTTTAAGATATGGCAAGAAAGGTAAGAATTATTGTTGGCAATATCAATTCTGAGATGGTGAAAGCAGAATCTCTTTTAGCCATTTCATTTCATTACTCCTCCTCCTCCTTCTTTTTCATATTGATCGATTATGTACAGGATTGACTCAACCTAAAATTACCCTAAAGTAAATCAAATTATAAAATTTATTATAAATTGTGAACATTAAGACAGTAATATTTATTTAATGATGGATGCTTATTTTATGTTGTCCATCTAGTATGAGTGTTAGTTTCTTTTATTTAATGGTAACAATCGAGTCGCATAGTTATATTGGCTTGAATTATTAGTTTATTACATGCTAAACCTCAATAATTTCTTGACATGATTTTTGTTTCTAATAGGAAAGGAGGCATCCACAGACAATTATGGAATGAAGTCAGGGAGAGTGGTATGGGGATTGGTACTTTGTTGAATTCTAATCTCAAATATAAGGCACTTCTAATCTAACTAACTAATATTAAAGAAAACAGTCGATACATTTTTTTTTTTTTGGCCAGAAACAGTCGATACAATTACAATCTTTAAATTTGTGACAAATTAATACTCTTTTGTTTTTGAAAAATGCCGTCCATTTCATAATATGGCTGCATTTTGAATAATAATAAAAGAGTAATTATGACAGGAATTATTGAAAAAAAAAAAATTAAAGCTTCAGACATGTGGGTAGGTGACTTGTGTATACATGACCATCACCATTTATTTAATTTCCTCCCCTCACTATATAATATGATTGAACCATATCTTTATAAGCTTTTTCATGATTAATTTGGGATTTTTAATGCATTTCATAGGACATTATTGCATGATTACACACTAATTTGAGTTAGGGACATTTGTATTGAATTAAGTGTAATTAGGGGGAAAATTATAGGTGTTTAAGTAGAAAATTTTAGCTTTTGGAGCAGAATAAGTATTTTGGGGACCGGAGAAAATTATAAAAAAGGTCCCTAGAATTTTTGAAATTTTCAAATCGATGAAGAAAAGGGACTAAGGAAATTACAGAAAAGGGCCCAAAAATTTGGGAATTATAGTTCTACCTTAGTATTGTTTTAAAAATTTACATTGCAGTCCCTCCTTGAGAACTTTTGAAAATTTTTGATTGGTCCCTAGTCAAAATAGGTTTTGACCAAGCACCTTCTTCCTCATGGCAAAAAAAAAAAAAAAACACAGGGACGAGTGTAGAGCACCTTGAGAGAGCATCTGGGATCGTCAACCTTGCATGTAACCCCCTACCTTAATAACTATATTTATAGTTCGAGAATGCGTCATTAAGTTGAAATAAAGACCAGTGATTAATTTAAAACTTTTCCAAAACTTGTTTAGTACGGTCTCATGATCACATCTTGAATATAATTGGTCTGTCCAATTCGGTTTCATTCATACATATCAGAGTGCAACAAAAAATTCCTGACAACGCTCATGTTTCGTTACATAATAAAGGGTTTACAACGATTAGTTTCCCATACAGGGGATTACACAACACTATTCAATATATACAACATGTGCAACTAATCCCCAACAAAATATGACAACCAACTACCAAAATTAAAACTCCTAGCTAGGAGCTCTAACCGCCCTTTGTCACTTGCTTTTCTTTTGAACCGCTCGTCCTTGCTGTAGGTTAGTCATTGGAAAGAATGAGATTCAAAAGAATCTCAGTAGTAACAATTCACTTATAACATGTACAATCACAAAACATGTAAGCAAATCACAACAACAACAACAACACAACGGCATTTTTGTGATAGCTTTTGCTGCATTCACAATGGCATGTTTCACAACAGCATGTTTCACAACAGCACAACAACAACATTTCACAACGGCAATGTTACATCACGGCATATTCAATGAAATGACATACATGCAAGGCATCATACATAGAATAAGAGAAAGAGTCACTACCTTGTTCTTTCCGCTCGTGCACTGGCACTGGTTTATCACGTGCAAGGCAAATGTCAAATCCTATAATTAGAATTACGGCGACATGTTATTACTTAATCCAATTCTTTAATTCAAACACTCAAGTTGGTTATCATTAGGGACATTTAATCAAATCAACTAAGGAGTTAAAGTGGTCAATTAACCTAAAAGACCAATTCCTAACCTCAAAGTTCAACAATACTACATTATGCCATTACATTTTCAATTTTCGCATAAGAGACCAAATCTGCCAGAATTTTCTCCAGACTTTGAAAAATCATAACTAATTCTAAAAAAATTGAAATGAGGTGATCCCAAGTCCTATGAAAAGCTATTGAAGTCCTCTTCATAGGAAAAATATGAATCATTACTGGAAATCACCACACAATTCCAGAATTACACAAAATCCCACACTGCTCCAGAATTAAGTCCAGTTTCGACATCAAACTTTGGGCAACCAGAACTCACAGCTCAAAAACGAAATGACACATATTATATGTCCGTTTTGAAGCTTGGAATGTGATCTTTAAGACTGGAAAGTTTCATAATTTTTAGAGATCATTTGGCTATCCAAAAACACCACACAAGTAGAGTACCTCGCTGGAATCCTGTTCAGGCTGAAAACCCAAATTTACACTTTGAGTTTCAATGACCCAAAATTCACAACCCAGGGCACCTAAGTTTTCGTGTAGAACACAATGGTAACATCAAAATTAACAAATTCCCACTCATTCTCCATGTCCTGTTTTGGCAGAAAAATCAAAATAAATCCCAATAATTACCAACTTCCAATTTCAGCATCAAACTTATGTCAAATGGTTTCCAATCATCATAAACCACCAATAACATAACCAAAATATCATGAATTACCCAAACCCTTGTTTAGCCAAAATCAGGGCAGATTTACACATGCCAAAATTCTCATTCAACCAACACAACCAATAGCTCAAATTGATGCTAATACTCACCTCTTACTTTTCCTTAAGTTCTTTCTTTGATTCTTCAGCTTTTGTTCTTGCAAGGTGGCTGAAAAATCCTCTTCTTCAAAAACAAAAACCATAGAAATGAAGCTAAGGAAGAGAGGAACAAGTTTCATGAGGGGTCTTTGAGCATAAGAGGTGATTTACCAAGTGAAAGTGGAGCTAAAAGATCACCTTGTGTCTTTGTTCTTCAAGCTTCACTTTCTCTTTCCTTTCTTCCACGTTAGCCGACCTTCTTTGTGTGCGAGAGAGAGAGAGAGAGTATTATGTGTTTAGATCATCCAAGTTCAGCCACTTAATATGCTTGGCCGAATATCACCAAAAAAAATAAGAGAAAAACCACATGTCACCTTCTTATGGCTCCTTGTAAAGTTGTCACTTTCTTTTTTTTTTTGTTCCCTCCCTTTTTCTATTCATGCCTATGCTTGGCCGACGTTTACTCCTCAAAAAGAAGAGGATGCGTATTAATTAATTATTCACTTCCTCTCTTGTGATATGCCTTTGTTTTGGCCGAAATGTTTGACTTAGAGAAAGTGATTACATTGATCAAAAGCTCCATTTCTCTTGCCTCTTTGTTTTGAACGAAGTCCTCAAGAAAAAGGGAGAAGAGATGTTGACCAACATGCTCCCTTCTTGCTTCCTTCAAGTCAAGCCACAATTATTGACTTTTCAACTCTTTATTTTACTTGGCTAGAATTGCCTTCTCTTGGCTCTCTTTATTCATACAAAATAGCTTCTTGGAAGAGAATAATGATCTCTCAAAAATATTCTCTTACACCTCATTAATTAATATAATTTAATTTCCAAAAAATCACATGATTAGTTGACTTTTATGTCATCTTTTCCAGGGGTACTTCTGTTATTAATCCCACTATCTACTCTATACATTTAGCCCTTGAGTACATTTTGGGATATTACATTGCATCTCGCTCTCTCCACCTTCACTCTCTTACCAAACCACCAAACATCGGCCTGCACCTTCTACATCCAACATTGCTTGTGTCTGTCAGCGCCAGAGAAGTGTCGTTAAAGCCGCAAGCTCAAAATTGGCAAAAGAAAACCAGAGACCTTCACAAGGGGCTGTTTGGCACTCAAAATTGCCGTTAATTAGGATGTTATTGTCTAGTTAATGCGGTTGATTTGAGCTTTCAAGGGGCTGTTTTGCACTCAAACTTCAGAAGACTCATGTTGCATTATTCTAATTTCAATTGCACATTAAGTGGTTTTAAGCAATATCTCAAGAGGTAGTAAATAGTTATATTTGTAGGAGCTACTATTAACTGAGAATATTGTACTCAAGTGTTATTGAGGTTTTTTTTCTTGAGATTTAATGAAGTTTTAACTCCCATAACTTTTTTAGGCCAAGGACAGCAACTTCCTTCATTACCAAGAGAATGCATCATTCATATTTTCACTCTCAATTTTAACATTTCTTCATTATTTTCCAAAAATACCAAAATAAATAGAAACAGATTTATTTTTACGAATTTTAATTTAGAGAAAACCAATTTCAAAATCCTCTTTCTAACAATGTTTTTAGCACTTTGTTCAACCTATGGATTTTAAAATAAAAGGCTCCTTGATAAGAGGACGATCCCAAATTGTTTGCACTATATTATATTTTAATTCGTGGTAAAATTTGTAATTCAATGGTGACATGAATTTCATTTTTGTGGGAATAATTATTGAATGAAGTAGTGGTTAGGGGTGTGAGGCCAACAAAATTGGTGTAATTTGGATAAGAATAGAGAAAATAGGAACTTATGGTAGTTGAAATTGATAAACAAGTCATGCATTAAGGATATTTAAGGTTATCATAGGAGTATTTTTTATATCAATCAGCCTTACATTAAGGACCATAGGAGTATTTTCATATCATTGGCCTTTTATGACAAAGTTCCAGACACGAGTTATAAGTTTAGATAGTATTTATATTAATCATTTTTCTCCAAACTAATGTTAGATGACATATGTTATAATTAAGTAAATTATTTAGCTTTTAGCTTTCTTAATCTTTCTAAAAAAAGTCAATAGGCTCTTATATTAAGGACCAGAGAGAGCAAATTAAATCTAATTGATGCCCTTATTCATTATTCTCAAACTTCCAATTTAGCCCATCCTCTCGACAAAGCATGCATGTGAGCTCATCAGAAAATTAATATATTCTGAAGGGACTTTATGAGAGTGATGACAAGTGGAATTAATGCCATATCATAAAAGCATAGCAGAATGGAGAGGACGAGAGGCAGGAGGGGAAGAAGATTAAATAGTTTTTTTATGGGTACCTGTAATTGGAAAAAAGAATACTAATGGGTGTAAAACTTGATTTGAAGGAAAGACCATGGTCTAGAAGTGATTGCATATTTTTAAATTTGGAATTGAATTTTAATAAATTTTTAAAAATTAATTTGCATTGATGAGCAAACAAATAATGCAATGCTGGGTAAATGGCCTTATAGCAATTGGCATAAAAGGCTCTACAGTGAGTGGGAGGTCGCATGTTTGATTATTAATATAATCTCATGCCATTAGTGTTTGTCACTCTAAATTTAAACAAAAAAAAAAAAAGAGTAAAGCTAGTAAAGTCCCAGGATTACAGTGTTTAATTCATTAATTTAATATCGTCTCTTTAATCCCTTTCATTATTAAATGAGAATGAGAATAGAAGGCAACACATGTTGAATACGTCTTTGAACACTACTACAAAAAACACAAGCTCTGAAACTGAATTTAAATAATACTATGACGTTTGAGAAGCACCGTAGGTTCCAGCACCATTAAAACAAGCTACGATGCTTCTTAAATATATGGAAATGCCATAGCTTGATTAATATTTTGTTTAAAAAAAATCACTTCCTACAGCGCTTCTCCAGGGAAGAGCCATAGGAAGTTATTTGACTTCCTACAGTACTTCCCTGGAAAAGCGCCGTAGTAAGTCTTTTATTTTTTAAAAAAAAATTCATAATTATTTTATTTTTCTGATGAAAGCCTCTATTTACAATCCAAAATCCCCAATCCATATCAAAATGAAATAACATAGCACATATTGTTTGCAATATTGTGTCTTCATGTATCAAGTATAAAAGAACTCCAGCATTTAAGTTGCTTAAACTTCAGCCATACACGTTACTTCTACAGAGGATTAAACTAAGTATTATTATATTTGTAAGCTCAAAAATTTAAAAACTTACAATGTATAAGAAGTTCAAGAAGATAGAGTTGATACTTCAAATAAATACCTGAAAAAAAAAATTTATGAGCACACATATAAGATTCATGATAGGTTTTAACTAAAAGAAAACGTGAACCAAATATTGAAAAAAGAAAAACACTTATGGGCTAAGGAGCTTTCGAAGGAGGCCGAGACAAGGAAAAAAAAAACATGAGAGTGGAAGTTTTCTATAGCAATGGAGTTCTAGGAAATAGGGGAGTTAGAAAGAAAGCGGGAAGATGAAAATGAAAATGAAAACGAAAATGACGGGTTATGAAAATTAAATTACAAGGTGGGAGAAGCTATGACGCTTTTTGTCAAAAATCCAAAGCTTCTCAATTTTAAAAAAAATGATGGCCAATTTTCTTAAAAAAGGCAGAAGCTATGGCACTTTTTCTCAAAGCGCCAAAGCTTTTCACTTTACAAAAAAATGATGACCAATTTTTTCTTTAAAAAAAAATCTTATATGGCGCTTGATTACCAAATACAGTCTAAAACTGAGACTTAGACAATGCTTGAAAAACAAACGCCGTTTAACATACTTAAAATATCAAACCACAAGTGGTGCCTTGAATTTTCAAGGCACCTCACTTAAATATTCAAGCCACCACGTGGTGCCATGAAAATTCACTATACCTTGGTGCTTTAAATTATCAAGGCACACGTGGTGCCTTGAATTATCAAGGTGGTGCCTTGATAATTGAGTGCCTTAGCCGGCACTTTGTTTCAAAAAGCCGGCTAAGATAGGTCTTAGACAGCACTTTGTTTTAAAGTGACGGCTAAGGGCTTTTATTACAAAAAATTAAAATCCTTTTTTTAGCTGGCGCTTTGTTTTAAAGTGTTGTCTAAGGGCACATCTTGGACAACACTTCATTATGAAGCGTCGTCCAAGAGCTTTTATTAAAAGAAAAATTAAAATATATATTAATAGGATGACTTAGTTTTAAGTTTTGGCCTCTTAACCGATTCTTAAATTTAATTTTTGTTTCTTAGTATAGATAAATTTTCTTAAGAAAGCATTTTATCATAGTAATAGAGTTTTGACACTTATGGAATTTCTATTATTCCATAGTGTTAGAATTGGCAGGCACAGCGGAAGAATTTTAAAATTTTCACTGATCCTAATCGAGGACCTATCAATTGCGTTTAAACCAAGTTGGAAGGATTCATACCTTTTATGATTCAGGGTTTTTCACGATCTCTAGGAGCCAACACGTCAGTTTCGCTCCCTCTACCGGTATCCACATGAATGCTCTCCAACTGAGACTGCGTGCTAGCGCCTCTAATGTCTCCTAGGGTTTCCCTTGCGGCTCTCAATTCTCATGTGTATATCAGTATATCTGCTCTATCAAGTTTATAACCTATGAGGACTATTTTCAAATTTCAAAATTAATCATCATTAATTTTGAAATTAATTAACTATTAATTATCTTGATGGGCTAATTAAATAAATTCAGTTTAAATTAAATCTGTCCAACAGTTTTAATTTAACCTATTTATTTAATCCAAATAAAGAGCCATTATATTTAAGTTATCTTCATAAATTAAATATGAGATACCATATAGCTATCATGTTAGTTATTAGATTTCATTTATCTTAATAAATTAAATTTAAAACTAACACAATATAATAATATCATATAATATATATACATATATATATATATAATATGTATTTCGAAAATACATATCTATATAATATTATTAATGAATTTTTATATTTATATATAATTCATCCACCCTAATTAAACATTATCTCGTGTTGGGCCATTCATTTGTGCGACCTTGTAGGCCCATATGAAGTTGGTAGTGGGCTAATAACTGTACTAACCCACAAGTCACAAGCGGCCTCTAGCAAGACATCACGACTACCCAATTCATATGAGGATCATTAACACAATGCAACTTGTCATACAACCATGTCACATCCCTTTTGTCACATGATATATTGGTCAAGGATGAGGCATGGATAATATCATCCTCTTATTCCTGACTATTACTTTCTCGATTCCTGAGTAGTCTGACAATAGAAATGGAAATTCCTTTCCATTGTAGTATGACCAAACATTTCTCAAACTTACTCATCGAGGGGCCCAATAATATCTCTCTACTAATGTGAGGGACAAATTCCATCTTGATCATTCATATTCCTTTGCATGAAAAACCACCAAACTCGATTGTAGCCTTTATCATCACCCGGTCAAAGGTGACTTTTGACTAATTCAAAACTTAGCAACTCTCATGTAGGAATCCATGATGACCTTAGGCCAAAGGGCATTATGACGTGGTTATACATGAGAAAAGCTTATGACCTGATCCATGTAGCTTTCTCATAGTGGGTCGGTCCAGCACCTTGTACTCTTACAAGTGCCTAAGACTTTGATTCGTATCTCCATATCGTATCAAAGTCATACTGATCTTGTTTCATCTCTGCTCCCGTATAGATGACCGACCAGGGACATTTTAGAACAATCTTTATGAATTATCCAAGGATAGAATTATCACAATTAACATGCAAATAATATGATAACAGAATGGAGAAATTTCATTAAATTAATAATGTTCAAAGTATAATGATTGGCCCTTTGGGCACAATTTCCAACACACAGTTGCCACACTTTTTTTTATAATAGTAGTAAAGGGATTTTTTTAAAAAAAAAAAACCCCTTGTATGACACTTTCTCAGGCAAGCACTATACAATATATTAAGCAACTATGGCGCTTTCCTGCTCAAGCGCCGTAGCTGTTACATGTATTTTTTTCAAAAAAAATAAGAAGTCTTTTTTGGTGTTTGGTTGAAGAAGTGCCATAAGATTGGCGCCACTAAATCTATATTTTGTAGTAGTGGAATCACTTGGCATCATATGAAAAGAAATTACTACCTCGTCCTTTATCCTTTATATAAGATCTCATTTGTAGTATAATTTACACTACGAACAAGATCTTATAATAAAGATTGGAGGTAGTATAACCTTTTAATTAAATTCATAGATGAATGGCTTTATAGTTTAAATTTAGCAAACTATCATCGCAATCGTCAATTTTATTTAGAGTGAACAAAGGAATAAGTGAGCAACATAAATCACTAGAAAAAGAATGACTTTTAGTGACGAATGTCGCCACTGAAAGTTAGACTTTCAGTGACGACAAAAGTGTCGCCACTAAAGGTATAACTTTTAGTAGCTACAATTGCTTGTCGCCGCCGAAAATTTAGAGATTTCAGCGGTGATTCTCATGTATCGCCACTAAAAGTCTTGTTTGCAATTTTTCAAAATTTTAGTTTTTTTAAACTTATGATATTTATACAATAAATATGTTTATTGATGTAATTTCTTATATAAAATAAAGTAGTTCCTTAGATTATTGTGAGATAAAGAGAGTTTGAGAGATAGTGTGTTGTGTATGAGAGTAATTCCTCGAATTATCGATGACAATAAAACTCATTCATCGGTTCATGAAGATAGTAATGAAGAGGATGTGTTGTGTATGAGAGTAATTCCTCAGATTATTGATGACAATAAAACTCATTCATTGGTTCATGAAGATAGTAATGAAGAGGATGTGCTTGATGACTATGATAGTGATATCGAAATAAAAAGTAACACAAAAAATGAAGTACAAGAGAATGAATCAAAAGATACTGATATAAGTGATAGCACCTCAGAAGAATCAATTGAATTAAATTATTATCTCTTTATGATAGCTTTTACTAATTTGTACATTGAGACTTTCATTGGCGACATCTTTTGCCGCTGCTGAAAGTTGAACTTTAGTGGCGACTTTCTCTGTCACCACTAAAAGTCATACTTTAAGCAACAATATTTTTGTGTCGCCACTAAAGGTCATACTTTTAGCGATGATTTTTTAGTTGCCTCTAAAGGCAAGACTTTTTTTAAGGCAATTTTCAATTAATAAGGAAAGCTTCCATTTTTTTCTTTCAATGATTTTGTGCTTAAATTGATACTTTAATTTGAAACAAATGATACATCCACACTTAAATTTTCCAAATGGTCAATTAGACAACGCAAAACAAATATATATTAGATATAATCACATTTTTTTTGCCTAAGAAATATACTTAAATATATTTATATCATGGAATATGCTTTTTTTTAATACTATCTTGAAATATAAGATGAATCATATAATTTAATATTTAATTTTTATAAATTAATACTAAAAACAAAAATAATAAAAAATAGAAAATGTATTATAAAAATTTAGCAATAATCTTTCAAAAAAATTAAATAATTATTTTAAAATGAAAAAAAAAATTCCAAGTAAGAAAAAAATACATATAATCTAATTTAAAATTAACTTTCTTTTTTTGAACTATCTATATATATAAATTATATTAATATCTAAATTAATATATGTGTGTGTATTAATAATATATTTATATTAATATTAATAAAATTTATCAAAACAAACATATTCATAAAGATTTAATATATTATAAATAACACAGTTGTGTGTGAGATGTTTAACAATATATATATATATATATATATTTCTTTTTTGACATAAAGGATACCAATTCATCTTAGCTCACATGGTTAGGAGCTGCCCCCCTTACCAAGGAGGTCCTAGGTTCAAACCTAGGTATGGCACTTGTGGGAGAAAAATATTGGTGGGTGACATGGCGGTGGCGACTTTTGTTGCCTCTGAAAGTTGACTTTTGGCGGCAACACTAAAGTTGCCACAAAAGAGTGACTTTCAGCTGCAACATTTATCGTTGCCACAAAAGCTATTTGTCGCCGCTGAAACCATACTTTCAGTGGCGACTCATTTTGTTGCCGCTAATAGTATCAGCAACGGTCGTATCAGTAGCGACTAGGCGGTGACAAAATGTCGCTACTGAAAACTCTCAGTAAAGTTAAATATTTTGTAGTGAATATGTTGTCATTGTATGCTTCTTAGTTGTTATCGGACTTTTGAGTGATTAAATCCCTACATTAAAACTTTAGTAATTCTCCCTTTTTTTTGTTGTAAATATTATGTGTGAGTGTGTCAAAGGAAGAAATCTTATATAACTCAAGATTTAAAACACCCTAGTATATACTAAATTGCGAGCTTGAGTTAGTAAAAAAAATAATAAGACGATTCTTTGAATTGATGGCTAGATATGACCGTTGGAGCTTTAATTTGTTATAATTGTCTGTTGAATATATCCTAAGGACAGTGTTATTGGACATGACTTGAACTGTTTGTTTATTGTCTTTCTATAGGTGCTGCCGCTAACAACCCGTATAGTGTGAGGTACTGATGCTAAAATTTTCTATGTTACAAAATTAAAAAGAAAACCAAAAGAAAATTCCTTCATATGAAATCTAACCGTTCTTAATATATATATATATATATATATATATATATATATATATATATATATATATATATTTGTGAATGGCTTGAACTAAGTATCGAGCAAGGTTACCCAAATCCTCACACAAGCTTATCGTCAAGGGTGGAGTTGTCAGTTTCACCAGCTGGCTTTGAACGAGAAAAGAAAATTATTGTACCTATGTCTTTGTATCTATCATTCATTTGGGCAATCATTTTCTCGTTTCAGTACGTTTGAATTATTATCTCAAAAAGAAACAAAAAATCGTAAGAGTTAGGCCCATTTGGTTCAATACATTTTCCTTTATTTGTTTGCTGGACGAGATTTTTGTCCCCTGGAAACTAAATTTCTAAGCAAATTAAGCTTGAAAATATTATTTCTGAATGATTTTTGCTGCGATTTTCTGGTTGCAGAAATATAATTCCATGAATTTGAGAAGAAGAATTATCACTATTGTTTCTATATTTTTTGGCTTTCTACTTAACAGCTAATTCATATATACTAAACAAAAATCATATTAAGATTTCACTAGAATTTTCTGTATTACTAAACAGACTTTTAAATCACATTTCTGTTTCTTTTCATATTCTAACTGATTTTCCATTTCCAGTTCCATTCCAATCAAAATGCTTTCTACCATTGAAAATTCCAAACAATATTCTCTTCACTGTGATGTCCCCAAGTTCTATTGTGTGCTGCTCTAAATTTTATTTAATAAATGGCTGATCAGTTTAATCCTCTAAAAGGGTAAAAAGAAAGAAGTGGGAAAAGAACAACTAATAAAATTATTAAACGGGACTGTTTGCGTAACAATATTTTCAGCTTATCTGACGTGTGATCCATGCTTATAGGTCCAACTCTTATCTAATAAAAATAAAAAAGTACGAATATAAAAATAATAAATTTATAAAATTACTACTAATAAAAAATTATATAGAAAAAAAGTGATCGCCTACATTCATTGAAGGAGAGACTTTACCATGTGCTTTTGTAAAAGAGTTTATCGTGTCAGGAGCTCAGAGTTGATATTGCCAATAATAATTCCTACCTTTTCCTATCTTAAAAGGTAAAGTGACATTACCATTGAAATAATTTAATAAAAAAATATTTATGCTTTGTATTTAAAAAAAGTGATCATGCAACAATAGCCCATTTTTTATTTTTGAGGTACAATAATGTGTCGAGTCACTGGCGTGTAATTTGGAATAAATAATGGTGATATAAATGTATAAAATTGTATAGATATAACTCATTTTTTATTTAGTTCCTTTTTTCTCTATTCTTATCTAAATTACACCAATTTGATTTGTTGGCCTCACACCCCTCTCCCCAATTTCATTCAATAATTGTACGCGCATGCCTCTTTTTGTAAAAGAAAAATCAAGCGACTCGATTAATATCATTAATTTCAAGAAAATAATATTTCTACTAGATTCACAGTGTAAAAGCATCCATTAAGAAATGTCCCCGTCTTCCCGCATATATATTAGGGGATTATACTATGTATAACATTAATGTTTGCAGTAATTTTCTCATCACCTTACTTGAACAGGACCTGTTCTATAGGCTCGTTTGTCTCCTTTTGTTTCAAGGAAACAAGAACAGTGTAGACAACCCTACACTTTGAAACTAACCAAACTTTTAAAACAATACCATATAGTCACATGTGTAATATATCACAAATTTAAAATTTGATTCATCATTTTTAATATTATTCAGTAGGCTTAATATGTTGCTAAGGGTGTATAGGTATCCTCTTATTTCGAGACAATCTTGTTCAAGGCACAAGTACTAAATTTTGACACCTCTTAATAACCACTAGGACTTCATGTCATGTCATCACATTTTCCTTAAGTTTTATAAAATCTCTCATATTTTTGTTCATAATTTGGATACTCAAGAAAGGAAAATTTACATTTGACTTTTGTAGTACATCATGGCACAAGTATGAACATTTTGATAGTAGATTCTTATGATTTTAATGTTATTTCTTTGTAGGAATATTTTTATACAATGATCAAGTGATTATAGCCACTTTGCTAAGCTTTGGAAGAGTTGTTTAGTGATGAGAGAAGCATGGGAAAATCAATTCAGCAACAAGGAAACAAAATTGAAACAAAACAGAGGAGGGCCTAGGCCTTGCTTTTAGCGCCTAGGCCTTCATTCTTGACTTATCGGGTGTTCTTGGGAGCTCTTGGCTGTTCTAGGGCAAGGATTTTCTTGGAGATTGAGTTGGGGTTTGAAGTAATTTTGAAGAGATTTGGGCTTCATATCTTGGTTCTTCTTCTCCATTCTCCTGTCCTTTTCTCTTGTTCAATATTTGTGCTGACATTGGTGTATTTTCTTATGGGTTTCTTGAACATGTGTAGCTAAAGCTATGATTCTTGGATTATTTTGAACCCTTGTATGAATTAATTCTTGATTACTCCTCTCTTTTTGTGATTAATGATGTGTGTGTGTGTGAGAGAGAGAGAGAGCTTATTTTACTCTTTGCCTATTGCTTTTAAGTGCTTGATCACTATTTAGATGTTTTGTTCACTTGATTAATGCTTGAGAGGACTAGGTTGAGTGTAGAATTTGGGTAAAATTGTGTAAGAACTTGAAGTTTGCATAATGAATGGATGGTTTTGTAGGCAAGCTAGAGATATACTTGTCAACCTTGCATAGTCACATTAGGATTTGTGCTTGAAATTTGGATTTCATTAATTGTAACAAGAGATTGAGCAATTCATGAAATTAAACACTTGTTCTTGACTTGAGAAACCTTTTACAAGTACTTTTTAAATCTTAGACTAACACATAAATTTATCAAGAGCATTTATGTGAGGGGGATAAACAATCCTAGAGTCCATTTTTTATCCTTGAAGTCCAAGAATCACTTGTTTATATTAATTTTTAGTTTTGATATAGGTTTGTTTTGCAGCTTCTCTTCGTTCATGAAATTTGTGTTGCTCAAACTAGGCAAAAGTGTGATAATTGATAATTGACCTAGTTTTGAAACCAAATCCTCATGAGAATGATTCTTTAGTTATCACTTTATTACTTGGCACAACCTATGTATTTGTGGTGCAGACACCTCTTCTAGTGGGATTCAAATATTGGTTTGCCATATTGTAAGGGCTAGCCCCTTATATTAGACTAAACCCCGTTGATAATTCAGTAAGCTTAATTGTTATTTGGGAACGCTTAAGAACAATTAAATGGGCTAACAATGAGTATTGTATTATTGGGCTTAGGAATTTAAGAGAAGATTTCGAAAATCCGTTTCTGTACAGTTTGTTGCCACAAAGATTCGTTGGCCTAAAGGAATACACGAAAATTTGCATAGCCTCTGTACGATATAAAAGTCAACTAATCGAATTCTCTTATCAAGCTGTACATATCAATATTTCTAGCGAACATTCCTCTCAATCTTTAAGTTCATTTTATTGCCTAAATCTAGACAGTTGACAAATTCCTAATTTTATTATATATTTTTATATTTTATTTGAGGATTTTGTCATAATAATTGAGATTAAAATGCCTTTTTTGTGCTTAATTGAGATTAAGAGTAAATATATTAAATTAGGACTAAAAAGGGAAAAATTATCATAAAATTTTGTAATTACTCTTAATCATGTACTTTTGAGAAGATTTGATGTTGGGTAAATTATTTTTACTTGTAGGAACTTGGAAAATTTGGACTAAATCTGAAAATAGCAATTTGGGGTTTGAAATTCAGGAATGACATTTTGATCCCATGAATTTGTAAAATGACAATTCAGTCTAGCAAAACTCAGTTTTTGGCATAGTAGGTCAGATCTTGAATGAAATTAAAATAGAACCAAAGAGCTAAAGGCGGAGATTAAGAGACAGCCGCAACACAGGACCTCCGAACCTTCCTCCTTTGCTCTTCATCACCTTTGTCTTTCTCTCTCGCTGGCCGCACTATCCACCACCCCCATAGCCGCCGGTGAGCTTCGTCCTCGACTTCTCCAACCGCTCTGAGATTTGCTTAAACCAGATCGAGATTTGACAGACACAGCAGTGGTGAGATAGAATCAGAGTTTGCGAACCAGAGTTTCATCATCATCGAAACTTCATCTTCTTCACGAGCTTGGTCCCATCACGTCTATCCGTCTTCTTCACCACCAGACACTAGTTCAGATCTTGAGAGACAGCCGTGGTGAAACAGACAGGGTGCGCACTCCACCATTGATTTTGGACCATTCGCCACTGTGATATGTTTTTAATCTATCATCATCATCATTTACGCACTACCAAGCTCAGCTGCAGCTAAGGATGAACAGAGAAGCAGATTTCATTTTCCTTCTCTGGCTTTCTACAGTCTCGGCCGTGGCTCCTCTGCTTTTTATTCATATCAAATTCAACACCAACATTCCTTTATTCAATATTAATTGGTTACTTTAATAGCTGATTGACATGTCTGAAATTGGGGAATTGTTTTGTGAAGCTAAGTTGATGGTGGGCAGTGGCTAATTCTGCCAATTCCTTGTAGCAAATGTAATGGCATGAACTTAGAGTTTCAATAGGTGAGTTTTTGCTTTTCCATTTCTCTAATTCTATATTGTAATTGTGATTCTTAGGTCTTAGGATGAATTTCATGATGTTGAATTGATTTATTTTAAAGTATTTGGAGAATTGGATGTGGCTTAAACCATTGTTAAATACTTGACATTGTGGTTAATTAGCTTAATTATCATTTCTTTGTGCTGGTTAGTCATTGAATTGATGATTTTGTGAACGTTTTGTGCTAATTTCAAGGTAGCTTGGTTAGTGGATCAGTA
This sequence comes from Inga laurina, assembly GCA_963855925.1. Taxonomy (NCBI): domain Eukaryota; kingdom Viridiplantae; phylum Streptophyta; class Magnoliopsida; order Fabales; family Fabaceae; genus Inga; species Inga laurina. The sequence continues at coordinate 7,030,887 of OY979702.1, forward strand.
GTGTCTTGTGTTTGCATTGGTTAGTTGAATGTGAATTTATTAATTGTATTTAGCATTGGGTTTTAGCATCATTAATCTTGATTTTTCATATGGGTGGCCATTGTTAAATTGAGATCAATGAGAAAATCAAATGGTAATGTGAGGTGGCTTGATTATTGGATCCAAAGCTAAATATGATTTTTAAGTTCATTTAAGTGCTAGAATTCTTAATCAAACTAATTTAGAAAGATTAATATGCAATGTGACATGATATTAATCAATCTATGTTAGGCCTAGTTTAAGGGGTGGCCCTTAGAGTCATTTTGGAGCTAGCATGACTAAATCTCCGATATTCATTTTAAGTGAGGATTGTTTGTTCCATTACTATGAGGGATTGTTTATTCCATTGTTGATTTCCTTATTTCTTCCATTTCATTAATCTCATCATCATTCCTTTACACTTTTATTCCAAAAATCCAAAATTATTAGTTTTAAAGCATTTTAGTTTAATTGCAATTTAGTTGTTAGATAAAAAGTTCAAAATCATTTTTTTAACTTGTTTTATGCCAATCATCACACTTAGTTTCTAGGTCATTAATAAAAGGCTCTTCAAGAGATGATCTAGGGTTGTACCCTATATTGCAATCTTTGGTTTAATTTTGAACTGGTTACCAAGGCAAAAGCCGACAACGCCTAATCTTCAAGTGACGCCGTTGCCGGGGAGCCAAGTAATTGGTTCTCTAGTAGCTAAGTGTCAATCTTTAATTGATTTGAAGAATAGGCATTGTCGGCTTCGCATCTTGGTAACCTCATCAAAAATTAAACCAAGAATTGCAATATGTGGTGCAATCCTGGATCGTCTCTCGAAGAGCCTTTTATTAATTACCTATAAACTAAGTGTGATGATTGGTATAAGACAAGTTAAAATGATTTTTGAGCTTTTTATCTAACAACTAAATTGCAATTAAACTAAAATGCGTTAAAAAAACTAATATTTTTGGATTGTTGGGATAAAAATGGAATGTAATTGAAATTGGTTTTGCAAAGTATGATTAAGCCTTATAGAACAATGAATTTCATCTATCATGTGTTTCAAAATATTTTTGGGAGTGTGCTAGTTTGACAAAAATGCTCAAAAGACCCTTGAAATGTAGAGAAGAGGGAAAAATAAGTTCTTCATCTTGTTCAACAACATTAAAAAATTCCAAATCATGCTTGCCAACACTTGAAATAGAGGAAGAATCATATAAGCAATCATTAGGTTCACACTTGACTACAATTTGAGCATCCAAGCATAATTCATCATTCTACATAATGTCATGCTTAATGTGTTCATCACTCCTATAGCTAGGGAGAAGAACATGTTCATCATACATAGAAGCATTAATAGTTCAAGCAACCTCATCAACTACACAACTAATATTAGAGATATCAAAGTGAGCAATTTCAACATCAAGCATTTGAGGGAATTCTACCACAATTTCTTCATCCACCTCATCATCATTCACAACATCAAGAATAGTAGTAAGGAGAGGGTCAACCTCTTCAAGAAGAGGAGGAATAGTACCATTGTTTAGAAGTGGCTCCTCCGGTAGTTGAAAATGTACTTGCTTCTTTTTTACATCTTTTGTGGGAGTATGCACTGGAGGTATGACATCTTCCACTTCTGAAGTGGCATGTAGCTTTTGCTCTTTGGTTCCCTCATCCTTGGAGTCATAAGTCCATAAAGCTCCTTGTTATCCTCCGGTCTTTATTATCCATAGCACATGGTCAACAAATGCCTTGATAAAGTCTTCGATCTCCTCCATTCACTTGGAAATCAAGTTTTCCTCGTTAAACATGAACAACTTATAGTATTCAACCTTGAGCTCATCATATATTCTTCTCAATGCACGAGTTCTGTCATCCATGTTTGGCAAGGTGAGAAAAGCATCAAGTGCACTAGGTTGAGGTGTATGACATTGTGGACGAGGTTCATAGAATGATGGAGAAGGAGGTTCATAGAGAGGTCTACAAGGCATGGAAGTAGGGGGAAATGAGGGAAGATGAAATGGAGATGATGGTTCTTGATAGAGGGGAGTGGGTGATTCATGATGGAACGTGTAGGGTGAAGAAGCATGGTTGAAATGGGATTGAGGTAGTTGAAAGGTGGGTTCAAGGCCAAAATTGGAGGTTTGTGGACAAGATTATTCTAAATATGGATGAAGATACTAAGGTGGTTGAGAATAAGTGGCTCCTCCTTGATAATTTATGTTTGCTCGGAAGGAATCCAATTCATGTTGAAGCAAATCAAGCTTTTGAGAATATGCAAGATTAGAAAGTGCTTCATGTCTCCAAGTGCCATCAGATTCATCCAAGAATTGAAAGCTTGAAGTTCTATCTTTCCCTGAAAAGAAATACATAGGGGGATTAGTGTAAAACCAAAACTTATGATCTTTATTAGACCAAGCCATTAAAATCACAATCAATTAAATCCCAATGAATTCTAAGTCCTAAAAAGTCCTAAAAATGCAAATGAATCCTAAAAATTAAAAGAAATCAAAGAAGAACACTCAAAAACTAACCGAATGAAAAATCTGAAAAAATTCTAGAAAATAAAGAAAAATTCGAAAAGTGATCAAAACGATGGAATTTGACTAAAATCCATCACACCCAATAGCAAAGCTATTGGTCTTGTTTAAAATAACCTAAAACTTTAGAAAACCAAAGCTCACAAATTTCTGGGCAAAATTTTCGAAAATTGACAGCAAGCTCAAATATAGGTGTAACCAAATTTTAGCCAAACTCTAATCAATGTTCAAGTGTATAACATTCAGTTCCAACCACAAATCAAGTGCATACAAGAATAAAAATGCAAAAAGAAAGGAAAATCAATATATTTGTTTGTATTTCTTCAAAATATTCTATGCAAAGATGCAATACGCTATGGTATGCTAAAGAAAACATGCAAAATGAAAAACTAACTAAAACGCAACCTAAACTATGACTAATTATATAGAAATCCTAAAAGCTCACCCCAGTCAAAAGTACTTGACACTTAATTACTAGGAAACCGATTTCTTGGCTCCTTGGCAATGGCGCCACTTGAAGAATAGGCGTTGTCGGCTTCGCATCTTGGTAACCTCCTCAAAAATTAAACCAAGAATTGCAATATGTGGTGCAATCCCGGATCGTCTCTCGAAGAGCCTTTTATTAATTACCTAGAAACTAAGTTTGATGATTGATATAAGACAAGTTAAAATGATTTTTGAGCTTTTTATCTAACAACTAAATTGCAATTAAACTAAAATGCTTTAAAAAAAACTAATATTTTTGGATTTTTGGGATAAGAATGGAATGTAATTGAAATTGGCTTTGCAAAGTATGATTAAGCCTCATAGAACAATGAATTTCATCTATCATTTGCTTCAAAATATTTTTAGAAGGGTGCTAGTTTGTCAAAAATGCTCAAAAGACCCTTCGAGCTAGCTTGAGTTAAGTAGATCAAATCTCCCACACCAGGCAAGACTTAATCCCTCTAAATGAAACTCAATACAAAACACTAGTAATTGCAATGAAAGTCCCTCAAAATGTCAAACCTCAAACACCATTAAGTCTAGTGCATTAATCAATGATTATTCCTAGACCTAGAAAATAATCATTTCTTAAAATACTATTAAAAACCACTTTGTAATGCAATTTATAAAATCACTAAGTTCTCTAAAATACCAAACCCTATCAACCAATGAGTATAACACCGAAAGAGAGGAACCCCTACTCTAGAGATGTTATTAAGCATTCTTAGTGTGTGATTGTGAATTAATTGATGCAATTGGTTCCAAAGTAACCCAAAATCAACTCAATATCCAAACAATACCGTGCAAGATAATAGAGAATCAAGAGAATTACAATGAAACGTATATGTAACCACAAATATTGATGAGCACAATGTTCAACCTAAACTAATTCAAATCACAAAGTGGTTCAAACAAAGATTAAACCAAGTATATTAGTCTTAACTACAAATTACAACTCCTTAAACCAAAGAAATCACAAATATATAGTCAAGCTAATAAAGTAAAATAAAACTCCCCTTTTGTAGGTTAAAGCATCAAGACTCAATCCCTTGCTATAGGAAAACATAAGCTTAACCACTGCCACTCATGGAATCAACATCTCCAAATAATTCCAAGAGTTCAGACATATAAAACACCAATTAAAAGGGACTCATTAATATCTTTGGTGAATTAAAAAATGTTGGTTCTGTATATAATATGAACCAAGAGCAGAGGAGCCAAGAGTTAGAGAAGCCAATAGACAGAGAAGCCACGGGTCTGGAAACAAATGAGATTGTGAGAAGATAAGGCTCGCTGGAAGTGATAGATGATGGAGGAGGTGAGCCAATGGTAGTAATGGAAGATGCAGCGAGGATGGTGGCTTTTGTCTCTGCCACGCCAAATCGGCCCCCAACCTTTCTTAACTCCTAGCTCACTCCTCCTCACCCACGACCCATATCTTCCCTCTCGAACTCTCAGCTGTCTAATTCTGTTCTGATCCTCATGCTCCAACTCACTTCCCCTCCTCTGGTAGGTCTTTCATTTAATCCTAGCTCCCCAGTCTGATTGCGGCAGCTCGTCCTTAATGGCATCTCAGCACTCGTCGGTGACGGAAATGATGGTAAGGTTGGAGTAAATGTCGCTAGTGAGTATGGAGGGCGATGGAGTAGTTGAAGATGTGAAGGTGGAGATGATCAAAGTGGAAGGTGAAATTTGAGAAGGTTGCGGTGTTGTGCTCTCTGCTTCTCTCGGCTCTGTCCCTGCAATATTAAAGTTAGAGGTGGTAATTCGGGCCAGCTCGCAGGTTAGGAGCAAGCCCACGCGGGTTGCAGGCTATGACTGGGCGGGATGGTGTAGCTTGCCGCCTTTGCCAACTGGCTAAAGCTGGTTTAGGCAGGCTGGCAGCCATTCTTTTTTAAATTTCACTCTTTTGTAAAAAATTTTTACTCTCTTTCCCTTTCGCTTTCACCTGCTCATATCACACTTCTTTTCTTTTATACATTTGTGTTATGAAGTCTAGTTCATTCTTACTTTCCTTTTTTTTTTCATCTATTCACATCACAAAACTATCTAAATGCATCTCTTTTAAATTTAATAATAGTAGAATAAATAAATATAATATGAAAATAAGTGTCAGATATAAAGTATGGAGAATTAATTAAACACATCATCAAAGGAAAGGAGATAAGAGACCAAGGGTATTTGAGAAAAAAACTAAAAAAATAAATAAACAAAGTGGGCCAAGCCCCCAGCCCACGGGCTAGCCCGCATTAGCCCTGAGCTTGTTTAGCCCGAAATCAAACTGGCCACCATTTCGGCAGCTTAAACCCGTTTATTTTGGGTGGGCTAGCGGGTACGGCCCAAATTACCGCCTCTAATTAAAGTCTTCAACTGATTTCATATCTAACCTATAGTGCCGAAAACGCTGAGTTTTGCTAGACTAAAATGTCATTTTCCAAATTCATGGGCAAAATGTCATTCTTGAATTTCAAACCCCAAATTGCTAGTTTTAGATTAAATCCAAATTTTTCAAGTACCCACAATAAAAAATAATTAACCCAACATCAAATATTCTTAAAAATAAAAAATTAAGAGTAATTTCAATTTTTATGACAATTTTTCCTTTTTAGTCCTAATTCAATGTTTTTACTCTTAATGCCAATTTAATTACAAAGAATGCATTAGAAGCTCTATAACTATGACAAAATCTTCAAATAAAGTATAAAAATATATAATAAATTTGGGATTTGTCAAATTGTACCTTGAGCCTTTAGTTTGCATTTAGTTAGTTTAGGTAGCTTTGCATGTTTTTCATAGCATATTGTATCTTTCAATAGAAAATTTTGCGAAAACACCAACAAATATCTTGATTTTTCTTTCTTTTTGCATTTGCATTCTTGCATTTTGTCTTGCATACACTTGATTTGTTCTGGAACTCAATGCTATACAATTGTAAATCGATTAGAGTTCATTTAAAATTCGGTTACGTCTATAGTTAAGCTTGCTGGAATTTTTTTGAAATTTTGCCCAGAAATTTATGAGCTTCAGTTCCCTAATGTTTTGGGTCATTTTAAGCAAGATAAAAAGCTATGCTATTGGGTGTAGTGAGTTTTTGACAAATTCCATCGTTTTGACCACTTTTCGAATTTTTCTTTATTTTCTAGAATTTTTTCATATTTTTCATTAGAATAGTTTTTTTTTAAATTTTCTTTGATTTCTTTCAATTTTTAGGATTCATTTGCTTTCCTCACCTTGCCAAACATGGATGACAGAACTCGTGCATTGAGAAGAATGTATGATGAGCTCAAGGTTGAACACTCTAAGTTATTCATGTTGAATGAGGTAAATGTGATTTCCAAGGAGCAGAAAGAGTGAATAGAGTATATCGAAGGCTTTATCAAGGCATTTGTTGACCATGTGCTATGGATCAAGACCAGAGGAGAAGATAGAGCTCCATGGACTGATGACTCCAATGATGAGGGAACCAAAAAGCAAAAGCTACATGCCACTTCACAAGTGGAAGATTCCATACCTCCAGTGCTTACTCTCATAAAAGATGTAAAGAAAAAGCAAGTACATTTTCAATTTCCAGAGGAGCCATTTTCAAACAATGGTACTATTCATCTTCTTGAAGAGATTGACCCTCCTCTTACAACTATTCTTGATATTGTGAGTGATGATAAGGTGGATGAAGAAATTGTGGTCTAATCCCCTCATATGCTTTATGTTGAAAATGCTCACTGTGATATTTTTAATAGTAGTTGTGTAGTTGATGATGTTACTTGCATAGTTAATGCTTTTATGTGTGATGAACATGTTCTTTTCCCTAGTTCTAGGAGTGTGATTAAAACATTAAGCATGACATTATGGAGAATGATGAATTATGCTTGGATGCTCAAATTGTGGTAAAGTGTAAACCTGGTGATAGCTCAAATAATTGTCTAATTGATTATTGCTTACATGATTCTTCCTCTGTTTTAAGTGATGGCAAGCATGATTTATAATTTTTTAATGCTATTGAACAAGATGAAGAACTTATTTTTCCCTCTTCCCTACATTCTACTTTTGTTTATTCATATGAGGGTGGAATGTCATGTGTTGTTTGTGCTGAAATTGATAATTGGCTTTCTACTTCACATGACCTTGATTCTTCATCTAGTTCAATTGATAACATTAAAGTGCATGCTACACTTGATAAAGGCCTTGACAATTGTGTATCTTTTGATCCCTCAAAATTGCCTGTTTTAGGCTGTCCAATAAGGAAAGATTCAATGATTTTGAATGAGAAAATTGTAAATGAAAATGAATCTTTCGATTTAGTTCTTTCTTGCGATTTGCCACCTGATATAAAAAATGAAAATAATTCTTTTGAAATTTTTGGTGGTGATAGCTTGATCAATTCTTTTTCTTCCATTCTTTTACCTCCCATTTCCTGTGATTGCAAAAGTGATGTAATGCACTCCAACACTAAGTTGGATTCTGTATTTTCCTCATTGCAAGTACAAGAGAACTTGAAAATGTGACTACTTATTCAATTCCTACTGAAGGGAACCAAATTGATTTTCTTGGTTGTGAAATTTACTTGGAGAATCTAGTTCCTATGATGGCAATGTTTTATTTTAAATCTCTCTATGTATTTATTTCTGGACTGGATACTGTCACTGGTCTAGTGTTTATTTTACAGGAACCTTCACTACCAAGGGGGTACACTTTAGGAGAAGTAGTTACAGAGAAGAAATGCATGTTTCTCATCCTGGATGAGAACTTCTCCTGCAAGAGTCTAAGGAGATTTAAGCCTTAGGTTGTCTCTTTCCTCACTTATTTTCTTTATAGTTTTAATGATTCTATGAGCTTAATTGTTATGTGAAGAGAATAAGGGTAGGGAAGACAAAACCATTAGTAAAAGGTATATTTTTTTTTTGTTATTCACCCCTTAGGCTTTGAGATCTTGTCATTCCTTTGCCCTTAGGTTTTGCAGTGAGGACAATGCAAGATTTAGGTGTGGGGGAGAGGTTAGGATTTACGTCTTGTGTGCTTCATTGTGCTTAATTTAAAAAATGTATCATTTTCAACAAAAAAAAAATCAGAAAATTGTTGTTCCAAACCACAGTTTTGAATTTTGACTAGTCCTTGTTTTAGAAATTTGTCTAAATACTTATGAGAATTGCATATGTTCTTGGTTGATTTTTAATGAATTAATTGATTATTGCTTAGAGTTAGCATTTGGATTGGTTGAGTTAATGCATTTTGATCAAGCTAATGTTGAATTAATCTTTGTGAATGTGATTTTGAGAAGAAAACTTTTGTTGGAAGGATTTTGAGTCTAACTTTCACTCATTAATGTGTGTTTGCCACCTATTCTAGTGTACCTCTAGAACTTGTTTAAATTATTTTTTAAAATCACATTTGCATTTAGATTAATGAATATGATAGGGGCATTCATTTCATTACCCTTTATCCCAAACACAAACCTTATACACTAATCCATTGTGAACCCCCGTTGAGCTCTTCACATTCCAAAATCTATCATTTATTATCAAGCACTATGTATGCATCCCATTTGCATTAGATTGACCACCAAACATCATTGAATTGCCATTAATATTGTTGGTACGAAGAAATGCCATTTTCATACATTATATATAAAAAAAACCAAAAAAAAAGAAGAAAATAAAAGCATGGAAAAAAAAGAAAGGAAAACATATTTAAAAATTATAGAAAAAAATAAAAGAAGAAATAAAAAATAATAATGCATTTGTTTTGATTGGCAAGGAGATGTGGTTATTTGAATAATAAAAAAAAGGATGCCATTGTATACATTTGTGCAAGCATAGTACTAGTTGTTTCATTATCCCTTCCATAAGACCATTTCTATCATTACAACCCTTTTAAAAGTCCCCTTGATTCATGAGTCTAGGTGCTATATAGTAGCGGAGAGAGAAGAATTTCTACAAGCATATGGTAGGATCTAGTCTATGTGGTATTGAGCGAAATTTCCTATACTTGTGAGAGGCATAAAACACTTGAATCCTTGAGTGTTCTTTTGTGTACATTTATTTGATTAATTGTGCATTAATTTGGTCTATTTGCATTATCCCATGATAAAACTTGTGTTAGCTTGATTAGTGATTATTAATTAATTCATTGACTCCAATATTGAGCATTTGAAGTTTTCATTTGTGTTTAGTTTTGAATTGATTAGTATTTTGCTTAGAAGTGCAAAAGTTTAAGTTTGAGGGAATTGACAAATCCCTAATTTTATTATATATTTTTAAATTTTATTTGTGGATTTTGTCATAATAATTTAGCTTAAAATGCCTTTTTTGTGCTTAATTGAGATTAAGAGTGAATATATTAAATTAGGACTAAAAAGGGAAAAATTGTCATAAAAATTTGTAATTACTCTTAACCATGTACTTTTGAGAAGATTTGATGTTGGGTAAATTATTTTTACTTGTAGGAACTTGGAAAATTTGGACTAAATTTGAAAATAGCAATTTGGGGTTTGAAATTCAGGAATGACATTTTAGTTTAGAAAAACTCAACGTTTTTGACACTGTAGGTCAGATCTTGAATGAAATTGAAATAGAACCAAACAACTAAGAGGCGGAGATTAAGAGATGGCTGCAATGCAGGACCTCCGGACCTTCCACCTTTGCCCTTCATCACCTTTGTCGTCCTCTCTCGCCGGCGGCACCGTGCACCACCCCCACAGCCGCTGGCGAGCTTGGTCCTCCACTCCTCCAACCACGCTGACATTTGCTTAAACCAGATCAAGATTTGGCAGACACAGCGGCGGTGACACAGAATCAGAGCTTGTGAGACAGAGTTTCATCATCATCGAAACTTCATCTTCTTCACGAGCTTTGTCCCATCACCTCCATCCGTCTTCTTCACCGCACTCCACTATTGATTCTGGACCATTCACCACCATGTTCTATTTTTAATCCATCATCATCATCATTCACACACTGCCAAGCTCAGCTGCTGCTAAGGCAGAGCAGAGAAGCAGATTTCATTTTCCTTCTTTGGCTTTCTACAGTCTTGGCCGTGGCTCCTCTGCTCTTTATTCATATCAAATTCAACACCAACATTCCTTTATTCAATATTAATTGGTCACTTTAATAGCTGATTGACATGTTTGAAATTGGGGAATTGTTTGGTGAAGCTGAGTTGATGGTTGGCAGTGGCTAATTCTCCCAATTCCTTGTAGCAAAGGCAATGGCATGAACTTGGAGTTTCAATAGGTGAGTTTTTGCTTTTCCATTTTTCTAATTGTATATTGTGATTGTGATTTTTAGGTCTTAGGATGAATTTTATGATGTTGAATTGATTTATTTTGAAGTATTTGGAGCATTGGATGTGGCTTGAACCGTTAATAAACACTTGACATTGAAGTTAATTAGCTTAATTATCATTTCTTTATGCTGATTAGTCATTGAATTGATGATTTTGTGAACATTTTGTGCTAATTGGTGGGTTGGTTAGTGGATCAATAGTGTCTTGTGTTTGCATTGGTTAGTTGAATGTGAATTTATTAATTGTATTTAGCGTTGGGTTTTAGCATCATTAATCTTGATTTTTCATATGGTTGGCCATTGTTAAATTAAGATTAATGAGAAAATCAAATGATAATGCGAGGTGGCTTAGTTATTGGATCAAAAGCTAAATATGATTTTTAAGTTCATTTAATTACTAGAGTGCTTCATCAACCTAATTTAGAGAGATTAATATGCAAGGTGGCTTGGTATTAATCAATCTATGTTAGGCCTAGTTTAAGGGGTGGCCCTTAGAGTCATTTTGGAGCTAGCATGACTAAATCTCCCATATTCATTTCAAGTGAGGATTGTTTGTTCTATTGCTATGAGGGATTGTTTATTGCATTGTTCATTTCCTTATTTCTTCCATTTCATTAATCTCATCATCATTCCTTTCCACTTTTATTCCAAAAAATCCAAAACTATTAGTTTTAAAGCATTTTAGTTTAATTGCAATTTAGTTGTTAGATAAAAAGTTCAAAATCATTTTTAACTTGTTTTATGCCAATCATCACACTTAGTTTCTAGGTCATTAATAAAAGGCTCTTCAAGAGACGATCCGGGGTTGTACTCTATACTGCAATCTTTGGTTTAATTTTGAACTGGTTACCAAGGCAAAAGCCGACAACGCCTAAGCTTCAAGTGACGCCATTGCCGGGGAGCCAAGTAATTGGTTCCCTAGTAGCTAAGTTTCAATCTTTAATTGATTTGAAGAATAGGCATTGTCGGCTTCGCATCTTGGTAACCTCATCAAAAATTAAACCAAGAATTGCAATATGTGGTGCAATCCCGGATCGTCTCTCGAAGAGCCTTTTATTAATTACCTAGAAACTAAGTGTGATGATTGGTATAAGACAAGTTAAAATGATTTTTGAGCTTTTTATCTAACAACTAAATTGCAATTAACTAAAATGCCTTAGAAAAACTAATATTTTTGGATTGTTGGGATAAAAATGGAATGTAATTGAAATTGGTTTTGCAAAGTATGATTAAACCTCATAGAACAATGAATTTCATCTATCATTTGCTTCAAAATATTTTTAGGAGTGTGATAGTTTGATAAAAATGCTCAAAAAAGCCTTTTGAGCTCGCTTGAGTTATGTAGCTTAAATCTCCCATACCGGGCAAGACATAATCCCTCTAACTGAAACTCAATACAAAACAGTAGCAATTGTAATCAAAGTCCCTTAAAATGTCAAACCTCAAACACCGTTAAGTCTTGTGCATTAATCAATGATTATTCCTCGTCCTAGAAAATAATCATTTCTTAAAACACTATTAAAACCTACTTTGTATGAAATTTTTGAAATCACTAAGTTCTCTAAAATACCAAACCCCATCAACCATGAGTCTAACACCAAAAGAGAGGAACCCCTACTCTAGAGATGTTATTAAGCATTCTTAGTATGTGATTGTGAATTAATTGATGCAATTGGTTCCAAAGTAACCCAAAATCAACTCAATATCCAAACAATACCATGCAAGATAATAGAGAATCAAGAGAATTACAATGAAACATATATGTAACCAGGTATATTGATGAGCACAATGTTCAACATAAACTAATTCAAATCACAAATTGGTTCAAACAAAGATTAAACCAAATATATTAGTCTTAACTACAAATTACAACTCCTTAAATGAAAGAAATCATAAATATATTGTCAAGCTAATAAAGTAAAATAAAACTCCCCTTTTATAGCTTCAAGCATCAAGGCTCAATCCCTTGCTCTCGGAAAAGATAAGCTCAACCACTGCCGTTCATGGAATCAACATCTCCAAATAATTCCAAGAGTTCAGACATATAAAACACCCATTAAAAGGGACCCATTAATATCTGTGGTGAATTCAGATATGTTGGTGCTGTATATAATATGAACCAAGAGCAGAGGAGCCAAGAGACAAAGAAGCCAATAGACAGAGAAGCCACAGGTCTGGAAACAAATGAGATTACAAGAAGAGAAGGCTCGCTGGAAGTGATAGATGATGGAGGAGGTGAGCTGACGGTTGTAATGGAAGATGCAGTAAGGATGATGGTTCCTGTTTCTACCATTCCAAATCAGCCCCCAACCTTTCTTAACTCCTAGCTCACTTCTCCTCACTCACGGTCGAGATCTTCCCTCTCAAACTTTCAGCTGTCTGATTCTGTTATGATCCTCACGCTCCAGCTGACTTCCCCGCCTCTCGCAGCTCTCTCTTTTAATCCCAGCTCCCCAATTTGCTCGTGGCAACTCCTCCTCAATCGAATCTCAACACTCGCCGGCGACGGAAATGATAGGGATGTTGGAGTGAATGTCACCGGCGAGTATGGAGGGCGGCAGAGTAGTTGAAGATGTGAAGGTGGAGATGATCAAAGTGGAAAGTGAAATCTGAGAAGGTCACGGTGTTGTCTGCTTCTCTTGGCTCTCCACCTATAATATTGAAGTCTTTAGCTGATTTCAGATATGACCTACAGTGCCAAAATCGCTGAGTTTTACTAGACTAAAATGTCATTTTCCAAATTCATGGGACCAAATGTCATTCTTGCATTTCAAACCCCAAATTGCTAATTTCAGATTTAATCCAAAATTTTCAATTACCCACAATTTTCAGTGAGTCATTGATTGATGATTTTGTGAACATTTTGTGCTAATTTCATGGTGGCTTGGTTAGTGGATCAATAGTATCTTGTGTTTGCATTAGTTAGTTGAATGTGAACTTATTAATTGTATTTAGCATTGGGTTTTAGCATCATTAATTTTGATTTTTCATATGGGTGGCTATTGTTAAATTAAGATTAATGAGAAAATCAAGTGGTAATGCGAGGTGGCTCCATTATTGGATCAAAAGCTAAATATGATTTTTAAGTTCATTTAACTGCTAGAGTGCTTAATCAACCTAATTTAGATAGATTAATATGCAAGGTAGATTGGTATTAATGAATCTTTGTTAGACCTAGTTTAAGGGGTGGCCCTTAGAGTCATTTTGGAACTAGCATGATTAAATCTCCCATAATCATTTTAAGTAAGGATTGTTTTCGTCATTGCTACGAGGGATTGTTTATTCCATTATTGATTTCCTTATTTCTTCCATTTCATTAATCTCATCATCATTCCTTTCCACTTTTATTCCAAAAATCCAAAAATATTAGTTTTAAAGCATTTTAGTTTAATTGCAATTTAATTGTTAGATAAAAAGTTCAAAATCATTTTTAACTTGTTTTATGCCAATCATCATACTTGCTTTCTAGGTAATTAATAAAAGGCTCTTCGAGAGACGATTCGGCCGGTTGAACCTATATTGCAATCCTTGGTTTAAGTTTGAAGAGGTTACCATGGCAAAAGCCGACAACACCTAATTTTCAACGGTTCAGATTTGTGATGAGCATATACAAAATGTGTTCCTGCAAAGGACGCTGCACATAATACAACTTGTTTAATTTACACGGTACAGCAAGGCCGGAAATCACACACACAAAAAAACTATCTTCATTCTATATTATATTAATGAATGATACTCAAGATAATTAGGATATTCACAAGGAACTAATTAACGGGGATATGTAGCCTGCCATCCCTAGCTCAAATATGAGGTGAACGTCAATCATTTTTGTTTTGCTTAGTAACATGTGAGCTCAGAAAGCAACAATGGGCAGGCCAGTTCTGAAAATTAAATCATTATATCTGGAAGAGAGACTTTATGAGAATGACGACGGCTGGAATTAATGTATATCATCAAATTATATCATAGTGGAAATTAAACAATGAGAAAAGGAAAGAATGAGAGGCAGATGTTATGAGTCCCACGTAGGGAGTCTCATAAGTAAATTGCAGTTTATAAATTCGAAGGGGCCCTCCCTTTAACTAGACTAATCTTTTGGGTTTGTGCTCTTCTTCTTTTGGATACTAGTGTTTAAAACAAACATAGTTTCATTGAAAGCTCGATCTTCATGAAGAGGGTTACCCATGGTGGATATATTATGACTTACAGGAGACCAAAAAGTGTCATGGTGTGGAGCGCCCTCCCTTTGGACTTATGTTCATAACTGCAAATTAAAGTAGACCAAGATGAACTTATGGCAGATGAAATTTGTGCCCCTATATTACTAAAAAGCATTTATCTTAAAAATTAATAAATATGCTACTAACTTTGTAAACTAGTGACATGAAAGCTTCTTTGTAAGTATGATACTTCTTGTAACCTCATGCCGTGCATATCCTTTTAAATCTTAAAAAAAGAATTGTATATCTCAAATTTGAATTAAAATGTTATTAATAATTAAAATAAGACTACTAAAAAGCTATTATGTGGATTTAAAATTTGCGTAACACCCATCTACCACTAAAAAACATCGATTATTTCACTAGAAATTTCACCTGCATCATGCTCGGACTAAACTGTTGTTGATAATTGGAAAATACGAATACTGAAAATGTATAAAGGGCGTATGAAATTTACGCTGCCCCAACTCCGATAAGACCCACTACAGGAGGAGTATTAAAGGATTCATTAATTAGCGAAGAAAACTTGTGTTTAGCTAGACAAAATTAACAAACCAGCAACAAGATAAAGAAAGTGAAGAACATGTTCTACTTGATGAGTTGAACCCACTCAAGCATTATTTTCAGGGTACAAGTACAACAAAGCAGGGAAACGCACACAAACACATACACGCATACTGATTTTATTATTATTATTTTCACACTCTGGAGATAGCCCTAGCTAGGAAAACCAAAGATGTTTATTGTGGATATTTTACACAACCATGGATATGCCAGAAGAAGCGACGTCGTTGTCACTAGCTGCTTTGACAATCTCAAACACAAGTGGCGGTACGCTTCTGTCCTGATTGACAATGAAACGTTGGTTGTTATGGGTATCAGTCTTCAAAGTAACATATCCACAGTTATCTTTATCATAACAGAAGGCAAACTTGTAATACTGATGTAGAAACAACCAGAACGAGGAACAGCAAATTCTTCAGGATTGCCAACCATCACTGGATCTCCGTCGAAGCCAAGCACATTTGTGACAACCCAACTGGGTGTGTTAGTGCATGCTTTTGATGGCAAACTAGTGAACGATATGTTTAAAGGGTAGTCCTTGGTGATGTAATTCAAAGGATATGGAGTTGAAATTTTTGTTGCCCAGCCATTATCGTACAATAATATTGCGGCGACGGCGAGTGAGCACGAGCTACTTTTACTTGCGCTAATGGTGGCAGCTTAAATTGATTCACCACCATAACCAGGTGGCAATATGTAGTAACTGCCTCCATTCTTGAGGACTTCAGCGTGTGAGTCATATATGAACTCAGCTCTGGTGAAGGCAAAGAGAGCGAAGAAGAAGAATGCAAGGAGTGCATTAGTCTTCATTGTTTCCTAGGTTTGGCTATTAGGGCTATGAGACACTTTAGGGTTTGGTTTTTGGGTGTGAGGAATTGACAAGTAGGAGCATCTATTTATAGACCTAATTCTATGTCATCGAACGCTTAAAGATATGCTTCAAATTATGTTTTTTTTTTTGGGCCTTCTGAGTCACGTGAAAACTAACAGATAAGGATACGACCTTCCCCATATAGTGACAAATCTATAGTAATTAAGGTTCTTCCAAGTTTCAATTGTGTTTGTGTACTTGTGTTGTTTTATGTCGTTCTGTGAACTCTTCTTTTCTAAACCATACATCGATGATCTATGTGCATGCGCGCGTGCACACAAGCATATTATGTTTGGTTTCGTTCGTGAGGAAATGAGAAACCGAAGCATCTATTTGTAGATGCAACAATGAGCGAACAAAAGCTCAAGCATGCAAGAAAATGAGATTTTGTTTAGGGTTTTAGTCAGGAGCAAAAGGTGAGAAGGATAAGGATGCCATAGTGACAAGTATACAAGGTAAATTAACCTCTTCCAACACTCCTATAAAATGCCAACACTTCATCTCATGAGGGTTGGAGGTGTCAGCTACCCCTCAAATTTAGGATCCTTCCCAAATTTTTTTCCGTGTCTCTTTCAATCATTAGATTCTACATAAAATGAATGACATTTTGATATCTTATGGGCAAAAGATGGTGCAGTTTTCAATTTGAAAATTGGAAAAAAATTGGAAAATACACTAGTTTTTGTCTTTAAGATATCAAAATGTCACTTGTTTTATGTAGAATCTAATGATTAAAAGAAATACAAAAAAAAAATTGGGAATGACCCCAAATTTGAGGGGGAGCCGAGGGTGCAAGAAGTATTTTCTGTTTAAACTCATTAATTTCTCGACGTGATTTCTCCTTTTGATGAGAAAAGGAGGAATGAACGTACATTATTTTAAGTGAACTTTTCATATGTCGTGCACGTTTTTTGTTTCGTTTCCTTTTGTTTTATATGTCACATTCTATGAAACACAAAATATAAATACGCGTTTTTTTTTTTTGGTAAAAATATAAATACGTGTGTTTGTGTGTGTGATCCTCCTACTTGGGTAGAACCCACTTAAGTATTAGTTGCTAAACTAAATTAAATATGAAAATAGCTAAAAAAAATAGTGGTATAATAATTATATTTTTCATTCTTAATTAAGTTTGGTCATTTATTGCATTGAAAGGAAAAAAAAATAAAATATATAAACTACCATTCTTCAAGAAGTATAATTCGGACCAGAAAGAGTAAACATTACCTGAGGGATAAATAGAAGAGTAAAATACATCAATCTCCCCTTTATTTACTCTAAATTATAAAGACATCACTTTTATTTTGAAAACCTATATGAACCTCTCTTAAAATCAAAATATATGTTGCATAGACCTCATTTCTAGTTTTGAGATTCAATTTCTTTCCACTCACCCGTTGACTATTAAATCATAATATTGACCTATTATGTTGACTAAACTACCTCTCCTAATAAAAGTATTTATGAATAATCATTTAATTACATATCTTAATCCAAAATTAGAAAAATAATTTTAATATATTTTCAAATTTTTGTCATATAGTTAAATTGATTACCACATTACCAAGTTAATTAATTTATAATTATTTTTTGATAATTTTTATCTTTTAATCGGTGATATATTAAAAATTATTTATAATGTAATATTTTAAACACATATGTTCCATAAAATGTTTTGCAATCATTTGTCCGTATTTTCAACAAAATTATAAAATAATATAATTTTGAATATATTTAATTAAACATATGTCTGTTAAAAAATTAATCATCGATCAAGTTGTTAATATTGTGTACAAGAATCTAAAATAAAAAGAATATATTAACTATCAATTTTCCAAAAAAAAAAAAATTATTTAAAAATCATTAGTTGAAAGTCTTAAAGCTCGAACTATTGAAATTCTATTTAAACTGTGTAGATTTCACCACTTTAATGAACTTTTGAGCACTGAAATTGATTCCCTTTTAATTTCGTCTTACCTTCCCTCCATCCAAACAAATATAGGGTAAATGATATCAATCTCATTACAATCGAAACGTAAATTTTTTTTGTAAGGAGTTAATCAGTCGCACATAATGCAATTATATATTTTTTACTAATCAGACCGAGGCATGTTTCATCACGATTTGTTTAGCTCCGTTTTGAAGAGTAAAAGGAACAAGGTATAGCTCAAGTACAATTACTCTTAACTAATAATATGCCGAGAAATTTTTTTATCAGTTAGCTAAATGTAAAAACCAACAAGCAGATAATTAAAGAAAGTAAAGAGCATGAACATCAATCATAGATCAACTTGAGTTGAACCTACTCAAGTATTATTTTCATGGTACAACAAAGCAGGGAAACACACACACATGCACTGATTTATTTTTTGGTAAAACGAATGCACTGATTTTATTATTATTATTTTCACACTTTGGTGATAGATAGTTAGCTAGCGAGGGAGGGAAGCCAGATATATGTTGTTGTGGATTTTTTACAGCACCATGGACAAGCCAGAAACGACGTTGTCTTCGTCTTCACTAGTTGATTTGACAAACTTGAATTGCAAGGGTTCTATGCTTCTGTCCCTCCTGACAGTGAGACGCTGGTTGGCAAGACGATCAGTCTCCAAAGCAACATATCTACACAAATCTGTTCTATAACAGAAGGAAAACTTATAAGTGTACTTTCTAGAAGAAGAAGAAGAAGAACCATACGGCCTGATGTAGAAATGACCAGAACGAGGAACTGAAAATTCCTCAGGATTGCCAACCATCACAGCATCTCCGACAATGTCAACTATATTAATGACTCTCCAAGTGGGTGCGTTGGTGCGTGTGTTGGATGGCAAATTAGCGAACGATATGTTTCTAGGATACTTCTTAGTGATTTGACCCTCTGGATACCTTTGTTAATGGCGGTACCGTTTTTTATTGCTACACTTTCAATACCACCAGATGGCACTATGTAGTAATTGCCTCCATTGTTGAGGATGTCACCGTCTGTGTCATATATATAATCAGCTCTGCTGAAGCCAAAGAGAGCGAACAAGAAGAAGAAGAGTGCACTCATTGTTTGCTATAAGGGCTATGAGAGACTTTAGGTTTGGTTTTTGTTGCCAGGAATTGAAATGCAATGGCATCTACTCATATGGCTAATAACAACATTAAGTGATAATCTTGTAATTCTTCACTCTCTAGTTTCCTTTCATAATGCTGCATCTTCTCAAATGTTTTTTTTTCTACTTATTATTAGATTCTACATAAAATAAATGATATTTTGATATCTTAAGATGATGAAATAATGCAGATTTGTACTTTTTTACAATTTAAAAAAATAATCTAAAATTGTTTTACGAATTTAAGGTGAACGTAAATAATTTTTCCTTTGCTTAGTCTAATTTTACCTCTAACTCGAATTTTCTTCATTCTTCAAGTTATTTGGCGGCAGGTACGAGGAGGGATTCAAGGTTACTAGTGTATATATATATGATGGCTCACAAAGAAATTTTCAATAACTTGATGATTGATATGTTGATTAGTACTTATTAGATTAGAAATTCTTGTGTGAACCTAGTTTGCCACGTCATTTGTGGTCTGACTAGTTAAAACACAACAACTGCTAACATTAATCCTAGTTGGCTACTCATGTATTTTATATTTTTATTTTTCTTAAAAAAAAATGAATCCCTTAATTAAGATTTCATAAGTAATGAAAAAGTGAATCTTGTGGAATCTTTTAATTTTATTAATAAACCAACTAATATTTAGGAGGTGCCAAATCGGCTTATGAGGAGTTGTGTTTTAATTGGTTAGAGTACAAATGACGTGGCAAACCAAGTTTATATAAGAATTTCTCCTTATTAGAATAAATTTTATAACAGTTCGTGAATTCCACTATCATTATCCACGTATATAGATGTAACATCTTTATCAGTTCTTGTTCAAACTCAGCGCCTTAATTGTAGGGCATATACCGTTTACAAGTTTAATGAGTTGTTGAATTTGTCTTTGTGAATATATTTTATATTAATTCGTCCATACCTAAATATAAAAGATAGATAACTAATTTTTTTATATTAATAAAATTAATTAATTCATTTAGATAGTTATTTGTAAAAAAAACGTGTATTTATAACTAAGGTTGTCAAACTTGCAAGTTTGAGCAAACTCGTAGTAATGACATAAACTTGTATCATGAATTCAAATCGTAAACTCATAATAGTTTACTTTTATCGTTAAATAAATATTAATAGTGTATAATAAAAATATAAAAAATGACAATAATTTGATTTAAATATATTTTAAATCCAAAAAATTGAAATTAAATCCATACGCATTCATAATTTATCATACTTAATAAAGAAATTTCTATAGAATTCATATATAAAGCGACTAAGCATGATCATATTGAAAAAGTAAATATGAGTTAAAGAGTGTGTTAACACGACTCAGTATGTAAATTCGCAAGTTTGGCTAAGTTTACATCTAACACGAGTTGATATGTGACTTGACACAAGTTTGTAAGCTAGAAACATAAAAATGGTAAACTCGTAAGTTTGACAATAATGTTTATAACCAAAACCTTGCTTTGTCCTTAACTAAGGAGAAAAGTGGGGAAATGAAAAAAGTACAAAATACACTTGGACAATACAATTTTATTTTATTTTATTTTTTACATTTTTGGTAAATAATAACTTTCATACATCCAAAATCTAAAATAAAGACACTAATATTCAAACTATCACTCGTTAAAAAATTACTCCCTCTGGTCCTTAATATGGGACCTAATTAGATAGTTGATGTTAGTTTTAAATGTAAGGTCTTCCACACTTTTTGTCCATTTTTCCTCAAATTAACCATATTGATATTCTCTCAACAGTAGTCAAGTAGAAGTGGGAGTGAGGGAATTATAGAAGATGTTTATGGTGTTTTGGAGAAAAAGTGTCATATTAACCAACTTAATAAACATTATTAATCTACTCAAATTAGTTAATTAGGTCTTACATTAAGGATCAGTTAGGGGGAGTATTTTATCATTTAAAATTAAGAAATGAAAATTTAAAATTTATTATTTAATAATTTTTCATACACACCGATGAGCAATCTCCCAAAACCTAACCCTTTCAATTTTCTCTTATTTTCATCCACCAATTCTCCCCTCTCCCAAAGAGAGCAACTTTTAGAGAGAGAGAGAGAGAGAGAGAGCGCAACAATTGCATGCCAGTTACAAGAATCATTAAATGGTGAAGCGGCTTTTGTGAGAGTGACGACATGGGGAATTAATGAATATGATATATAAAGCAGATCAGAGAAGATGAACGATTTTGATACTGTTTGGTAAAAGATGAATAATTCAAGTTCCAAACATGATTGATTCCTACAGGCAGTTCCAAAAATAATCATTACAAAGGCCAAGAAATTGATAGAATACTTTCAGAAACGAAACAACAAGATCGAGTTTGTGAGAGCATCAACTTTGTGAGAGCGACGACGAGGGAAATTAATGGATGTGATCATGGGATCACGAGGCGCAGAGCAGAGAAGAAGATGAAAAATTTTCTTACCGTCTAATCAATTTTACTAACTTAAAAATGATATGGGAAAATGCTCTGGAATTGAGTTTGTTTGAACTAGTTTTGTATTTTGTGCAAAAAAAAAAAGAAAACTAGTTTTGTATTATATATGGTTTGTATAAATCATAATACGTCATTTTAATAATAAGTCATTTTAAGTGAACTTTTCATATGTCGTGCACGTTTTTTGTTTCGTTTCCTTTTGTTTTATTTGTCAAATTCTATGAAACACAATATATAAATACGTGTTTGTGTGTGTGATCCTCCTACTTGGTTAGAACCCACTTAAGTATTAGTTGCTAAACTAAATTAAATATGAAAATAACTAAAAAAAATAGTGGTAGAATAATTATATTTTTCATTCTTAATTTTGGTCATTTATTGCATTGAAAGGAAAAAATAAAAAGATAAATGTATAAACTACCATTCTTCAAGAAGTATAATTAGGACCAAAAAGAGTAAACATTACCTGAGGGATACATAGAAGAGTAAAATAGAAGAGGCCTCCTACTATGCAAAAAGCTGGGGCTGAAGAAAATCAAGTTGTTCACAGATTCTCTTCAGGCGGTACACCTACTATTCATCCATTGTGATCCTGATCATCCTTTGTATGACGCTATTTCAGATACTAGATCCCTTGTTTATAGTGACTGGGAGTTGGAAATTTTCCACACTCATAGGGAAAGTATTCGTTGTGCAGACTACCTGGTGGGAACGGCGCATAGTAATCCACAAGACTACATCGAATTAGGGCTTCCCCCATTGGAATGTATTCACCTTTTTGCTTTGGATTGTGGTTCATTATCACAAGACCATTCTGTAGGGCCTAGCCTATAGATTCTGACACTTTCAAGCTTTGCTTGCCCTTGTAACAAAAAAAAAAAAAAAAAAAAGAGTAAAATACATCAATCTCCCCTCTATTTACTCTAAATAAAAAGGCTTCCCATCTATTTTGAAAACCTACATGAATATCCCTTAAAATCAAAATATATGTTGCACAAACCTCCTTTCTAGTTTTGTGATTCAACTTTTATCCATTCACTCATTAACTATTAAATCATAACATTGACCTATTTTTTTGACTAAAAAGCTCCTCTTAACATAAAGTATTTATTAATAATCATTTTATCATATATCTTTATCCAAAATTAGAAAAGTAATTTTAATATATTTCCAAATTTTTGTCATACGGTTAAATTGATTACCACATTACCAAGTTAATTAGTTTATAATTATGTTTTGATAATTTTAAATTTTTAATCATTGATATATTAAAAATTAATTTAAGCATATATGAACAGCACAAATTAATTTCCAGTAGTCGAAGCTCCGGCTGGCTGAAGCCAGAGCTTTGATGGCTGGTCGTCGGTGGCCGTTTGGCCTGGCAGCTACTAGTGACTCCGGTGACGATCAGACCTTCTT
Organism: Inga laurina; assembly: GCA_963855925.1. Lineage (NCBI taxonomy): Eukaryota > Viridiplantae > Streptophyta > Magnoliopsida > Fabales > Fabaceae > Inga > Inga laurina. Next base: position 7,053,831 of record OY979702.1, read on the forward strand.
TTTTTAATTAAAAAAAAACAATAAGAGGTTTTATTGTCTTCTTACCCACAAAAACTAATTTTCATTTTGGTCTTTGGGGATGCAGTGAAATTTCAAAATTTCATGATTTATGAGGGTTGACTGAAATAAATTTGGTACTGTGGGGTTAAACTTAATTTCTCCCTTAATTAAATGAAACAAACACAAAATCACGAAAGAAGAGACAAAACGTGTGTGTCACGGTTGATTGTGGAACACAATATCATTAATTAATTTGAGTCTAATATTTCTAGATTACTCATATAGACGAAACAAATAATAAATTCGTAACCTTATAAATTAAGAGACCAGTATTTTTTTCAAGTATCTAAAATCCACTGCAATCAATTATTCAAATTCTCTCCAACTGTGAATATCAAGTTTCCTGGCCAACATTTCACACCCTAAAACTACTAGTAATTAGAGGTAATCTTTCTCTAGCACTTTACTTAGCCTCCTAAACGTCAGAACCTTCCACAAGTAACATTATGTGGTTGGATGTGATGATAGCACCATTGTGATGAAATGGCTATAACTCACTGGAAGAACCATATCCTAAAAGTTAGTTGTTGAAATTGGAAAGTCCAAGACCTTCTAAGATCCTTTCTACAAAGTAACATTCTTGACATGGGGTCATGACTTATTTGACAAAAACCTTAGCGGCCTCGCACTAGTGGAAAAAGGGCTTTTTACACTGGTTAAAATTGTCTTTTTAAACCGGTTCTGGATCCGATCTTGATACAGCCCGTCTTAAAAGTATGTCACTTTTGAAACCGGTTTGGTAACCGGTCTTAAAAGTCTTACTTTTAAGACCAGTTGTATTAATAACCTGTCTAAAAGAAACAATTTTAAGACCGATTTTCATGAGCACTGATCTTCAAAAAACTCTTTTGTAAGGCTATTTATGTAACATTTTTTTAAGACCGGTTATAATTATAACCGGTCTTAAAAGTTATTTTAAGACCAGTTTTTATGTATAACCGGTCTTAAATTTTTATGTATAACCGGTTTCTTAAAAGTGTTATATATATATATTAATTGTTTGTGATTAGGTTAGTTACTAGAATGCATCCTTGAATTGCTACCTCCAATGCCATACTTATTAAGTGCCATATGGTGTTCAGTTTGCTTCTACTTACCATTTCCTTTTGCTTTAACCTTCTTATTGAATTGGGAACTTGTAACATGTCATATATCCTCATGTATAATGTTTTGTTTAAAACCATCATATATATATATATGCATAAATGGATTTAACCATGTCATATCATGCAACCAACAAGTCAATGCATCAAAATATACAAAAACCATGTTAAAAGGGAAAACTTTTAAGCATAAGAGGATGACAGAATAACTCTTCATGCACAAAATAGCCAATTGCCAATGATCACTGAAAAAAGGGAAAAATTTTAAGCAAATATAAAATATTATGTATATTATGAAATATAAATTTGTTTCTTACCAATGCAAATATGATGCCAAGAAACACTCAATTGAGGTTTCACTAAGCCTGTGCGATAAGTATGCGTGTCTTATAGAAGCAGTGGTCCCTTTGTCATAGAGTTGAATTGGGCATAGGAGTCCAAATTTATCAATTTTGCTAGAGTCAACCAACCTATGATGGATGCACCTACAATAATCCAAGCAGGGACATTAAATCAAAGTTTAATGGTGTCATTTGTAAAATATTAACTTCCAATTTGAGAAGATACTTACATCAAAAAGAGATGGACAATCGAAATCGTAAGTTGTTGTAGAGGAGCTATCAAGGACATTAAATCATCCCTCTCAAGATAGCATTGCGCCTCTGACTTGCCAACAGCTGACTCAGTAGCCCAATCTCTTGTTGTAAAGGACGTATCATATGCCATCAGAATCACTTGCTGCATGACATTCAATGGAGGCCATGAAACATCATGAGTGGAGGGAGGTGGAGGTGGAGGTGGAGGTGGAGGTGGCGGGGATTCCTCAGCTTGATCAGAAACAAGGCCCTTTGGCCACAAGATGAAAGAGTTGATGACATCGCCCACAACCTTGAAGTCATCAACAGGGATAGGGAGAGGTGCATCTACAACGATCACCTCTTCAACTGCCACTTTGACTTGATCATCCTTTATTTCTTGGTGGTGGACAGTTGATCTCAAGTTATGCACGCTCCCCCGTGCAACCAATCATCTCAGAGAATCCTCCACAAACAAGTCACAAGGCTCACCATTTTCTTTTCTAGGACCCTCTGATGACTGACCAATGCAACTCCCTTTAGTGCTCTGTTTACGGTTTAGGGAATGAGCCTAGGGAGCACTGGTATCTGCTTGTCTTGTGCTCGTCATGACCATCCATTCCTCCTTCACTTGCTGAACCTTTCTTCAAATCATGCATCAAATGTTGCTTCTGCCTCGGCCTTAGCTTCCCCCCTCACAGTGGCCAATATACTCTCCATCTCCTCCCTAGTCACCATACTATTTGAGGAATGGCGTGGGGGTGCTCCAAAGTAATCCCTTATGCCTACCCCTCCTCCAATCCCCTTGACATGGCCGAGATGCTCAGGTTTTCCTGTAGCTACGGTCAGGATGTCATTCCTCCCATCCGACCTAAACGATCCCTCGGCTTGTTTTCTTTTGAAGCTCCTCCTATAAGACACAGATGACAAATGTTAGTAATGAAATTTGTTTACTAAATAATTAATAACAACAAGTCAACAACAATACTTACAATTTTATCACCAACTATACAAGATTGTTCACTCGTATAAGACCCGCTCCTCTTTTGGTGAGCGAACAACCACTTCTGTTCGCGACGTATCAGAGATGGTGGAGAAAGAAGAATAGAAGGATCGGATTGTGCTGCCTCTTCCAATCTCTTCCTTTTGTCTCCCAACAAATCTTTTTCGACCTTCGCATACCCCCACGAGACATTGTATGTGGGCAATTATTCTTTCTACCACTCTCTTGGGCCTTTTTCCTTTTTTCCTATGAATAAGAAATCAAAATTAAGTCATTGTAAATAAATAAAGACAATTCATAATTCATAAGCAAATCAATTGCAAAATAAGTCAACTCATCAATGCTTCTGGAGTAGTTCGAGGCCGTCTAAATTATTGCCAAGTCTGTTCGTCAATAAAAGAATACTAATCGCACTGATTAGGAAGAGGCTGACCTTCTTCCACCTCGATAAGCACGTAATTGTTGGCTAGACTTATCTTAAACTTCCTCCAACATTCATCACAATACGTCATTATCTTTGTTAGAGCAAGCGTTTCACCCAAGAGGGGGGGTGAATTGGGTGATCTTAAAAATTTCGTTGCAAATATAAAGTTTGACGTTGAAATTAAAACAGGAAAGAGTAAGGAGAAATATCACCGAAGTGTACACTAGGAGTTATACTGGTTCGGCCACAACCACTTTGACCTACGTCCAGTCCTCAGAGCTTCTCTGAGAGTTTCACTATAACTTCCAAGATTCAGTGGGTTCTTGGCACCTCAGTACAAGCAAGTTCCTACGCCTGGACACTCGCTCTCCCTTACAAGTTGTAATCCAATCCCAACTCAAGGTTCCACAACCTTAAGTTACCTCAATAACAAATATTGAGTTTGAATGAAATATCTCTCTCACAGAGTGAATAAGAATCACTGAAGCATAGAATTACAAGTACAATGTAAAACAGAGTAATGAACTTGATGATACGTTCGTGAGTGTGTTCTTGTTCTTCTCTCTGTTTAGATGTTCCCATATATATAGATACGTTGGTAATGATTGCTGGAACATATTTTTTCATGTCCGTTGGAGCGTGCGCAGCCACTATTGACTTTTCCAGTTTTTGAAAAATATACGTTTGCGGTTGGTGACGGTCGGTGACATTTGAGCGTTGCTTTTGACTTTCCTTATTTGGTAAGATCTCTTCATTGTTTATCTGTTGAAATGCTAAGAATACTAATATAATGAAAAGTTAACCAAATAGGAAACAAAATAATGACCGTTGGAATGATTTCAAACTTTCTGGGTTTGCTTACTCGAGTAGCTACTCGAGTATCCCTTGAAGTTTACTCGAGTACTTACTCGAGTATCATCAGGAAAGCTTTGATTAACTTCAAGTCAATAAACAAATATAAGATTACTCGGATAGTGCATGGAATAACTAAATTTCAAACCTTTGGAAATTCACATTTACTCGGGTATCTACTCGAGTAATGCATTCACAACTTCATAGATTACTCGGGTACAAACTCGAGTAAACCTTCAAATAACTTTTGATTACTCGATACTTTACTCCAGTAATGTTGGCAGGATTTCAAGGCTGAGAGCACTTCAAGTCTGATTACCTTGTTACTCGAGTACTTACTCGAGTAAACTTACTTTTTATACATAACTTACTCGGGTAATGACTTGAGGTTTTCCTTCAAACATAACACTGCATACTCTAGTACATACTCAAGTAAATCCACTTAAAATAGAACATTAAATACTTGCATACTATAGTAATGACTCGAGGAAGAAGAGATAATATTAGATCAAGTTATTCGGGTACTACCTTCAAGTTTTTACTTACCTCAGTGAGTTACTCGAGTAGCTACTCGAGTAACATTGGCAGTGGTACAAAGTGCCGAGAGCAACACATTTTCAGAAACAGAGTTACTCGAGTATCATTGGCAGGCCGAGAGCAACTGGAAAACTTTTACATGGTTACTCGAGTAGCTACTCGAGTAACATTGGCAGGCCGAGAGCAACTCCAAGTATTTACCTGGTTACTCGAGTAACATTGGCAAGCCGAAAGCAACTTGAAACTACTTACACTATTACTCAAGTACCTACTCGAGTAACGTTGGCAGGTTACTGGAAGGTGCTTCTGGTTACTTCAAGTTTTGTCTCATTACTCAAGTACGTACTCGAGTAATGCCTTAGAAAACTTGCTTCTGATCAAGTTTCTCAGCATTTTCTCTTGGCCTTTCTTCATTACTCCAATGCTTACCTCAAGTGATGCTTATTCCTGTCATTACTTTGTTCAAGCTTATTTATTAATCAATTCTTTTTCATACCATTCTTTTGTTATCATCAAAACATGAGATCTAACAGTCTTGTCATACAAAACTTCACTCTCAGGAATGTCGTAAGTGAGCTGGATAGTTTCCCAAATATGTCACTTTACACCTTTATCGACATTTCTCCACTGCTCTATCAAGATGCTAGGCTTGTTCTGTGCTAGGAGGCCGACAAAACTCCTATACCGTTGGGCTTTCGGCCCAATTGGTTTCCAATAACTATCAAACTCAATCGGAATCTTTTTCCCGGTATTCCAATTGAGAGGAATGTCTCTCAATCGGATGGCTCTCCTACCCCTTCGTCTAGGCCGGTTACTTGGCTCACTGTGTTCCTGGCTAGGAGCATTGCTAGGCTCGCTTTGATTTGGATTAGTTGGATTGGGAGTACCCTCACTAAGACGACTCATTGTCTAGAAACACTTCAAGGACACTATTTAAGGATATCTAGTGATGGTTTAATGAAATTTTGCTACACGGCACTATCTACAAATTAAGGAATCGTTCAAAAGTAATTGCCAAGTTATGCAAACATGAACAAATAATTAATTGCAATGCACAAGTTGAACATACATGCAAAAAATAGGAGTTAATGTCTATTATGGAATGTATAAGGGTAGCTTGATAGGGACCTAAGTGAATAAACTAGATTAGTCTAAATAAGGATTTAAGTGCAAACTCACATAATTGGATAGTTATTAATGAATAATGTGCAAGGAAGTTAGTAGCCGTTGGGAGAGGTCAGCTATTATGTTATAAATAGCCTATACACCCCCATTGTATCAGTTTTAACCTGAGTTGTTCATTGAGTAATATTCTAAAAGAACCTTTCTCTTCTCTACTCTCCTTTGTTTCCCTCACTTTTTGTTCTTCTCTCTTTCTCTCTTTCTGATTTCTTATCAGGTCAAAACTAATACAATTATGTGAGTTTGCACTTAAGTCCTCATTTAGACTAATCTAGTTTATTCACTTAGGTCCCTATCAAACTACCCTTATACATTCCATAACAATGTCAACACAAGTTGAACATAAATGCATTAGGAGGCAAACTCAGAAGCAACACCAAAGTTCATATCAAGCAATATCAACACTAACTTATCCAAAGTTTTACTATATTGAACATGTAAAAATATAGAACCAAAATTGAACCCTTCTCATACACAACCAAAAAACCCCTGGTCCACAGAAGCATAAGGACATTAACCTTAGACATACATGCATTATGTAAAACTCTTCAGAATAATTAACGGTACCTTCAACCTTTGCTTGAGGATCCTCTTCTTTCTCTGGATTTGAATAGTCTTTGGCCACTTTACGAATCGAGTAAGGTTTCTCTTAGGAGGCAATGGACGCTTCTGAAAAGTGGGTTGACAACTTGCTGCAAGAATCAAATAAGGAAAATGGAGATTTCAATGAAATACCCAAAAATGAAACCATTTATTTAATTGAACGCCTGGCAACTAAAACACAAACCTGACAATAAAAACGAGGTTGAGAACGAAACCAATAGGAGGGAACAAACGGCGATAGCCTTACGGCAATGTATTCAACCGTAAATCTCCGTTGACGGCAGCGAAGTTAAGGACGGAGGAGAGAAGGGGAAAGGAGGAGCTGTGGCGAACAGACGCGGGGGTTTCGCTGATGTGCTTGAGTCTTGAAATGAAATTTCATAGTCAAAATTAGGCGTGCTTTGAAATCCAGGTCAGTTTTAAGACTGGTTTTAATTAGAAACCGGTCTTAAAATTAATATTTAAGACCGGTTATTAATAAATAAATGGTCTTAAAAATAGAAAATTTTTAAGACAGGTTATTAAATAATAACCTGTCTTAAATTTTTAATATTTAAGACCAGTTTTCATATACAATCGGTCTTAAAAATAATAATGATTTTATTTTTTTAATTATATTTAATTCAGATAATATTTTCTAGACCGGTTATATTTAGAACCGGTCTAGAAAATATATTACATGTATTTATTTTTTTTAATTGTATATATTTTAAGACTGATTTTTATTACAACTAGTTTTAAAATTATTTTTAAAACCAGTTTTAAATATAACCGCTCTTAAAGGTATTTTTAAAACCGGTTATAACTCTAACCGGTCTTAATATTTCATCATAATTATAAAAATGTCACCGGTCATATTTTTAAAACCTTATCCAATATAATCGGTCTAAATATTCCGGTCTAAAAACCCTTTTTTGTACTAGTGTCAGGATCAAATAAAAAATTTTACCATGAATTAAAATACAATATAATGCAAACAACTCAGGATCATTCTCTTATCAATGAGCCTTTTATTTTGAGTTCCCTATGTTAAACTAAGTGCTAAAAATATGACTAGAAAAGGGGGTTTTGAAAATGGTTTTCTCTAAATGGAAATGCATAAAAATAAAACAACTTCTAATAGTGTTTTAAGAAGTAATTATTTTCTAAATCTAGGAATAATCATTAATTAATGTATTAAACTCAACGGTGTTTGAGGTTTGGTATTTTGAGGGACTTTAGTTGCAATTGCTAGTGTTTTGTATTGAGTTTCGGTTAGAGAGATTAATTTCTACCAAGTGTGGAGGAATCAATTTAGCTAATTCAAACTAGCTCAAAGGGTCTTTTGTGTATTTTTTTTTTTCAAACTAGCACACTCCTAAAAATATTTTAAAACAAAGGATAGATGAAATCCATTATTTTAGGAGGTTTTTATCATACTTTTCAAAACCAATTTCCATTTCATTCCACTTTTATTCCAAAAATCTAAAAATAATAGTTTTTAAAGTATTTTAGTTTAATTGCAATTTAGTTAGATAAAAAACTCAAAAAATGTTTCATGTCAATCATCGCACTTAGTTCCTAGGTAATTAATAAAAGGCTATTCGAGAGACGATCTAGGATTGCACTCTATATTACAATCTTTGGTTAAATTTTAAAGAAGTTACTAAGGCACGAAGCCGACAACGCCGATTCTTCAAGTTTCAAAAAGGGAGCAATTTTACCCTTGCTATTATCCCAATTAATTTTGACTATTAGTTGACCAAATATACCGAGCTAGTAGTCCACATGTCATTCACATTATTTTTGTTAAGGTATAAATTTGCACAAGAAATCCATGTGTCATCTACCTCATCTTTTTTTTAAAGTTAGATTTAAAACTTCTTGGGAAAATTTGCATCTTAATAAAAATGATATGGATGATATTTTGACTTTCAGCAAAACATATTTGGTGAAATAACGGTCAAAGTTAATTGAGTTAACGCCCAAAGCAAAATTGCTCCTTTTTAAATATTTCCAGGACAAAATTACCCCCTTAACCCAAAAAATTGCATCATTTTCATCTTTTCATGAGTCGTAATCAGGACTCAACGCGTGGGATGAGTAATTAATCAGCAGTAGATTATAATTATATTACGTATTATATTTATAATTAAATATATATGATTTATAAATTAAACTATCATAGACTGAGGATAAGGCATCTTTTGTCCTGAAAATATAACCCTTCGTTTTGGTTTCCTGGGATTTACAAGGTTGTCTTCCCTTCTTGGGCCCTTCCTGTTTCATGAATCACGTGGAACTTGAGATTAGGCTCACTTATGCTAATAACATTTATTGTTTTGAATCCCATATCAATGAACCTTACAAAAGATCGTAGGTTTATAAATTTAAAAGACTCTTTCTCTTTATAACTGGCTAGTATTTTAAAATTGGGTTCATCTTTTATACTCCCTCCGGTCCTAATTACTCCTTTCGGTCCTAATTATAAGACAAAGTTGACTTTTTTGGAGAAATTAAGGAAGCCATTTATATTACTTTAGAATGTTTATATTTTTAGTATCCTTAGATTATATGTTAGTATATTAGTCAAATTAATTAGTTTGGAGAAAAAAAATAAAACTATAAATACTCTAAAATAATTTAATTGGCTTCCTTAATTTCTCCAAAAACGTGAACTTTGTCTTATAATTAGGACCGGAGGGAGTATAAGATAAATTTGACTTTTTTGGAGAAATTAAGGAAGCTAATTAAATTACTTTAGAATATTTTTATTTTTATTTTTTTCTTCAAACTAATTAGTTTGACTAATAAATTAATATATAATTTAAAGATGTACAACATATGATATGATTAAGTAATTTATTTAACTTCCTTAATTTCTTCAAAAAAAAAAAAGTCAACTTTATCTTATAATTAGCATCCGAGATAATATTTGTGTTGATGGCCATATGCTTATAAGTGATTGATTTGTTGTAGGGTTTTAGTCACGTGAAAAATGTCAGCCGGATAAGAATGCCACCTAGCTACCCCATAAAGTGACACAATAATATATGTAAGGTTAAGTGATTCTACCTCCTTTCACGCGTAGTACGTACTAGCTTATTGAGCACAATGGGACCCCTCTATTGATGAATCATCCTTATTGGCTATGTCATCCTCAAGAGCTTCTTTCCATGTCCCTTGCCAGGACCAACACTAATTTAGGGCATCCTTTGACATGCAAAACGTTATGTGATGAAATAATATCAATTTAGATTATTTAGGGTTTTAAATAATTTAGGATTTTAGATTTTTCAAATAAATTGGAATATCTAGATTACTCTCTCAATATCTTATTATCTTTTGAATTTTAAATTAGGATTTAGGGTTTAGGATTAATGTGTCACTATTTTTTAAAATTTTTATTAATATTCAATTAGTCAATTGTTACTTTGTTCCTTTCACTCTTCCGGTTGGGAAAAAAAACAAATTGCAGGTTAAAAAAAGCGATGGATGTGGAAACTGAGGTAGTAAATTTCTAGTTAAAACTTCAGGTTAAAATAAAAAACAAATTGCAGGTTCAAACTTAAAAATCCTTCTTTTTGACCTTCTTAATATTTGTAATTTTTATTTGCCACCATTCAAAATTATTGATTGAAAGAATCCGGTTCTTATAAGGAACCAATTTTTTGGACAAAAACATATGGGGACCGAAGATATTACAAATGCAGACACGCTCGTTTGGTTACCTATGAAACACGTGATCCTCGAATTGATGAATGGGAGAGATGACCTTTACAAAAATATATTTAATAATATATAGGTTTAAAAATGTTACTAAATTTTAATTTATGAATATATTTGATTTAAAAAATTACAAATATGAAAATCTTAATTAAAAATAAGGAAATGTTTTTTACAGATATACTTTATCCCTTCCCTTTTCATAAGCTTGAAGCCTACAATTTGAGCCATAGGCATACCTGGCCTACAACCACTCATCATTGAATCTGCAAGTAAATTCAATATATATTTTATCTGACACTTCACAATTCCCTTCTTAGACTTAGCGATTTCTATTCCAAGAAAATGTTTCACAAGGCCTAAGTCTTTAATTTTGAAGTTACTATGCACATACTCTTTTACCTCCTTTATCCTTTCTTCTGAAGCACCAATGATTAGCAAATCATCTACAAAACAAGTATGAATACCATATCATTCTTGTACTTCTTGAAGAAGAGAGAATAGTCATGCTTACTCTGAGTAAAACCTCCATGTATCAACGCATTCGAGAACTAATTGTTCCATTGCCTTAAGGCTTGTTCAATTACCTTCCTGTATCAACACATCATGAATAAGCGGAATACTCTCATGAGCAAGTGAAATAGTCTTGTGAACAATTTCACGATGGAAGTTGGTGAAAAAGTGGAATTGTACTTATTCATAGAACTGTTTCACTTGTTCGTGATGTGACCGTTACTTGCAAATGGAATTTGACTTGATGATGCTCCAATGTGTTGTTGTTAATAAATTAATTTTACAGTTTGAAAAGGAAGAGGAAGAAAGATTGAGGGAAGAGAAAAGGTGAGGTTCCTATCCGCTTAAGTGAACTATGGTTTACATTCAAGGGATTTCCTCTCTTGATAGACCAGTCTCTTGAGATTAGGCTCTCACTATAGATTTATGCTCATAACATTTATTGTCATGAGTCCCATATCAATGAATCTCACAAGAAATGTAGGTTTATAAATTCAAAAGGCTCTTTCTCTTTATAACTGGCTAGTCTAATCTTTTGAAAATAAATTACAAATATTAGTTTATACAATATATGAAAATTTCAATTAAAAATTGTGCATTTAAATCTCATATTGTGAAAGCATATTGACTTATTTAAAGCTACATGGTATAATTGGGAATCAATGTTGGCGAATATATAAAGCTGTATGTACGTATAAAACCAGTGTCGACAACCAACATAGAATTGGTCTAGCGGGCTGATCCCTCTGGGTCTCGATTTTGAGTTCCATAGGAGACACTTGTGTTAAGAGAGATATCCCCGAACCCTGAACTAGATACCGGTGATAATACCAAAAAAAAAAAAAACCAGTGTCGACGTTAATATTTTACTACAATTTTTCATTAGAACAGTATCACCTTTTAATGTTTCACTTTCACTTATTTCTTTCTTGACTCTAAATGATATCAATTTCAACACAATCCAATTAAGAACGTTTTAATAAGCCATAATAGATATATTGGTTAAAATATTAGACTCGGAGAAAATCAACTTCGAATCATCAGACAAACATATATAACATAACAATAGCTTTTTATTTAGGGAAAATTCCAAAAAACTACATTGGAAATATCAAAAGGACAATTCAGTACATTGAAAATGGAAAAGGACAGATCATGCGGTGTCAGACGGGCAGATGAATCTGGGATTTTGAAATTTCGGCCAAATGACGAAAATGCCCTTCAGCCCTCAGTCGGAATAACAACATAGGAGTTGTTAATGGTGAGATCGATGGTGTTATTGGCCCTGGAACTTGTTATTTGTAAAAGAAGAAATTTGAGTTGTTAATTTTGAATCCAAAGTTGTTAATTAAGATATGGGTATTATTATTGGCCCTGAAACTTGTTAAGAGTAAAAGAAGAAGATGGAGTTGTTAATATCAAATCCTGAGTTGTTAATGGCAAGATCGGTGGTGTTATTGGCCCTAAAACTTGTGAATTGTAAAAGAAGAATTGAAGTTGTTAATGACGAATCCGGAGTTGTTAATTACGAGGATCATGTTGTTATTCTGAAGTGGGGGATGGAGGGCTAAAGGGCATTTTCGTCATTTGGCTGAGCTTTCAAAATCCCAGATTCATCTGCCCGTCTGACACCACCTGATATGTCCTTTTCCATTTTCTATGTACTGAATTGTCCTTTTGATATTTCCAATGTAGTTTTTTGGAATTTTCCCTTTTATTTAGGCTGAGACAACTTCTATAAGTAGATATTGTTTTATTTCATGGAACAACAAAGCTGGGAATGAATCACACACAAACACGTCACCTTTATTATTAATATTACTACCTCCGATGCTTGATATAAAATCTCGTTTGAATGAAATCGTATGTTAAGGACCGACGGTAGTATTATTTTGACACTCTTGAGATATATATATAGCTAGGATTCCCAGAGATGTTTATTCTGCAGGATTCACAGTTCAGACCACCATTGATATATCAGAGGCGACAACCTCATCACTGGTTTCTTTGACGAACTTGAGTACCAATGGTTCTACATTTTTGTCTTCTGTGACAACCAAACGATTGTTGTCATTGCTATCATTCTTGACACCAACATGTCCGCACTTACCATGTTCATAACAGAAGACAAGCTTATAGTGAAACTTAGCAGAATCATAGGGCTTAATAAAGAACCAACCAGAAAGAGGAAAGGGATATTGATTGGCGTCTCCGACCATCACAGATTCACCAAACTCTGAGACCCTTGTAACCACCCAATGAGGATTCTTAGTGCATGAGCCTAATGGCAACTGAGAAAATGATATCCACAAAGGATATTCGGTAGTAACGTGAAGCGTGAGAAATGGGGATGAAATCCTTGTTAGCCAGCCATTCTTGTACAACAACTTCATGACGACGGCGAGTGAGCACGAGCTATCACTTTTATGAATGAAGGCACCTTGAATTGCCTGACCTCCTAAACCAGGTGGCAATAAGTAGTAATTGCCTCCATTGAGTAGGGGGTCACCGTGTGAGTCATACACTATCTCAGCCGTGGTGATGGCAAAGAGAGCGGCGGAGAAGAAGAATAATGCAAGGAGTGCATTAGTCTTCATTTTTTGCTAGGTTTGGCTGTCTGGGCTTTGGAAGACTTTAGGGTTGGCTTTGGTTGTGAGGAATTGAGGAGTAGGAGCATCTATTTATACAGCTAATTCTGAAGGAATATGTCATGAGTCCCATATTAGAGATTTTTAAAAGTGAGATGTGATTTATAAGTTTGAGCTACTGTAGTACCTCTCTCTAATAGCCCCACTTCCTGAATATTTTTTTTCTTTTTTCTATTAATTATTATATTCTACATAAAATAAGTGAAATTTTGATTGGGCATGAGATTATTCAAGTCTAAATTATTTTAAGATTTTTTTAAAAATCATAATTGCACAATTTTACAAATTTTTTTCTTTTAATTTTAGAGTATTCTTTTTTTATAATAAGAAGGGTTTCCCCTTCTGAGGCTTAGAGCGCAAAAGGTTTTTACCCCTTCCAACAAATGCACTTCCTGAGATCCGAACTTATGTTCTCCTCCTTATAGGGCGAGGCCCTTTATTACTTCAATCAACAGCTTGTTAGTTAATTTTAGAGTATTTCAGAAGTAGGAGCATCTATTTATACACGTTTTGTTTTGTTTCGTTTTGTCTTGTCCTAGGCGTTCTTTCAACCACACATATCTGATTCTCTAATTAACGGATGTCACGTATGCTGCAAAATAGTCTTTCTAGAGGTTTAAGGTCGATCGTGAACTTTTTGTGTCTAATTTAGATAAAAATTGATAAAATAGGAAATTAAATTAAATAAGAAAATGAGTTACATATATATGTTAATTTCACTCATTTATAACACTATTGAGATTTTAAAAAAGAAGGTCAGAACTTTCGTTAGTATATATATTAATTCTGAGCTGGTCATAAAAGAAGCTCTTCTATGTTAAAGATAGTAATTAATCAACTATACTTGTAGTAATGACTAATCTCCTCCAACATGTTAAAGTAGGAGAGTGAGTAAAATACTAAATCTGAATCACTTGATTAAGTTACTGCATAATAGTTTTATAATATATTAAATTTGAATAATTCATGTTTTAATTTAAGGGTGTAGATAAGGGTATGAGAAGAAAAGGAGAAAAAAGCCAGAGGATCCACTTCTCTCTACTAATAGTATTAGTTTATCTAAGTTGATAGTAAAGTCACTCCTTTAATCAACATGAATGGACCACTTTGTTCAAGGGAAAATTTCAAATAAGGACCACTGTAGCAAATTACTCCTCCGGTCCTAAATATAAGACAAAGTTGCCTTTTTTTGGAGAGATTAAGGAAGCTAATTAAATTACTTTAGAGTATTTTTTTTCCTTCAAATTAATTAGTTTGACAAATAAACTAATATATAATCTAAGAACACACAATATATGATATAATTAAGTAACTGATTTAGCTTCCTTAATCTCTCCAAAAAAGTTAAATTTGTCTTATATTTAAGACCGGAGGGAGTAATTCCTATTAGAAACTAGAGAAATCTAAAATCTCACTGCATTCTGGTGGGTCTGCAGTGAAATTAATTTGTCAAGTAAAATGATAAAATAACCCTTTCAAAAATCAAAGGAGGAACAACCTGATTTGCAAGGGGTGAAGCATCATGAACAAGTGGAATACTTCTATAAATAAGTGGAATAGTCTTGTGAACAATTTCAAGATGGTATTTGGTGGAAAAATGGAATTTCACTTGTTCATGATGTGGTCGTTACTTGCAAATGTAATATAACTTGATGATGCTCCAATGTGTTATTGTTAATAAATTAATTTCACTTGTTTATGATGTGTTTGTCACTTGCAAATTAGATCCTTTCACCTTTGATTTTAAAAGAGATATTAATGTCCTTTTACTTTTTACTTGAGTGTGGTGAAAATTCATATTTTTTGGGAATTAATGGAAATTAATTCGCTACAGTGGTCCTTGTATGAAATTTTTCTTTTCTTTTTTTAAAATCCTTCTACTTCATTCCCTTCATCTACTTTTCTAATTTTATTATTTTTATTAAATTGAATCAAACTGGATTAAAACTCCTTTTCTGACATGATTATATATTTAAATACATATATATATATATATATATAATTGATGTGTACTGTATACATGTGGACCAATTGTCTTCTGGACAAAAATATGTGGGGACTGATTAATAAGACACATACAGACACGTTTTGTTTTGTTTCGTTTCGTTTTGAAGAGTGAAAGGAACAAAGTAATAATTGAATAATTGAATATTATAAAAAGTTTAAATAATAGTGACACATTAATTGGGCCAATTGGGAGCATAACACCCCAAAAGCAATAGATGTGGAAACATTGAGGTAGTAAATTTCTAGTTAAAACTTTAGGTATAAAAAAACAAATTGCAGGTTAGAACTTAAAACTCCTTTTTGACATGCTTAATATTTGTAATTTTTATTTGACAACATTCAAAATCATTGATTGAAAGCATCCGGTGATTATATGGGACCAATTTTTTGGGCAACAATATATGGGGACCGAAGATATTACAGATGCAGACACGCTCCTTTTGTTATCTTTGAAACATGCGATCCTCTAATTGATTAATGGGAGAGATGACATTTACAAAAATATATTTAATAATATATAGGTTTAAAAATGTTACTAAAAATTAAGTTATGAATATATTTGATTTAAAAAATTATAAATATGAAAATTTCAATTAAAAATAAGGAAATATTTTTGGCAGATATAATTGTGTATATATTATAAAGGAAAAAAATATTTTGATACATATCTATATTTTTTATTTCTTTATTAGATCTTTTAATTTTATTCTGTTAGCACTGTTAATTCTATAACGTTGTTATATAGGTACTGTTAGCACTGTTAACCCTATAATTAAGAGCTTTTACAAAACAAAGTTAAAAGATTTAATAGAGAGAAAAAATATAGGTACCAAAATAAAAATTAGAACAAATAATATAGATATTTGTGAGATAGCTTTTCCCTATTAAAAATTGATAAATGATTGATTTGTTGTAGGGTTTTAGTCACGTGAAAAATGTCAGCCGGAAAAGAATGCCACCTAGCTACCCATAAAGTGACAATAATACATGCAAGGTTAAATGATTCTACCTCCTTTCACGCGTAGTGCGTACCCATAAATTGTTTTTATTTATTTATTTATTATTATTTTTTTTTTTTTTGTGTCAACCAATGGGACCACTTTATTGATGAATGATTCTTATTGATTTATCTCATCACAAAGGGCTGCTTCCCATGTGCCTTGCCGGAAAATTACTCGTTCCACCACTACTTCTTTTCTTGAACAAAGAATCTTCAATTTATCCATATTGGATTTATCAAAGATATCAAGATCGAGCGTAGGAGATCATTGTATTTAAATATTTAACAATGATGCGAAAGGTTTTTTTTTTTTTTTTGAATTATTATGCTTTTCAATTATATTTAAATTAATGTGGTGGAAATGCAATTTTCTTGAATGAAAGATAGAAAGTGGGCCTTATGTGATAATGCATCTGTGGCTTATGCGGATATGGTTGAAAAAAGAGGCACCCCACTTCAATTATTGATCCATCCGATAAAATTGGTACATATGGTCCCAATTTTTTTGGCTATTCGTAAATACAAATTAGCTTTTACTAAAATTGTATCCAGCATCATATACGTTTTAGAGATCATATACGTTTTAGAGGTGTAAAAATACATATGAATATTTAATATAGAAGCAAAAATAACAATATAACCTAACACTGTTATATATGCATATGCCAAAATAGTGTGTCCACTACAAAAAAATTATGTTAAGTTATATTTCACGGCCATTAAATTTTTACTCTCATTTTGAATGTTTAGAGGTATTTTTTGCCCCCTCCAAAAAGCATATGGGTACTTTTTCACCTTAACCATTGTTTTATAAGTACATATATCATTCTATTTGATGCACTCAAGGTGCCTGTTATTTTTTACTTTTCAAAAGTGTTTTTAATGATTTACTAGGTAAGCATATAAGAGGCGTTTTGTATTGGCTTACCGAAAAGGGCTTCTAAAAACATGGGTTGGTTGTTTTTCAAACAAGCACCAAATACTCTCAAATTTTCCCTAATCATGGTTTGACTTGAAAACCATGATTTTAAGGTTGAAAACCATATTTTTCCAGGAGATATTTTTTTCCTACATTTTCAGAAACTATTCCTCAAAATCTATTCTCTAAAATCAATTTTTACTTTTTCCGTTATTTTCCAAAAAGCTAATCCCAAGCCACTCTAATAAATATGATACTTCTCCCCGTTGGCTTGCCACTTTGCGCTAGATTCAATCCTATTTAATGGGGCCCAATTTTTAATAAATATGATAATGCACGTTTTGTTTTGTACCGTTTGGTTTTATCTTTCACATAAGGATGCAAGAAACACTATGACCGCGTTGGGTTACATCAATGTGTTATCTGTCATAAGGGGCCCAGCAGCCCATGGACTATCGGTCCCCAATATGACAATTAGATTGCAAATAATTTTTTATTTTGCTTCTAATAGTTTTAATCAATGAAACTGATCCTGAGCGTTACTTTGTTGATACAAAAGAAAGAAGAGAGAGATCCTCCGATTAATTTACCATTGCAGTCCGTCAGTGGTCTTCCACCATTCTAAGCATAGACCGTCGGTGATCAACGGTGGTCTTCCACCGTTCTAAGCTCAGACCGTCGGTGGTCTTCCACAGTCTTAAGTTTCAGTTTCGCCGTCGTCCTCATACTGAGCTCTGTTTTCAGATGATATCGTTGCTCCAATTTTTACTGATATTGTTTAGATCGGATCTGCTCACCCAGTCGTTTTCTCGGACCTTCCACAAGATCACCGTCGACACCGGCTTGGTCATTTTGATATAACATTGGAGCTTGGGCTGTTGTTTTGGTCAGATTCTTTTAACTCATTCCCTTTTGTTTCGTTGATTATTGTTCTTTTTTCTGGTATTGTGATTGGGGTTGGGTGTGAAAGGATCTAGAAAGAGTTTTGGAAATAATAGAGAGATCTAGCTTTTAAAGAAGATCCAGTAGTATATTTCACTGTGTCGTGAGTTCCACTGTGAGAAAACGAGGAAATAGGCGGTGATCTGTGAAACCACCTCTGAAGGAGGTGGACGACAATCTAAGGAACAAGACGATACATTAGGGCTTAGTATAAAAAAAAGATGCCTAAGAATACCCAAATGCAAGATGCAGAAATGAGAGAAAGTGATGCGAGGAACTCTCAAGCGAACCGGGATTCAAAAATGCTACCTAGAACCCAGATTTCTTATAATGCAAAGCTGTTGGGAAATGAAGAAAAAGCTTTTGACAAGAGTCTTGAAGAAAGATGGAAGGAATGATTAAGAGAAGAAGAGAAGACAGCACCGGAGGTTACTGAAGAACAGAAGATGATAGGAATGATCCCAAAGTTAAATGTTTCAGACGAAAGATTAAAGGAACTTTGCAGGCCATAGAAGGATGCTCTTATTTTAATGGTTTTAGGCAGGAAAACCAACCTGGTTATGATGAAAGATAGAATCAAATGGTTATTACGGTCTGATAATTTTGAGTTTATTGATCTTCCCAATAACTATTTTGTTTTTGGAACAGCAGATAAAGGCCTATGCAATAAACTTTTATTTGATGGACCTTGGCTTATTCAAGGTACTACCTGGCTGTTTAGAGGTGGAGTTCAAATTTCAACCCACATTGTAACAAGGTACGCAAGGTTGCAATTTGGGTAAGAATTCCCCCTTCCTATGAACATCTACTCGGAGGAATGTATTAAGGAGATAGGCAATCTTATTGAAAGAGCTCTCAAAGTTGATATGCATACTTTAGCTCAAAAAGAGAACCGTCAACATATGGTGGAAAGAGGGAAGTTTGTTAGAGTGAGCATTGAATTAAATTTGAATAAGCAACTTCAATCTAGATTTTCTCTCTGGAATCTTGTATATCCGATGGAATAAGAAGGCCTTGAATCAATATGTTTTACTTGTGGTTTATATGGACATACTCAGGAGATGTGCCCACAGAGATCACAAAACCAAACGCATGCTATAGATCAAGGATCCTTGCAAAATGATCCGAGGGAGGCCAATCGACTGAAGGTCAGAAAACAGACAGTTATTAGGGTACCTGATATTCCAGTGGAGTAAGAGTATAAAGCATGGATGAAGTTTACATCAACTAGGAGGCACTGTACACAGAAACCAGAGACCGAAAAGAAACAACTCCAAAAGGTGGCAGGTAATGTCCAATCAACGAGGGAAAAAAAAGAAATAGCTGCTAGATCTCATTTTGGGATTCTCAGAGAGATGAATCTAGATATCCCTTCAAAGGATAAAGTAAATCCTAGTACAAAAAAGGTATCAAGTACACAATGGAGAAAGAAAGAGGTGACTGAATCTTCTCATTTGATAAAGTCATTGCAAAAAAATCATATCACTGGTGTTACGAAAGCCCCTGTAGCCCTGAAAGTAGTAACCGATAAAGGTGAACAGTTGAATACCAAGCCTGATGAGGAAATGATGCAAGTTGAAGGAATGCTAGAGACTCAAGTGGACCATGATCAATGTGAACCAGAGTTAAATAGCTCAAAGAGCTCTAGAAAAAATACAAAGCTGAGCATCAAACGCGGATTAGTTTCAAAGGCTAAATTGGTGTCTACAAGTATCAAAAGGAAACAAGTGGGACGATCACATAGTCTAGTTTTTGGTTCAATTATACAAGGTGGTTTGCAGGTTTACAATGAAGCAATGGAACAGAATATACAGGAAGATTTTATTCAGACTAATGAGAAAGGATGTGACGTAACCACTTTTGAAGAAGGAAATGGAGCAACGAACTTTATAATTTCACAGGGTACTCAAGAACAGCAACAATTTTCAACAAATCAACCTCTTGACCCTCCTGAATTTCCAGATCCTGCAGTGGTGTATATTGGATCATAACTAAATAATCAATTGATAGATCAAAATGATATGTAGTTTGAAACTCAAGATGAAGTCCAGGAAGAGATACAGGGAGCTAATGAAGCCATGGAACTAGCTGATTCAAGACAATAATTCCTAGGGTATGTGCTCCTTCTCTTTTAGTTTTATGTTAATTATGAATATCCTATCTTGGAATTACAGGGGCGCAACCTCAGAAACTTTTCCTAGAAGATTGAAGGATGTGATTCATGGAAGATGTATTAAAATTCTTATTCTTAGTGAGACTAGAATCAGCAACAATAGGGAAGACAAAGTTATTCGGAAATTGGGTTTTAATACTTGGTTGAGATTGGAAGCTACAGGTTATGCGGGAGGAATTTGGGTGCTCTGGAATGTTGAGGATGTTACCATTTGCCATGTTGCCTCCTCTACTGAAGCCATTCATCTTAAAGTTATACCGACAAATAATCTGGAGACCTTTTTATTATCCAGTGTTTATGCAGAACCAAATTGTATCCTTAGATGTAATCTATGGAGTGAGCTTGTTGACATAAGTCAGATAGTTAATGGGCCATGGGTTGTTATGGGTGATTTCTATGCGTATCTTTATGCAGATGACAAAAAAGGTAGAGCTCATCTAAATTTTAGATCTATGAGGCAATTTGGAGAATGTATTTCTCAATCTCACATAATTGAAACTGATGTCGTGGGGGAAAAGTATACTTGGGAGCGAGACCTACTAAAAGAAAGGATTGATTGGGCCTTTATAAATATAGATTGGAACTGGCTGCACCCTTTAACTAAATACTACAAAAAACTATGATTTAGTAGGGGTTAAAAGTGAGTATTTGTAGCGGTTTTAACTGCTATGAACATAATTAGTAGCGGTTCAAGAAACCTCTACTAAATCCTCTGTTTCAATTGTATTTGCAGCGGTTATTATTAACCGCTACTCAAGGGAACAAACTGCTACTATATTCATACCAATTAATAAGCACCGCTACAACATTCTCAGTCGGAGGAACTTTTCTTGGTAATTTGTAGCAATTATATAACCACTACAAATTGAAACCATGAATATTTTATGGCTGGAAATGAAAATAAAAATTTGTAGTGATATTTGTAGCCATTATAAAGCTGCTACAAAATTGAATTTAAAAATAGTTGGAATATTTAGTAGCGGTTTATTAACTGCTACAAAGTAGAATTTAAAAAGGGTGAGAATAATTAGTAGCATTTATATAACCGATACTAATTCAATTAAAATTCAAATTTTGCGCCAAAAATTTGGGCTGGTTTTAAAAATATATTATAACCGCTATAAACTTCAGGCAAATTGAAAAAATATACACAATTATCTGTTACCGTTTTGTTAATATTAAATTAAATAGTTTATTATTTTAATAGTTTAGCTAGTTTAATTAGCTTATTATTTATGAGTTTAGGTCATTTATAATTTTAAAGGAATGATTTAATTAAATTAGATAAGTTTGAAAATTGTGTTGATAATATTATTGGGACAAGTAGGTATTAAGGAACCATTATGTTGTCCGCTTTAATGTGGATATGATTATGTAAATAAATATCAGAAAAAAAATAGTAAGAATAAATATTATGTGAAAGAAAAAAAGTATTGAAATAAATAATTTAAAAATTTATTACCATATTTGATCACCTTGTTAAGCTCCTCGGCTCATAGAAAAAAAAAGTGAAAATGAGAGAAGATGAAAGAGAGGTAAGGTGGAAAGAAAAGAGGGAGTATTTCAAATGAGATGTGGTTAAGGTATTTATAGGGATCTGTGTGGAACTTGTAGTGGTTAGTGTCACATGTTTGTAGCGGTTATTTTTTCTTTTTGTAGTTGTTTTTTAACTGCTACAAATATTTTTTTAATTTTTTTAAAAAACATTTTTTTTTTGAAAAAACAAAAAAAAAATTTGTTTTAAAATAAAAACATAATTTGTTTGATCAGTCATCAACGTCATCCCTATAGAAATTGTATAGAAAAATTGTTAGCGATGTGTTTTTTGTTAAGAAAATTTAATATAATGATATGAATTTAAAAAATGAACCGAACTATAGGTAAATTGTGATCGCCTTCAGAGAAGAAGTTTTCAAAATTGGCAGGCTGAAACGGCTCACTCTCGTAGGCGATGTTATCTCCATCACCTATGTCGTAAAGGTCTTGAGGCTTTAAATGAACAACCATGTGTCAATCCCTATGTCTCTCGTCCTCAACATAATAAACTTGGTGTGCCTCTGAGGCAAGAATATACGGCTCATCATCTTGAGAATGACTAGTGTGAATTGGCCGCCAGAAATTTATTGATGTTATGCCTAAGTCGTCAGTTGTGAGTCCCCAGGAAGTAGTGGTATTTGCCCACAAACACTTGAATAGCGTAACGCTGAAACGGCCTTGGTAATTAAGTTCCACGACATCAAGAAGCTTTCCATAGTAAGGGACGCCTCCGAACTGCATGTTGGCATCACTGGTGCTCGCATAACTCCTTGTCCCAAAGGTTTCATAAACACCCGAATTTTGAGTTTGCAATCCTTGATCACGTGAAACTGTGCAAAACTTTAAACCATTAACATTGTAAGCTGTAAACCTTTTTGCATCGTCAAGAGGGCCGATTGCGAGAGCTTTGAAATCTGGTGAGTGTGGGTTGTGGTCATTTAGTATTTTGCCCGCAAACTAGCTTGGGAATTCTCTGTGGACCTTTTTGTCAACATCAGAGGATGTTTGTGTACGGATCCTGAGTTGACGCTTAACATGAATTCTGAATTCCCTACAATATAATGATGGGAATATGATAGTGAAATGAAAGTGAAAAATGTTACGAAAGGTATAGAATAACATATGAGTGTACAATTCTTACTGTATGAAAGGTTCAACTTGAGTGCAATTAATCAAGACATGTCTATGTGTTTGCAACTTTTCAATGTGCATGACTTCAAGACTATGGCGAAGTAAATTAGAATTCCAATATGGAATAGTAAAGAAAATGCTTATCTTCCTCCATTGCTGAGGCGTAGAAGTCTTGCCCCTCTTTCGGCTTGCTTGTGCTACATCATCACTTTTTCTGAACTCGAATTCAATATCCTTAAGCTGTTGTAAGATGTCCATGCTGGATAAAATCTAAGGTGGCCCTCTTATTTCTGGTTTCCCATTGAAGCAATTCCATTGCAATCTAAACTTGTGCCTTCTATCGAGAAACCTCCGATGCCCCATAAAGCACCACTTTCGACTGTGGGGAAGGCGCATTGCGTCAAAGTCAAAATTGCAAGCTAGACAAGCCGAGCCAGTATGCACATTCCACCCGGATAATGTTCCAAGGCCAAGAAAGTCACTAATTGTCCATATCAAGGCTGCACGCAAGTTGAACAATGTCTTCCCAAAGACGTCATATGTCTCGATGCCAACATTCCACAGGTCAAGCAATTCCACAATAAGCAATTGGAGATACACATCGATGTCATTACCAGGTGCCTTTTTGCCTGGAATGATCATAGATAAAATGAAAGAGCTTTGTTTCATGCACATCTAGGGGGTAAATTGTAGGGAACTAAGACTATCGGCTAAATACTATAACTTGTGCTAAGATTCCTAAATGGATTGAAACCGTCAGTTGCCAAAGCAAGTCTAACATTTCAGGGGTCAGCAGTGAAAGATGGAAAGTCTTTGTCAAACATTTTCCAATCGTCTGCATCTCGAGGACGTCATAATTTACCATCTTCATTCTTATCAATCTCACGCCACCTCATCTGCTCCGCCATTTTAGACGACATAAACAATCTTTATAAGCGTGGCTTCAAAGGGAAGTATCTGTGAATCTTTACAGGTGTCTTTATCTACTTTTTTTGCTTCTGAATTGTTTTATACCTCGATGTGTGACATCACTTACAAGTCTCCCTGCTATCATCATCTCCCTAATACAACATACAATCATTGGGGCATGCATCAATTTTTTTGTAGTTCAAGCCCAATTTGTTAATAATCTTCTTGAACTCATAGAACACCGTGGGAATCTCCGCGTCAGGGAATGCATTTTGTAATAATTCCAGCAACATCGACATTCTCTTATCTGTGATTCCATACAAGCATTTGATATGATACAACTTGATCAAGAAAGATAATTTAGAGCATTTTGACAACCTTGATATAAAGGATGATATGCTTCATCCATAAAGTTGAAAAAATCCCGAGCGGCTTCATTCCACATGAACACCGGCTTTGAGTCCTACACTTCTTCGTTGAAGTTGTCATCATGAACACCAAATGCATCACGCACAATATAATTCACAGGATCATCTTCATCTAGTTGAACTCCTACTTGCGAACTTCGAGGAAGAGCATCATCATATCTCATACCGGCCTTCTCACCATGAACTTCCCAGAACATATAGTCTTTTAGGAACGGCTTCAAAAGCAAATGTCCCTTAACAACATGTCATGCATGCCACTTCTTGAACTTGCATCTCCGACACAGACAAACGATTTTGCCATTACAGCTGGCATAAGTGAATGCGAAATCCAATAAATTGTTTAATCTGTCCAAATATTCCAGAGAATTGCATGGCAACCTAATCCATGACTTATCCATAACTATTAGTGAGATAGAGGAAAGTATAGTGAAGAAGATGAGTAAATAGAGAATGATGAATGACTGGAACCTTATATTCTAAATTTCTAACGTTTAATATTTTGTAGCGGTTAAGAAACCGCTACAATAACCACTACTGTATTAAAAATTTGTAGCGGTTATATGACCAAAACCACTACAATAACCACTACCAATTTTTAAGCCGTTGGAATCAAATTGAAGAATTTGTTCTAACCTTGTAGCGGTTATATTAAAAACCGCTACTAATATATATTTGTAGCGGTTGTAAATTTTAACCACTACCAATTTCTGGCAATAGAATAATTTCAATTTTCAAATATTTTAACTTTGTAGCGGTTATCAGAAAAAAACTGCTACAAATATTTATAACCGTTGGACAATTTTAAAACAAAAAATGGTTCTTAATTTGTAGCGGTTATTTTAGTAAACCACTACAAATTAGAACAAAGTGGGGGAAAATTCAAAATTGAAATGTTGAATATTTGTAATAACCGCTACAAATATTCAACTTTTGAATTTTGAAATTTCCTCCCACTTTTCATTACTTTGTAGCGGTTTTTGGCATTAACCGCTACAAATATTCAACTGATGTTATAGTGGTTTTTAACTATAACCGCTACAAATATTATTCAAATTTTTTTCATATTTGTAACAGTTTTATTTCAAAACCACTACAAATATATATATATATTTAATTTTTTTTGGTTAGTTTTAGAAATAAAAACAAGACTGTCTAAATGCAACACAAATTTAATAAGACGGTCTAAAAATATAAATATAACTATGGTAAATGCAATAAAAATTTAAGTTCTGAATTTAAATATCTAGATTTATTTACAAATGTTTCAAAAAATATATATATATATATATATATATATCGTAAACTATGTAGTAGGAGGTTGATCATCTGGTCCTCCCTCAGGTGCGGCTCCCTTAGGTACTGGTGGATCGGAGCCCTGGGCAGAGTTAACAACACCATCATCATCAGGAGGAGGCTGGACGACGAACCGAGGGACAGGGGGAACTTGTGGATGCCGCTTATCCGGGAATAGGCGACTCCATGACCGCTCGAGCATGATGTTCATGATATCACGCCACTGTGTAATACCCCGAATTTTGATATTTGAGGCTAGAGAATAAGCCTGAAATAAGTGGACTGATAAATCTCAGTTTAGAAGGAGCCCAAATTTATTCCCTAATGATTCTTATATCTTTGGGGTATTAAAGAAAGTAAAATGATGAATTTTGGAGAAAGTATGTTTTTGGTGAAATCGCCTATGAGGTAGTGAGCTTGTCATGTGATTTTGTATGACCAAATGATGAGCAAAAATTATGAAACTTTACAGGATGAAAGTAGACATCCTAAGATTTAATTTGATTGGTCATATGACTCAATTAGAGCTATATACAAAAATTTATGAATTTTTGAATTCAGCACAGAAAAACTGTGAAATTTCTGAAACAACATGTAAAGATTGAAAATCTTGGAATTTTGTAAAAATCCGAAAATGGAAAAAAAAAATTGGTGGCAATCTTGTAATTACGGGGAAAATTACAAAAGCAATTCTCATCATCCTCTTTCCCCATTTCACGTCAGCCATGACAACCCAAGGAGAGAGAGAGAGAGTTAAGAAATTCTAGAGAGAGAAAGGGAAGAAAACTCGCGAGGTAAGCCGATTTCTCGAGCGATTTAGCTCCTAATGTGTATAACTCTACTCCTAAGCTCCTCTTCTATGTTATTTAACATGTTGAATGCTTGAATTTCAGTGGTAAAAAGGGTTAGGGTTCAGCCATAAAAGGAAAAAGCCAGAAGGAGCTTGAGGTAATTTCCAAACCTTTGTATATTGACTATTCTAACTGCTGTGGACAATTTAATTGGTAAAATTTCACCAGATGGTCCTTGGTTTTAAATTTTGGAAATATGTATGCCTAGGTGTTATGTTGCCCAAATTGGTACTAAATGGTAGTTGTAACCTAATAGAATAGTCAATAAAGTGGTTAGAAGTAGAAAGGAACGCGTTTACGGAGCTAAAACCGAAAAACCCCATTTTTTCCTGGGGAACTTAGAATTTCAGCCAAGGCTAGTTTGGAGGGATTAGAGTTGGATTTTCAATGATTTGATGGTTTCATGTCATGTCATCACATTTTCCTTAAGTTTTATACAATCTCTCATATTTTTTTTCATAATTTGGATACTCAAGAAAGGTAAATTTACATTTGACTTTTGTAGTACATCATGGCACAAGTATGCACATTTTGATAGTAGATTCTTATGATTTTAATGTTGTTTCTTTGTAGGAATATTTTTATACAATGATCAAGTGATTATAGCCACGCTTTGGAAGAGTTGTTTAGTGATGAGAGAAGCATGGGAAAATCAATTCAGCAATAAGGAAACAAAATTGAAACAAAGCAGAGGAGGGCCTAGGCCTTGCTTTTAGCGCCCAGGCCGTCATTCTTGACTTATTGGGTGTTCTTGGGAGCTGTTGGCTGTGCTAGGGTAAGGATTTTCGTGGAGATTAGGTTGGGGTTTGAAGTAATTTGGAAGAGATTTTGGCTTCATATCTTGGTTCTTCTTCTCCATTCTCCTTTCCTTTTCTCTTGTTCAATATTTGTGCTGACATTGGTGTAATTTCCTATGGATTTCTTGAACATGTGTAGCTAAAGCTATGATTCTTGGATTATTTTGAACCCTTGTATGGATTAACTCTTGATTACTCCTCTCTTTTTGTGATTAATGATGTGTGTGTGTGTGTGTGAGAGAGAGAGAGAGAGAGCTTATTTGACTCTTTGCCTAATGCTTTTAAGTGCTTGATCACCATTTAGATGTTTTGTTCACTTGATTAATGCTTGAGAGGACTAGGTTGAGTGTAGAATTTGGGTAAAATTGTGTAAGAACTTGAAGTTTGCATAATGAATGGATGGTTTTGTTGGCAAGCTAGAGATATACTTGTTAACCTTGCATAGTCACATTAGGATTTGTGCTTGAAATTTGGATTTCATTAATTGTAACAAGAGATTGAGCAATTCATGAAATTAAACACTTGTTCTTGACTTGAGAAACCTTTTACAAGTACTTTTTAAATCTTAGACTAACATAAATTTATCAAGAGCATTTATGTGAGGAGGATAAACAATCCTAGAGTCCATTTTTATCCTTTAAGTCCAAGAATCACTTGTTTATATTAATTTTTAGTTTTAATATAGGTTTGTTTTGTAGCTTTTCTTCGCTCATGAAATTTGTGTTACTCAAACTAGGCAAAAGTGTGATAATTGATAATTGACCTAGTTTTGGAACCAAATCTTCATGGGAATGATACTTTAGTTATCACTTTATTACTTGGCGCAACCCATGTACTTGTGGTGCAGACACCTCTTCTAGTGGGATTCAAATATTGGTTTGCCATATCGTAAGGGCTAGCCCCTTATATTAGACTAAACCTGGTTGATAATTCAGTAAGCTTAATTGTTATTTGGGAACGCTTAAGAACAATTAAATGGGCTAACAATGAGTATTGTATTATTGGGCTTAGGAATTTAAGAGAAAATTTCGAAAATCCGTTTCTGTACAGTTTGTTGCCACAAAGATTCGTTGGCCTAAAGGAACACACGAAAATTTGCATAGCCTCTGTACGATATAAAAATCAACTAATCGAATTCTCTTATCAAACTGTACATATCAATATTTCTAGCGCACATTCCTCTCAATCTTTAAGTTCATTTTATTGCCTAAATCTAGACAGTTGACAAATTCCTAATTTTATTATATATTTTTATATTTTATTTGGGGATTTTGTCATAATAATTGAGCTTAAAATGCCTTTTTTGTGCTTAATTGAGATTAAGAGTAAATATATTAAATTAGAACTAAAAAGGGAAAAATTATCATAAAATTTTGTAATTACTCTTAATCATGTACTTTTGAGAAGATTTGATGTTGGGTAAATTATTTTTACTTGTAGGAACTTGGAAAATTTGGACTAAATCTGAAAATAGCAATTTGGGGTTTGAAATTCAGGAATGACATTTTGATCCCATGAATTTGGAAAATGACAATTCAGTCTAGCAAAACTCAGCGTTTTTGGCATAGTAGGTCAGATCTTGAATGAAATTAAAATAGAACCAAAGAGCTAAAGGCGGAGATTAAGAGACAGCCGCAACACAGGACCTCCGAACCTTCCTCCTTTGCTCTTCATCACCTTTGTCTTTCTCTCTCGCCGGCGGCACTATCTACCACCCCCACAGCCGCCGGCGAGCTTTGTCCTCAACTCCTCCAACCGCTCTGACATTTGCTTAAACCAGATCGAGATTTGACAGACACAGCAGTGGTGAGATAGAATCAGAGTTTTCGAACCAGAGTTTTATCATCATCGAAACTTCATCTTCTTCACGAGCTTGGTTCCATCACCACTATCTGTCTTCTTCACCATCGGAGACTAGTTCAGATCTTGAGAGACAGCCGTGGTGAAATAGACAGGGTGCGCACTCCACCATTGATTTTGGACCATTCACAACTGTGTTCTGTTTTTAATCAATAATCATCATCATTCACGCACTACCAAGCTTAGCTGCAGCTAAGGGAGAACAGAGAAGCAGATTTCATTTTCCTTCTCTGGCTTTCTACAGTCTCGGTCGTGGCTCCTCTGCTCTTTATTCATATCAAATTCAACACCAATATTCCTTTATTCAATATTAATTGGTCACTTTAATAGCTGATTGACATGTCTGAAATTGGGGAATTGTTTGGTGAAGCTGAGTTGATGGTTGGCAGTGGCTAATTCTCCCAATTCCTTGTAGCAAAGGTAATGGCATGAACTTGGAGTTTCAATAGGTGAGTTTTGCTTTTCCATTTCTCTAATTCTATATTGTCATTGTGATTCTTAGGTCTTAGGATGAATTTTATGATGTTCAATTGATTTATTTTGAAGTATTTGGAGAATTGGATGTGGCTTAAACGGTTGTTAAATACTTGATATTGTGGTTAATTAGTTTAATTATCATTTTTTTGTGCTGTTGAGTCATTGAATTGATGATTTTGTGAACGTTTTGTGTTAATTTCAAGGTAGCTTGGTTAGTGGATCAATAGTGTCTTGTGTTTGCATTGGTTAGTTGAATGTGAATTTATTAATTGTATTTAGCATTGGGTTTTAACATCATTATTCTTGATTTTTCATATGGGTGGCCATTGTTAAATTGAGATCAATGAGAAAATCAAATGGTAATGCGAGGTGGCTTGATTATTGGATCAAAAGCTAAATATGATTTTTAAGTTCATTTAAGTGCTAGAGTTCTTAATCAACCTAATTTAGAGAGATTAATATGCAAGGTGGCTTGATATTAATCAATCTATTTTAGGCCTAGTTTAAGGGGTGGCCCTTAGAGTTATTTTGGAGCTAGCATGACTAAATCTCCCATATTCATTTTAAGTGAGGATTGTTTGTTCCATTGCTATGAGGGATTGCTTATTCCATTGTTGATTTCCTTATTTCTTCCATTTCATTAATCTCATCATCATTCCTTTCCACTTTTATTCCAAAAATCCAAAATTATTAGTTTTAAAGCATTTTAGTTTAATTGCAATTTAGTTGTTAGATAAAAAGTTCAAAATCATTTTTAACTTGTTTTATGCCAATCATCACACTTAGTTTCTAGGTCATTAATAAAAGGCTCTTCAAGAGACGATCCGGTGTTGTATCCTATATTGCAATCTTTGGTTTAATTTTGAAGTGGTTACCAAGGCAAAAGCCGACAACGCCTAACCTTCAAGTGGCGCCATTGCCGGGGAGCCAAGTAATTGGTTCCCTAGTAGCTAAGTGTCAATGTTTAATTGATTTGAAGAATAGGCATTGTCGGCTTCGCATCTTGGTAACCTCGTCAAAAATTAAACCAAGAATTGCAATATGTGGTGCAATCCCGGATCGTCTCTCGAATACCCTTTTATTAATTACCTAGAAACTAAGTGTGATGATTGGTATAAGACAAGTTAAAATGATTTTTGAGCTTTTTATCTAACAACTAAATTGCAATTAAACTAAAATGCCTTAAAAAAGCTAATAATTTTGGATTTTTGGGATAAACATGGAATGTAATTGAAATTGGTTTTGCAAAGTATGATTAAGCCTCATAGAACAATGAATTTCATCTATCATTTGCTTCAAAATATTTTTAGGAGTGTGCTAGTTTGACAAAAATGCTCAAAAGACCCTTTGAGCTGGCTTGAGTTAGGTGGGTTAAATCTCCCACACCGGACAAGACTTAATCCTTCTAACCGAAACTCAATACAAAACACTAGCAATTACAATCAAAGTCCCTAAAAATGGCAAACCTCAAACACCCTTAAGTCTAGTGCATTAATCAATGATTATTCCTAGACCTAAAAAATAATTATTTCTTAAAACACTATTAAAAACCACTTTATATTTAATTTATGAAATCACTAAGTTCTAAAATACCAAACCCCATCAACCGATGAGTCTAACACCAAAAGAGAGAAACCCCTACTCTAGAAATGTTATTAAGCATTCTTAGCATGTGGTTGTGAATTAATTGATGCAAATGGTTCCAAAGTAACCCAAAATCAACTCAACATCCAAATAATACCATGCAAGATAATAGAGAATCAAGAGAATTACAATGAAACGTATATGTAACCACATATATTGATGAGCACAATGTTCAACATAAACTAATTCAAATCACAAATTGGTTCAAACAAAGATTAAACCAAATATATTAGTCTTAACTACAAATTACAACTCCTTAAACCAAAGAAATCATAAATATATAGTTAAGCTAATAAAGTAAAATAAAACTCCCCTTTTGTAGGTTCAAGCATCAAGACTCAATCCCTTGCTCTTGGAAAAGATAAGCTTAGCCACTGCCACTCATGGAATCAACATCTCCAAATAATTCCAAGAGTTCAGACATATAAAACACCTATTAAAAGGGACCCATTAATATATGTGGTGAATTCAGAAATGTTGGTGTTGTATATAATATGAACCAAGAGCAAAGAAGCCAAGAGACAGAGCAGCCAATAGACAGAGAAGCCACGAGTCTGGAAACAAATGAGATTGCGAGAAGATAAGGCTCGTTGGAAGTGATAGTTGATGGAGGAGGTAAGCCGACCGTAGTAATGGAAGATGCAGCGAGGATGGTGGTTCCTATCTCTGCCACTCCAGATTGGCCCCCAACCTTTCTTAACTCCCAGCTCACTTCTCCTCACTCACGGCCTATATCTTCCCTCTCAGACTCTTAGCTGCCTGATTCTGTTATGATCCTCACGCTCCAGCTCACTTCCCCGCCTCTCACAGCTCTTTCTTTTAGTCCCAGCTCCCCGGTCTGCTCGCGGCAACTCCTCCTCAATGGAATCTCAACACTCGCCAGTGACAAAAATGATGGTGAGGTTGGAGTGAATGTCGCCAACGAGTATGGAGGGCGGCGGAGTAGTTGAAGATGTGAAGGTGGAGATGATCAAAGTGGAAAGTGAAATCTGAGAAGGTCGCGGCGTTGTGGTCTCTGCATCTCTCGGCTCTCTCCCTGCAATATTAAAGTCTTCAGCTAATTTCAGATCTGACCTACAGTGCCAAAAACACTGAGTTTTGCTAGACTAAAATGTCATTTTTTAAATTCATGGGACCAAAATGTCATTCTTGAATATCAAACTCCAAATTGCTATTTGTAGATTTAATCCAAATTTTTCAAGTACCCACAATTAAAAATAATTAACTCAACATCAAATCTTAAAACTAAATGATTAAAAGTAATTACAATTTTTATGACAATTTTGCCCTTTTTAGTCATAATTCAATGTATTTACTCTTAATGCCAATTTAATTACAAAGAATGCATTTTAAGCTCTATAAGTATGACAAAATCTCCAATTAAAGTATAAAAATATATAATAAAATTGGGATTTGTCAATTTCCCCACACTTAGCCTTTTGCACTCCTGGGCAAAATAAAACCAAAGTTTTCAAAAATATGCCCAATGTTGTAATCATCGAGTAATTCAAGAACGCAATTAGATAAAGATTAAATAACCACAATCCCCAAATCAATTAAAGCTCATGGAAATTTTTATTGTAAAGAAATCAAATTGAACACATAACAAAACCAAGAAAGATAGATATGATAGAGCTCTCAAGGGAAGAAGTGTTTCTCTCATCTCTCAAATCATAAGGAATTTTACTCAACTCACCTATTCTAGCATCCACCATAGGCTTGTAAAGGTTCTACTATCTCTACCACTAGTTTTGCCATGAATCCATAGTCAAGGGGACTTCTTAGGGTTCTAATGTTGAGAAGGCTAAATGGAATGGAAAATGTAACAAAACACTATGCTTGCACCAAATACATTAATAGATCACTTAGCACTATACAACTAAAATTAATTCACATATTTTATCATAATGCCTCATTTGTTTATTTCTTTCTTTGAATTTCCTGTTTTCTTCTCTCTCTCTTTTTCACTATTCACATTTTTTTCTTTTCTTTTTCTCTCTTTTTTTAATTTTTATTTTTATTTTCTTTTTTCTTTTGACTATTCACATGGCACTTTTCTTTTCACATATACAATAGTATTATTTTTTGCAATAGTGCTAGGAAGAACTTGATAAAGGATGCAAACATTGCATTTGTATAATGAAATTGAAATAAAAATGAAGGGCTCAAGGGGGTAAACAAAGGTAAATGATGAATGGTTTGTGTTTGGGTAAATGGGTTTGGAAATAAATGCCCCTATCATACTACAAATACAAGGCATTAATGTAGCTTTGAAAAAGAACCTAGACAAGTTCTAAAGATTAACTAGAGAATAGGTGAATGCACACACATGATGTGAAAATAGAAACAAGGCTCAAGAATCTTCTTACTAGGCTTTTCTCTACCATATCAACTTCCTAAAGTCGAGTTAGGCATCCAAATTAATAAAATTGCATCAAAGACACTCCAATCACTCAATTAATGAAGCCAAGGGATTACTCAAGATTAAAACAATTATATTTAGAAATGTTCGACTTTCACAATCATCACACATTTAAACTTTCATAAAAAAGCATACCAAGGAGTTGCATTATGAAAGTGAAAATAGGGGTCCATTAAGCACTTCATAAAACCAATTCTTAAGTTCAAAGTTTTTTCAATTTTTCTCAAATTTCATGAACCAATTGTGGCTACATATTGTGACTAGACCAATCCCTCCCCTACACTTAATCTTTACATTGTCCTTAGTGTAAATAACAAATAGAATTGAACTTGACTTGTTTCTTGGGTGAAGTAATGAGTTGTGAAGCTCAATTCAAGATTGAAGCACAATACTTCAACAATCACCATGAGGAGGAGAAGAAGGAAACAAGTGAAGTAAGTTTAACAATGAAGTTCAAAATGTGGCAATGAACATGGAGCATTTATTCATTTCCTAGAAAAAGTAAAAAACAAAGAAATCTACCTTTTACTAATGGTTTTATCTCCCCCACACTTATTTTCTTCACATAACAATTAAGATCAAAATAAATATAAAAATGAGAAGAAAGCAAGTGAGGAAAAAGACAACCTAAAGCTTAAATCTCCGTAGACTCTTGTAGGAGAAGTTCTCATCCCGGATGAGAAACATGGATTTCTTCTTTGTAACCACTTCTCCTAAATTGTACCCTCGTGGTAGTGAAGGTTCCTGTAAAAGAAACACCAGACCAGTAGCAGTATCTAGTCTAGAAATATATACATTGAGAGATCCAAAATAAAGCATAGATATTGTAGGAACAAGATTCTCTAAGTAAACTTCACAACCAAGAAAGTCAATTT
Source organism: Inga laurina (assembly GCA_963855925.1). Taxonomy (NCBI): domain Eukaryota; kingdom Viridiplantae; phylum Streptophyta; class Magnoliopsida; order Fabales; family Fabaceae; genus Inga; species Inga laurina. Next base: position 7,088,300 of record OY979702.1, read on the forward strand.
GGTTCCCTTTAGTAGGAATTGAACAAGCAGTCACATTTTCAAGATTCTCTTGTGTTTGTAATAGGGAAGATGCAGAATCCAACTCAGTGTTGGGGCACATCACATCACTTTTGCAATCACAAGAGTTGGAAGATAAAAGAGTGGAAGAATAAAGAGAATTAATCAAACTATACCACCAAAAATTTCAAAATGAGTACTTTTCTTTTCTATATCAGGTGGTAAATCGCAAGAAAGAACTAAATGGAAAGATTCATTTTCATTTACAATTTTATCATTCAAAATCATTGAATCTTCCATTATTGAACTATCTAAAACATGCAATTTAGAGGGATCAAAAGATGCACAATTGTCAAGGCTTGTAGCAAGTGTAGCATGCACTTTGATGTTATCAATTGAACTAGATGAAAAATCAAGATCATGTGAAGTAGAAAGCCAATTATCAATTTCAACACAAATAGCACATGACATTTCACCCTCACATGAACAAACAAAAGTAGAATGTAGGGAACAGGGAAAAATAAGTTCTTCATCTTGTTCAACAGCATTAAAAAAAATTCCAAATCATGCTTGCCAACACTTGAAATAGAGGAAGAATCATATAAGCAATCATTAGGTTCACACTTGACTACAATTTGAGCATCCAAGCACAATTCATCATTCTACATAATGTCATGCTTAATGTGTTCATCACTCCTATAGCTAGGGAGAAGAACATGTTCATTATACATAGAAGCATTAATAGTTCAAGCAACCTCATCAACTACACAACTGCTATTAGAGATATCAAAGTGAGCATTTTCAACATCAAGCATTTGAGGGAATTCAACCACAATTTCTTCATCCACCTCATCATCACTCACAACATCAAGAATAGTAGTAAGAAGAGGGTCAACCTTTTCAAGAAGAGGAGAAATAGTACCATTGTTTAGAAGCGGCTCCTCCGGTAGTTGAAAATGTACTTGCTTCTTTTTTACATCTTTTGTGGGAGTATGCACAAGAGGTATGACATCTTCCACTTTTGAAGTGGCATGTAGCTTTTGCTCTTTGGTTCCCTTATCCTTGGAGTCATAAGTCCATAAAGCTCCTTCTTATCCTCTGATCTTTATCCATAGCACATGGTCAACAAATGCCTTGATAAAGTCTTCGATCTCCTCCATTCGCTCTTTCTGTTCCTTGGCAATCAAGTCTTCCTCGTTAAACATGAACAACTTATAGTGTTCAACCTTGAGCTCATCATATATTCTTCTCAATGCACGAGTTCTGTCATCCATGTTTGGCAAGGTGAGAAAAGCATCAAGTCCACTAGGTTGAGGTGTATGAGATTGTGGTGGAGGTTCATAGAATGATGGAGAAGGTGGTTCATAGAGAGGTCTACATGGCATGGAAGTAGGGGGAAATGAGGGAAGATGAAATGAAGATGATGGTTCTTGATAGAGGGAAGTGGGTGATTCTTGATGGAATGTGTAGGGTGAAGAAGCATGGTTGAAATGGGATTGAGGTGGTTGAAAGGTGGGTTCATGGCCAAAATAGGAGGTTTGTGGACAAGATTATTCTAAATATGGATGAAGATACTGAGGTGGTTGAGAATAAGAGGCTCCTCCTTGATAATTTATGTTTGCTCAGAAGGAATCCAATTCATGTTGAAGCAAATCAAGCTTTTGAGAATATGTAAGATTAGAAAGTGCTTCATGTCTCCAAGTGCCATCAGATTCATCCAAGAATTGAAAGCTTGAAGTTCTATCATTCCCTGAAAAGAAATACATAGGGGGATTAGTGTAAAACCAAAACTTATGATATTTATTAGACCAAGCCATTAAAATCACAATCAATTAAATCCCAATGAATTCTAAGTCCTAACAATGCAAATGAATCCTAAAAATTAAAAGAAATCAAAGAAGAACACTAAAAAACTAACCTAATGAAAAATCTGAAAAAATTCTAGAAAATAAAGAAAAATTCGAAAAGTGGTCAAAACGATGGAATTTGACTAAAATTCATCACAAACAATAGCAAAGCTATTGGTCTTGTTTAAAATGGCCTAAAACTTTAGAAAACCAAAGCTCATAAATTTCTAGGCAAAATTTTTGAAAATTGACAGCAAGCTCAAATATAGGCGTAACCGAATTTTAGCCAAACTCTAATCAATGTTCAAGTGTATAACATTCAGTTCCAACCACAAATCAAGTGCATACAAGACAAAATACAATAATAAAAATGCAAAAAGAAAGGAAAATCAATATATTTGTTTGTATTTCTTCAAAATATTCTATGCAAAGATGCAATATGCTATGGTATGCTTAAGAAAACATGCAAAATGAAAAACTAACTAAAATGCAACCTAAACTATGACTAATTATGTAGAAATCCTAAAAGCTCATCCCAGTCAAAAGTACTTGACACTTAATTACTAGAAAACCGATTTCTTGGCTCCTCGGCAATGGCGCCACTTGAAGAATAGGCGTTGTCGGCTTCTCGCCTTGGTAACCTCCTCAAAAATAAAACCAAGAATTGCAATATGTGGTGCAATCCTAGATCATCTCTCAAAGACCCTTTTATTAATTACCTAGAAACTAAGTTTGATGATTGGTATAAGACAAGTGAAAATGATTTTTGAGCTTTTTATCTAACAACTAAATTGCAATTAAACTAAAATGCTTTTAAAAAAAACTCATATTTTTTGGATTTTTGGGATAAGAATGGAATGTAATTGAAATTGGCTTTGCAAAGTATGATTAAGCCTCATAGAACAATGAATTTCATCTATCATTTACTTCAAAATATTTTTAGAAGTGTGCTAGTTTGTCAAAAATGCTCAAAAGACCCTTCGAGCTAGTTTGAGTTAAGTGGATTAAATCTCCCACACCGGGCAAGACTTAATCCCTCTAAATAAAACTCAATACAAAACACTAGTAATTGCAATGAAAGTCCCTCAAAATGTCAAACCTCAAACACCATTAAGTCTAGCGCATTAATCAATGATTATTCCTAGACCTAGAAAATAATCATTTCTTAAAACACTATTAAAAACCACTTTGTAATGCAATTTATAAAATTACTAAGTTCTCTAAAATACCAGACCCTATCAATCGATTAGTCTAACACCGAAAGAGAGGAACCCCTACTCTAGAGATGTTATTAAGCATTCTTAGTGTGTGATTGTGAATTAATTGATGCAATTGGTTCCATAGTAACCCAAAATCAACTCAATATCCAAACAATACCATGCAAGATAATAGAGAATCAAGAGAATTACAATGAAACATATATGTAACCAAATATATTGTTGAGCACAATGTTCAACATAAACTAATTCAAATCACAAATTGGTTCAAACAAAGATTAAACCAAATATATTAGTCTTAACTACAAATTACAACTCCTTAAACCAAAGAAATCATAAATATATAGTCAAACTAATAAAGTAAAGTAAAAGTCCCCTTTTGTAGGTTCAAGCATCAAGACTCAATCCCTTGCTCTAGGAAAACATAAGCTTAGCCACTGCCACTCATGGAATCAACATCTCCAAATAATTCCAAGAGTTCAGACATATAAAACACCCATTAAAAGGGACCCATTAATATATGTGGTGAATTCAGAAATGTTGGTGTTGTATATAATATGAACCAAGAGCAGAGAAGCCAAGAGACTGAGCAGCCAATAGACAGAGAAGCCACGGGTCTGGAAACAAATGAGATTGCGAGCTGATAAGGCTCGTTGGAAGTGATAGTTGATGGAGGAGGTAAGCCGACCGTAGTAATGGAAGATGCAGTGAGGATGGTGGTTCCTATCTCTGCCACTCCAGATTGGCCCCCAACCTTTCTTAACTCCTAGCTCACTCCTCCTCACCCACGACCCATATCTTCCCTCTCAAACTCTCAACTGTATGATTCTGTTCTGATCCTCATGCTCCAGCTCACTTCCCCTCCTCTGGTAGCTCTTTCTTTTAATCCTATCTCCCTAGTCTGATCGCAGCAGCTCCTCCTTAATGGAATCTCAGCACTCGTCGGTGACGGAAATGATGGTGACGTTGGAGTAAATGTCGCTAGTGAGTATGGAGGGCGATGGAGTAGTTGAAGATGTGAAGTTGGAGATGATCAAAGTGGAAAGTGAAATTTGAGAAGGTTGCGGCATTGTGCTCTCTTCTTCTCTCGGCTCTCTCCTTGCTATATTAAAGTTAGAGGTGGTAATTTGGGCCAGCTCGCAGGTTGGGAGCCAGCTCGCACGAGTTGCAGGCTGTGACTGGGCGGGATCGTGTAGCTTGCTGCCTTCGTCGGTCGGCAAAAGCCGATTTAGGCGGGCTGGCAGCCATTCTTTTTTTAAATTTCACTCTTTTTTTAGAATTTTTTTTACTCTCTTTCTCTTTCACCTGCTCATATCACACTTCTTTTCTTTTATACATTTGTGTTATGAAGTCTAGTTCATTCTTACTTTCCTTTTTTTTCATCTATTCACATCACAAAACTAAATAAACACATCTCTTTTAAATTTAATAATAGTAGAATAAATAAATATAATATGAAAATAAGTGTCAAATAAAAAGTATGGAGAATTAATTAAACACATCATCAAAGGAAAGGAGATAAGAGACCAAGGGTATTTGAGGAAAAACTAAAAAAAAATAAAGTGGGCCAGCCCGTGGGCTAGCACGCATTAGCCCTGAGCTTGTTTAGCCCGAAATCAAACTGGCCGCCATTTCGGCAGCTCGAACCCGTTTATTTTGGGTGGGCTAGCAGGTCCGGCCCAAATTACCGCCTCTAATTAAAGTCTTCAGCTGATTTCATATCTGACCTGCAGTGCCAAGAACGCTGAGTTTTGTTAGACTAAATGTGATTTTCCAAATTCATGGGCAAAATGTCATTCTTGAATTTCAAACCCCAAATTGCTAGTTTTAGATTTAATCCAAATTTTTCAAGTACCCACAATTAAAAATAATTAACCCAACTTCAAATCTTCTTACAAATAAATAATTAAGAGTAATTAAAATTTTTATGACAATTTTGCCCTTTTTAGTCCTAATTCAATGTATTTACTCTTAATGCCAATTTAATTACAAAGAATGCATTTTAAGCTCTATAAGTATGACAAAATCTTCAAATAAAGTATAAAAATATATAATAAAATTGAGATTTGTCAATTGGTACCTTGAGCCTTTAGTTTGCATTTACTTAGTTTAGGTAGCTTTGCATGCTTTTCATAGCATATTGTATCTTTGCATAGAAAATTTTGCAAAAACACCAACAAATATCTTGATTTTTCTTTCTTTTTGCATTTGCATTCTTGCATTTTGTCTTGCATACACTTGATTTGTGCTGGAACTCAATGCTATACAATTGTAAATCGATTAGAGTTCATTTAAAATTCGGTTACGCCTATAGTTAAGCTTGCTGGAATTTTTTTGAAATTTTGCCCAGAAATTTATGACCTTCAGTTCCCTAATGTTTTGGGTCATTTTAAACAAGATAAAAAGCTATGCTATTGGGTGTAGTGATTTTTTGACAAATTCCATCTTTTTGACCACTTTTCGAATTTTTCTTTATTTTCTAGAATTTTTTCATATTTTTCATTAGAATAATTTTTTTTAGTTTTTCTTTGATTTCTTTCAATTTTTAGGATTCATTTGCTTTCCTTACCTTGCCAAACATGGATCACAGAACTCGTGCATTGAGAAGAATGTATGATGAGCTCAAGGTTGAACACTCTAAGTTGTTCATGTTGAATGAGGTAAATGTGATTTTCAAGGAGCAAAAAGAGTGAATAGAGTAGATCGAAGGCTTTATCAAGGCATTTGTTGACCATGTGCTATGGATCAAGACCAGAGGAGAAGACGGAGCTCCATGAACTAATGACTCCAATGATGAGGGAACCAAAAAGCAAAAGCTACATGCCACTTCACAAGTAGAAGATTCCATACCTCTAGTGTCACTCCCATAAAAGATGTAAAGAAAAAGCAAGTACATTTTCAATTTCCAGAGGAGCCATTTTCAAACAATGGTACTATTCCTCTTCTTGAAGAGATTGACCCTCCTCTTACTACTATTCTTGATATTGTGAGTGATGATAAGGTGGATGAAGAAATTGTGGTCGAATCCCCTCATATGCTTTATGTTGAAAATGCTCACTGTGATATTTTTAATAGTAGTTGTGTAGTTGATGATGTTACTTGCATAGTTAATGCTTCTATGTGTGATGAACATGTTCTTTTCCCTAGTTCTAGGAGTGTAATTAAAACATTAAGCATGAAATTATGGAGAATGATGAATTATGCTTGGATGCTCAAATTGTGGTAAAGTGTAAACCTGATGATAGCTCAAATAATTGTCTAATTGATTATTGCTTACATGATTCTTCCTCTGTTTCAAGTGATGGCAAGCATGATTTAGAATTTTTTAATACTATTGAACAAGATGAAGAACTTATTTTTCCCTTTTCCCTACATTCTACCTTTGTTTGTTCATATGAGGGTGGAATGTCATGTGTTGTATGTGCTGAAATTGATAATTGGCTTTCTACTTCACATGACCTTGATTCTTCATCTAGTTCAATTGATAGCATTAAAGTGCATGCTACACTTGATAAAGGCCTTGACAATTGTGTATCTTTTGATCCCTCAGAATTGCCTTTTTTTAGGTAGTCCAATAAGGAAAGATTCAATGATTTTGAATGATAAAATTGTAAATGAAAATGAATCTTTCTATTTAGTTCTTTCTTGCGATTTGCCACCTGATATAAAAAATGAAAATACTTCTTTTGAAATTTTTGGTGGTAATAGCTTGATCAATTCTTTTTCTTCTTCCATTCTTTTACCTCCCAATTCCTGTGATTGCAAAAGTGATGTAATGCACTCCAACACTAAGTTGGATTCCGTATTTTCCCCATTGCAAGCTGTTAACTTCAGGAAATTCCTGTTAGAATTTCATATTTCATCCTGTTTTACTTCACTTTGGGTGCATAAGTAGGCATTTGAAAGGGTTAAAGTGATTAATTATGTTCTTCTCATGCTATGCACAGCAGAATGAAATTGTGGAGGACATTACTCACTAACTGCTATGAATGTTTAACCATGTGTGCAAGTTCTTTGTGTAAACTGATACAGATTCAGTCATAGCTAGCCCAGAGGAAGCCACATGCAATGAGAAAGAGGTGAAGGAAGTTAAAGCTAACAACCATTCCAAGGAAAGGCAAGCTGGGAGGAGAACAGAGAAAAAAAGAAGAGAAGATGACTCTGGCAGGTGTATGGGCTGCGGCCAACCATCTCATGGGCCGCGGCCCATAAAAGCAACAGCAGCACAGAAAGGCTTGGGCTACGGCCCAGAAAATCCACAGCAGCACAGAAAGGTATGGGCCGCGGCCAACCATCTCATGGGCCGCGGCCCAGAAGCATCAACTTGAGGTCATATACTCATGGGCCGTGGCCCACAGAGTGGCGGGCCGCGGCCCAACCCCGCAAATGAAGCTGCGCGTTCTAACATCTGAGGAGATATAAAAGGCAAAACCCAGGGTTTGAAGGGAGGAGGCCCCCAATTAGGAAACCACGAAAAAGACGGCTACAACATCCAGGAGCTGGGATTTGGCTTGAAATCAAGGAGAACCAAGTGGGATTGAAGATTGGAAGAGATTTCATCTCCATTCATCTTGATCTTTCTGTATTTATTCCCTTTCTCCACTGTGATTCTGTTATGATTGCATTGAACACTAATATTTGTGATTTGTCTTTGAACATGAGTAGCTAGGTTTTTCATTCTAGGATTGTTCTAAACCTTTGTATGGATTAAACTTCACTCCTTCTTCCGGTTATAATCTAATGGTATATATGTGTTAATTCACCCCTGTTTTCACTGATATCTGTGACTGGCCAGCGCTTAGATAATCTATTTAATTAGATTAAGCTTGAGAAAGTTAGTCTAATTATAGAACGTGGGCAGGATTATGTTAGACTTGAAGTTTAAAGAGTTAAATGGATGGTTTGTTAATAACATAGAGATATAGTTATTAACCTAGCATTGTCAAATTAAGGGTGTTATGTAATGATTATCTTCCTTTAACTATAGCAAGAGATTGTGTATGTTAATGGAGGGTATAAATTTGGTTATGATTCGAGAGAGCTTAATCAATTGCTAGTGCGCCTTAGACAGACATATATATATTCCATAAGAGCATTCTTAGAGAGGAAGGGGATTAAGTTTATAAAGTGCAAAGGGGACGAACAATCCTAGAGTTTTTAAAATTGATTGAATTCACAAGAAGCATATTTTGTTCAATACCTTTCAGTTGTTATCAACATATCTTTTGAATTTGTTTTTCTCACACTCAACGTTTTGTTTGATTCAACTTAATCACACACATCAAGCCCATTGTTTGACTAAATTGTTACTCAAATCCTCGAGGGAACGATCTCACTTATCACTTTATTACTTGACGCAATCCGTGCACTTGCGGTTGCGAGCACAAGCACAAGAGAATTTGAAAATGTGACTACTTATTCAATTCCTACTGAAGGGAACCAAATTGACTTTCTTGGTTGTGAAATTTACTTGGAGAATCTAGTTCCTACGATGCCAATGTTTTATTTTAAATCTCTCTATGTATTTATTTCTGGACTAGATACTGCCACTGGTCTAGTGTTTCTTTTACAGGAACCTTCACTACCAAGGGGGTACACTTTAGGAGAAGTAGTTACAGAGAAGAAATGCATGTTTCTCATCCTAGATGAGAACTTCTCCTACAAGAGTCGAAGGAGATTTAAGCCTTAGGTTGTCTCTTTCCTCACTTATTTTCTTTATAGTTTTTATGATTCTATGAGCTTAATTGTTATGTGAAGAGAATAAGTGTAGGGGAGACAAAACCATTAGTAAAAGGTATATTTTTTTTGTTATTCACCCCCTAGGCTTTGAGCTCTTGTCATTCCTTTGCCCTGAGGTTTTGCATTGAGGACAATGCAAGATTTAAGTGTGGGGGAGAGATTAGGATTTAAGTCTTGTGTGCTTCATTGTGCTTAAGTTAAAAAATGTGTCATTTTCAAAAAAAAAAATCATAAAATTCTTGTTCCAAACCACAGTTTTGAATTTTTGCTAGTCCTTGTTTTAGAAATTTGTCTAAATACTTATGAGAATTGCATATGTTCTTGGTTGATTTTTAATGAATTGATTGATTATTGCTTAGAGTTGGCATTTGGATTAGTTGAGTTAATGCATTTTGATCAAGCTAATGTTTAATTAATCTTTGTGAATGTGCATTTGGGAAGAAAACTTTTGTTCGAAGGATTTTGAGTCTAACTTTCATTCATTAATGTGTGTTTGCCACCTATTCTAGTGTACCTCTAGAACTTGTTTAAATTATTTTTTAAAATCACATTTGCATTTAGATTAATGAATATGATAGGGGCATTCATTTCATTACCCTTTATCCCAAACACAAACCTTATACACTAATCCATTGTGAACTCCCGTTGAGCTCTTCACATTCCAAAATCTATCATTTATTATCAAGCACTATGTATGCATCCTGTTTGCATTATATTCACATCCAAACATCATTGAATTGCCATTAATATTGTTGGTATGAAGAAATTCCATTTTCATACATTATATATAAAAAAACAAAAAAAAAAGAAGAAAAAGCATGGAAAAAAAGAAAGGAAAAAATATTTAAAAATATAGGGAAAAAAAGAAAAGAAGAAATAAAAAAAATAAGGCATTTGTTTTGATTGGCAAGGAGATGTGGTTATTTGAATTTTTAAAAAAATGGATGCCATTGTATACATTTGTGCAAGCATAGTACTAGTTGTTTCATTATCCCTTCTATAAGACAATTTCCATCATTACAACCCTTTTAAAAGTCCGCTTGATTCATGAGTCTAGGTGCTATATAGTAGTGGAGAGAGTAGAATTTCTACAAGCATATGGTAGGATAACGAAATTTTCTATACTTGTGAGAGGCGTAAAACACTTGAATCCTTGAGTGTTCTTTTGTGTACATTTCTTTGATTAATTGTGCATTAATTTAGTCTATTTGCATTATCCCATGATAAAACTTGTTTTTGCTTGATTAGTGATTATTAATTAATTCATTGACTCCAATATTGAGCATTTGAAGTTTTCATTTGTGTTTAGTGTTGAATTGATTAGTATTTTGCTTAGAAGTGCAAAAGTTTAAGTGTGAGGGAATTGACAAATCCCTAATTTTATTATAAATTTTTATATTTTATTTGGGGATTTTGTCATAATAATTTAGCTTAAAATGCCTTTTTTGTGCTTAATTGAGATTAAGAGTAAATATATTAAATTAGGACTAAAAAGGGGAAAATTGTCATAAAAATTTGTAATTACTCTTAACCATGTATTTTTTAGAAGATTTGATGTTGGATAAATTATTTTTACTTGTAGGAACTTGGAAAATTTGGACTAAATTTGAAAATAGCAATTTGGAGTTTGAAATTTAGGAATGACATTTGGTCGCATGAATTTAGAACATGACATTTTAGTTTAGAAAAACTCAATGTTTTTGGCACTGTAGGTCAGATCTTGAATGAAATTGAAATAGAACCAAACAACTAAGAGGCGGAGATTAAGAGACAGCCGCAATGCAGGACCTCTGGACCTTCCACCTTTGTCGTCCTCTCTCGCCGGCGGCACCGTGCACCACCCCCACAGCCGCTGGCGAGCTTCGTCCTCCACTCCTCCAACCACGCTGACATTTGCTTAAACCAGATCAAGATTTGGCAGACACAGCAGCGATGAGACAGAATCAGAGCTTGCGAGCCAGAGTTTCATCATCATCAAAACTTCATCTTCTTCACGAGCTTGGTCCCATCACCTCCATCCGTCTTCTTCATCGCACTCCACTATTGATTCTGGACCATTCACCACCATGTTCTATTTTTAATCCATCATCATCATCATTCACGCACTGCCAAGCTCAGCTGCAGCTAAGGCAGAGCAGAGAAGCAGATTTCATTTTCCTTCTCTGGCTTTCTACAGTCTCGGCCGTGGCTCCTCTGCTCTTTATTCATATCAAATTCAACACCAACATTCCTTTATTCAATCTTAATTAGTCACTTTAATAGTTGATTGACATGTCTGAAATTAGGGAATTGTTTGGTGAAGCTGAGTTGATGGTTGGCAGTGGCTAATTCTCCCAATTCCTTGTAGCAAAGGCAATGGCATGAACTTGGAGTTTCAATATGTGAGTTTTTGCTTGTCCATTTTTCTACTTCTATATTGTGATTGTAATTCTTAGGTCTTAGGATGAATTTTATGATATTGAATTGATTTATTTTGAAGTATTTGGAGCATTGGATGTGGCTTGAACCGTTGTTAAACACTTGACATTGAAGTTAATTAGCTTAATTATCATTTCTTTGTACTGGTTAGTCATTGAATTGATGATTTTGTGAACATTTTGTGCTAATTGGTGGCTTGGTTAATGGATCAATAGTTTCTTGTGTTTGCATTGGATAGCTGAATGTGAATTTATTCATTGTATTTAGCATTGGGTTTTAGCATCATTAATCTTGATTTTTCATATGGGTGGCCATTGTTAAATTAAAATTTATGAGAAAATCAAATGGTAATGCGAGATGGCTTAGTTATTGGATCAAAAGCTAAATATGATTTTTAAGTTCATTTAATTACTAGAGTGCTTCATCAACCTAATTTAGAGAGATTAATATGTAAGGTGGCTTGGTATTAATCAATCTATGTTAGACCTAGTTTAAGGGGTGGCCCTTAGAGTCATTTTGGAGCTAGCATAACTAAATCTCCCATATTCATTTTACGTGAGGATTGTTTGTTCCATTGCTATGAGGGATTGCTTATTCCATTGTTGATTTCCTTATTTCTTCCATTTCATTAATCTCATCATCATTCATTTCCACTTTTATTCCAAAAATCCAAAATTATTAGTTTGAAAGCATTTTAGTTTAATTGCAATTTAGTTGTTAGATAAAAAGTTCAAAATCATTTTTAACTTGTTTTATGCCAATCATCACACTTAGTTTTTAGGTCATTAATAAAAGGCTCTTCAAGAGACATATAAAACACCCATTAAAATGGACTCAAGCATCAAGGCTCAATCCCTTGCTCTGGGAAAAGATAAGCTCAACCACTGCCACTCATGCAATCAACATCTCCAAATAATTCCAAGAGTTCAGACATATAAAACACCCATTAATATCTGTGGTGAATTTAGATATGTTGGTGCTGTATAAAATATGAACCAAGAGCAGAGGAGCTAAGAGACAGAGAAGCCACAGGTCTGGAAACAAATGAGATTACGAGAAGATAAGGCTCGCTGGAAGTGATAGATGATGGAGGAGGTGAGCTGACGGTTGTAATGGAAGATGCAGTGAGGATGATGGTTCCTGTCTCCACCACTCTAAATCGGCCCCCAACCCTTCTTAACTCCCAGCTCACTTCTCCTCACTCACGGCCCAGATCTTCCCTCTTAAACTTTCAGCTGTCTGATTCTGTTATGATCCTCACGCTCCAGCTGACTTCCCCGTCTCTCGCAGCTCTCTCTTTTAATCCCAGCTCCCCAATCTGCTCGTGGCAACTCCTCCTCAATCAAATCTCAACACTCGCCGACGACGGAAATGATAGTGATGTTGGAGTGAATGTCACCGGCGAGTATGGAGGGCGGCAGAGTAGTTTGTTACAGTAGGTGGAGAAAATGGAATTAATTATTATTGAATACCTGATCTGTATATATACAAAGTAATACAAAGAAAGGAATAGCTAAATTACAAATAATGAATAACAGAATTACAACTAATCATATTAATCAAGCTAACAGAAATTGTTATAAGTTAAGTCTAACTAATCTATAGTTGTCACCCCCCGCAAGCTGGAGCATGGCTATTGATAATGCCAAGCTTGGAAATAAGCTCATGAAAACTAGTAGGATGTAGGGGCTTAGTAAACACATCAGCAAGTTGATCTTGAGTACAAACAGGCATGAGCTGAATCACTTTGTTCTACACTTTCTCACGAACTAGGTGGCAATCCAACTCGATATGTTTGGTCCTCTCATGGAAAGTGGGGTTGGTAGCGATTTGAATTGCTAATTGGTTATCACAGTAAACAAAGGCAGGATCAATGTGGGAAATGTCAAAATCAAGTAGCAAATATAGTAACCATTGAACCTCACAAGTAGTGGAACCAAGAGCCCTATATTCGGCCTCAGAAGAAGAACGAGAAACAGTAGTTTGTTTCTTGGCTTTCCAAGAAATAAGGGAAGAACCAAGAAAAATAGCATAACCAGTAATAGAACGACGAGTGTCAACACACCCGGCCCAATCAGAATCGCTATAAGCACGAAGCTGTAAATCAGAATCAGTAGAAAAATAAAGACCAGCACCAGGATTGGACTTAAGGTACCGTAAGACCCTGTAGGCGGCCTGAAGATGAGCATCCAAAGGGGCAGCAAGAAATTGACTTAATTGCTGAGTGACAAAACTGATATCTGGACAAGTTATAGTCAAGTATTGAAGGCGACCAATAAGGCGTCGAAACTCCAGGGGATTGGGCAATGGAGTGCCCTTCAATTTGGAGAGCTTGAGATGTGGATCCATAGGAGTAGAAGCAGGCTTACAAGCCAAAAAACCTGCATCGTCAAGCAACTCAAGAGCAAATTTACACTGTGACAGAAAAATTCTAGATTTAGAACGAGCTAACTCAAGCCCAAGAAAATAACGTAACTCCCCAAGGTCTTTAATAGTAAAAGCCTCATCCAATTCTTCTTAATGGTAGTGATTTCAGTCAGATTATTACCAGCTAAGACTATATCGTCAACATAAACCAATATAGCAGTAAAAGAAGTAGAGGAAGCCTTGAGAAATAAAGAATGATCAGATGCTGATTGGGTGTAACCATAGGAAAGTAAAGCAGAAGACAACTTAGAATACCATTATCTACTAGCTTGTTTAAGACCATATAATGATTTTTGAAGCTTACAAACCATGTTAGACTGAGGAGGAGTAAAACCCTTAGGTAGCTCCATGTAAACATCTTCATGTAAATCACCATGAAGAAAAGCATTGTTTACATCAAGCTGATGCAAATGCCAATTCTTGGTGGCTGCAATAGAAAGGAGTAAACGTAAAGTAGTCATTTTAGCCACAGAAGAAAAAGTGTCAAGATAATCGATACCCTCTACTTGAATATATCCTTTAGCAACCAAACGTGCCTTATGGTGCTCTATCTCACCATTAGCCTTATACTTAGTTTTAAACACCCACTTGCAACCAATAGGTCGTTTGCTCGGTGGTAAAGTAGTAAGTGTCCAAGTCCTATTCTGCTCAAGAGCCTTAATTTCAGAAGCCATGGCATCCCTCCAAACAGAAAACTGAACAGCCTTATTATAAGTAGTGGGATCAAAAGTAGAGGAAACAGATAAAACAAAACTTTGGTAAGTAGGAGACAGAGCTGAATAAGAAAGAACAGAAGAGAGAGAATACCTAGGAATGCCATATGATGATGAGTGGGCAGCAGAGGAAGAGAGGGCATAATGATAATCAAGCAGATAAGAAGGTGGTTTATGGGTTCTAGTAGACCGGCGAGGTAAGGAAGAATAGGAGGTTGAAGAAGAAGGAATGGCGGATGACTGGGAACTAGGAGAAGGATCATCTAAGAAAGTGGTAAAATCTTGGATGGTAGGGTCAAGACAAGGAGAAGAAGAAGACAAAGCAGAATGGGAAGAAGAGTGAAATGGAAACGCAAGTTCATGAAAGACAACATCCCTAGAAAGAAAAATTTGGTTTGTAGACAAATCTAGTAAAGTATAAGCCTTAGAACCCAAAGGATAACCCAAAAAGGCACATTTTCTGGCTCGAGAATCAAACTTGGACCTATGAGAAGCTAAAGATGTAGCAAAACATAGGCTGCCAAAAACTCTCAAGTCAGAATATAAAGGGGCAGTATGAAACAAACGTTCAAAAGGAGTGAAATTGTTTAAAACAGTGGTAGGTAATCGATTAATGATGAAAACAGCATGTTGAATGACAAAAGACCAATAGCAAATAGGAATATGAGATTGAAAAAGTAAAGCACGTGCAACATTAAGGATATGTTGGTGTTTACGTTCAACTAAACCATTTTGTTGTGGAGTGGCCACACAAGAAGTTTGATGTAAAATACCTTTTGAAGCAAAATAGGAAGGCATGGAAAATTCAATACCATTATCGATGCGAAGGACTTTAACTGTCATGGAAAATTGAGTGGCGACAAGAGCCAAAAAGGTTTTAAGATGATCACGAGCTTCAGATTTGTTTTGCATTAAAAAGACCCATGTATAGTGAGAATAATCATCAATAACAGTCAAGAAATAACGAAAACCTTGCACAGAAGGCACAGAAAAAGGGCCCCAAATATCAGCATGTATTAAATCGAATGTTGCAGTACAAGAACTTGTGCTTAAAGAAAAAGAAAGACGTTTTTGTCTAGCAAAATGACAAGTATCACATGGTAAAGATAAAGGAGTACATGTAATGTCTGTAACAAGTTTATTTAAGACAGTAAGAGTGGTATTGGGAACATGGCCTAATCAGAGATGCCACAGAGTATATTGAGAGGATGGAGTGGTAATGGTTGAATGAATCTGTGGAACAGGAGAGGAGGATGACTTATCTGTATGAAGAACATAAAGCCCATCAAAGCATCTAGCTGTAACAATCATCACCGAAGGCGGGAGTGAGTGTATCTGACAAGAATCAGCAGAAAAAGTCAGTGCACAAGCAAGAGACTGAGTGAGTTTAGAAACAGAAATGATGTTGTAAGTGAAATCAGGAATAAAAAGAACATTATGTAAGACTAAAGAAGAAGATAATTGAACAGAACCAGAGTATTGAGCAGTGGTATAAGCACCAGTAGGTAAACGAACACGAAGAGGAACGATAGATGAAGAGGAAATGAACAAATCTAAAGAGCAACAAACATGATCGGAAGCCCCTGAATCAATGATCCAGGTATCAATACGAGAATGAAAATTGTTGTTGCATATACCTACGACTGGAAGAGAAGAAGAGGTAGAAAGATTATTGACCGAAGCAGAAGGTGGAGACTGAAGTAGGATAAGGAGTCGCTGGTATTGTTCTGGTGAAAGCGAAGGAAGCAGAGAGGCTGTAGCAGAAATCTGAGATGGAGGTGCAGGCTTCACAGAAGAAGAATCCAGAGCAGCAGGGGACGAAGAGACCACATTATTAACCGAGGAAGATTGATTGCGGAACTTGAAGCCAGGAGGAAAATCGTGTTTACGGTAGCAAGTATCCTCTGTGTGCCTCGGCCTACCACAATAGGTACACATCTTTATCCCAGACTGTGGAAAATGTGATTTAGGAACAGAAGGTTGTGGCCATGCCGATTTAGCCAGAAGAATAGTAGGAGAATCAGACAGGGGGTGATGCTCACGTTCTTGTTGGATGACAAGGGAAAACACCTTAGTAATCGAAGGCAGAGGATCGAGCAAGAGAATCTGAGACTTAACAGACGCGTATTGCTCATTGAGACCATGAAGGAAGCGAATGACCTGATCTTCATCCCTGTGAGTGAGAGCGATTGCCGTGGACCCACACACACACGCCTTGAGTGGGCGAATATTAGCCAACTCGTCCCAAAGAATCTTCAAATGAGTGTAGAACTCACTCACACTCAAACTCCCTTGCTTCAAAGAGTAAATTTCCTCTTGAAGCTCAGCGATTCAAAATAAATCGGACTGAGAATAACGAGAATGCAGATCGGACCATATAGCAGCAGTAGAATCAAACCACAATATACTCTTAGCGATGGTAGGAGAAAGGGATTTAAGCAACCAACCTTGCACTAAATTGTTGCAACGCTCCCACGCCGGAAAGGAAGGATCAGAAGTCGCCAGCTGAGGGAGAGAACCGTCGACGAAGCAGAGTTTGTTCTTGGATAACAAGGCCATACGCATCGCTCGAGCCCAGCCGTGATAATTCGATCCATCGAGAGGAGGCGCAACCAAGATCAGCGCGGGGTTCTCGCTAGGATGAATATAGTACCGGCTAGATTGATCGAGGGAGAGATCAAAAGCCATGAGGATCAGTGGGAGAAAAAGTGAAGATGAAAAAGGGAAAAGTGAGGAAGACGACGAGAGGAAGGTAAAGTGAGAGAGAGAGAGAGAGAAAAATCACACGGCTCTAGATACCATGTTACAGTAGGTGGAGAAAATGGAATTAATTATTATTGAATACCTGATCTGTATATATACAAAGTAATACAAAGAAAGGAATAGCTAAATTACAAATAATGAATAACAGAATTACAACTAATCATATTAATCAAGCTAACAGAAACTGTTATAAGTTAAGTCTAACTAATCTATAGTTGTCATAGTTGAAGATGTGAAGGTGGAGATGATCAAAGTGGAAAGTGAAATCTGAGAAGGTCGCGGTGTTGTCTGCTTCTCTCGGCTCTCTACCTATAATATTAAAGTCTTCAGCTGATTTCAGATATGACCTATAGTGCCAAAAACGCTGAGTTTTACTAGACTAAAATGTCATTTTCCAAATTCATGGGACCAAAATGTCATTCTTGCATTTCAAACCCCAAATTGCTATTTTCAGATTTAATCCAAATTTTTCAATTACCCACAATTTTCAGTGAGTCATTGAATTGATGATTTTGTGAACATTTTGTGCTAATTTCATGGTGGCTTGGTTAGTAGATCAATAGTGTCTTGTGTTTGCATTAGTTAGTTGAATGTGAACTTATTAATTGTATTTAGCATTGGGTTTTAGCATCATTAAATTTGATTTTTCATATGGGTGGCTATTGTTAAATTAAGATTAATGAGAAAATCAAGTGGTAATGCGAGGTGGCTCCGTTATTGGATCAAAAGCTAAATATGATTTTTAAGTTCATTTAACTGCTAGAATGCTTAATCAACCTAATTTAGAGAGATTAATATGCAAGGTAAATTGGTATTAATCAATCTTTGTTAGGCCTAGTTTAAGGGGTGGCCCTTAGAGTCATTTTGGAACTAGCATGATTTAATCTCCCATAATCATTTTAAGTGAGGATTGTTTGCGCCATTGCTACGAGGGATTGTTTATTCCATTGTTGATTTCCTTATTTCTTCCATTTCATTAATCTCATCATCATTCCTTTCCACTTTTATTCCAAAAATCCAAATATATTAGTTTTAAAGCATTTTAGTTTAATTGCAATTTAATTGTTAGATAAAAAGTTCAAAATCATTTTTAACTTGTTTTATGCCAATCATCATACTTGCTTTCTAGGTAATTAATAAAAGGCTCTTTGAGAGACGATCCGGCCGGTTGAACCCTATATTGCAATCCTTGGTTTAATTTTGAAGAGGTTATCAAGGCAAAAGCCGACAACGCCTAATTTTCAACGGTTCAGATTTGTGATGAGCATATACAAAATGTGTTCCTGCAAAGGAAGCTGCACATAATACAACTTTTTTAATTTACACGGTACAGCAAGGCCGGAAATCACACACACAAAAAAACTATCTTCATTCTATATTATATTAATGAATGATAATCAAGATAACTAGGATATTCACAAGGAAATAATTAACGGGGATATGTAGCCTGCCATCCCTAGCTCAAATATGAGGTGAACGTCAATCATTTTTGTTCTGCTTAGTAACATGTGAGCTCAGAAAGCAACAATGGGCAGGCCAGTTCTGAAAATTAAATCATTATATCCGGAAGAGACTTTATGAGAATGAGGACGGGTGGAATTAATGTATATCATCAAATCATATCATAGTGGAAATTAAACAATGAGAAAAGGAAAGAATGAGAGGCAGATGTTATGAGTCCCATGTTAGGGAGTCTCATAAGTAAATTGCAGTTTATAAATTCGAGGGGCCCTCCCTTTCACTAAACTAATCTTTTGGGATTGTGCTCTTCTTCTTTTGGATACTTGTGTTTATAACAAACATAGTTTCATTGAGAGCTCGATCTTCATGAAGAGGGTTACCCATGGTGGATATATTATGACTTACAGGAGACCAAAAAGCGTCGTGGTGTGGAGCGCTCTCCCTTTGGACTTATGTTCATAACTGCAAATTAAAGTAGACCAAGATGAACTTATGGCAGATGAAATTTGTGCCCCTATATTACTAAAAAGCATTTATCTTAAAGGTTAATAAATATGCTACTAACTTTGTAAACTAGTGACATGAAAGCTTCTTTGTAAGTTTGATACTTCTTGTAACCTCATGCCGTGCATATCCTTTTAAATCTTAAAAAAAGAATTGTATATCTCAAATTTGAATTAAAATGTTATTGATAATTAAAATAAGACTACTAAAAAGCTATTATGTGGATTTAAAATTTGCGTAACACCCATCTACCACTAAAAAACATCGATTATTTCACTAGAAATTTCACCTACATCATGCTCGGACTAAACTGTTGTTGATAATTGGAAAATACGAATACTGAAAATGTATAAAGGGCGTATGAAATTTACGCTGCCCCAACTCCTATAAGACCCACTACAGGAGGAGTATTAAAGGATCCATTAATTAGCGAAGAAAACATGTGTTTAGCTAGACAAAATTAACAAACCAGCAACAAGATAAAGAAAGTGAAGAACATGTTCTACTTGATGAGTTGAACCCACTCAAGCATTATTTTCAGGGTACAAGTACAACAAAGCAGGGAAACGCACACAAACACATACACGCATACTGATTTTATTATTATTATTTTCACACTCTGGAGATAGCCCTAGCTAGGCAAACCAAAGATGTTTATTGTGGATATTTTACACAACCATGGATATGCCAGACGAAGCGACGTCGTTGTCACTAGCTGCTTTGACAATCTCAAACACAAGTGGCGGTACGCTTCTGTCCTGATTGACAATGAAACGTTGGTTGTTATGGGTATCAGTCTTCAAAGTAACATATCCACAGTTATCTTTATCATAACAGAAGGCTAACTTGTAATACTTGGTAGACTCATATTTCTTGATGTAGAAATAACCAGAACGAGGAACAGCAAATTCTTCAGGATTGCCAACCATCACTGGATCTCCGTCGAAGCCAAGCACATTTGTGACAACCCAACTGGGTGTGTTAGTGCATGCGTTTGATGGCAAACTAGTGAACGATATGTTTAAAGGGTAGTCGTTGGTGATGTAATTCAAAGGATATGGAGTTGAAATTTTTGTTGCCCAGCCATTATCGTACAATAATATTGCGGCGACGGCGAGTGAGCACGAGCTACTTTTACTTGCGCTAATGGTGGCAGCTTAAATTGATTCACCACCATAACCAGGTGGCAATATGTAGTAACTGCCTCCATTCTTGAGGACTTCAGCGTGTCAGTCATATATGAACTCAGCTCTGGTGAAGGCAAAGAGAGCGACGAAGAACAATGCAAGGAGTGCATTAGTCTTCATTGTTTCCTAGGTTTGGCTATTAGGGCTATGAGACACTTTAGGGTTTCGTTTTTGGGTGTGAGGAATTGACAAGTAGGAGCATCTATTTATAGACCTAATTCTATGTCATCGAACGCTGAGAGATATGCTTCAAATTATGTTTTTTTTGGAGTCACGTGAAAACTAACAGATAAGGATACGACCTTCCCCATATAGTGACAAATCTATAGTAATTAAGGTTCTTCCAAGTTTCAATTGTGTTTGTGTGTACTTGTGTTGTTTTATGTCGTTCTGAGAACTCTTCTTTTCTAAACCATACATCGATGATCTATGTGCATGCGCGCGTGCACACATGCATATTATGTTTGGTTTCGTGCGTGAGGAAATGAGAAACCGAAGCATCTTATTTGTAGATGCAACAAAGAGCCTCAAGCATGCAAGAAACTGAGATTTTGTTTAGGGTTTTTGTCAGGAGCAAAAGGTGAGAAGGATAAGGATGCCATAGTGACAAGTATACAAGGTAAATTAACCTCTTCCAACACTCCTATAAAATGCCAACACTTCATCTCATGAGGGTTGGAGGTGTCAGCTGCCCCTCAAATTTAGGATTCTTCCCAAATTTTTTTCCATGTTTCTTTCAATCATTAGATTCTACATAAAATGAATGACATTTTGATATCTTATGGGCAAAAGATAGTGCAGTTTTCAATTTGAAAATTGGAAAAAAAAAATTGAAAAATACACTAGTTTTTGTCTTTAATATATCAAAATGTCACTTATTTTATGTAGAATCTAATGATTAAAAGAAATACAAAAAAAGAAAATTGGGAATGACCCCAAATTTGAGGGGGAGCCTAGGGCGCAAGAAGTATTTTCTGTTTAAACTCGTTAATTTCTCGACGTGATTTCTCCTTTTGATGAGAAAAGGAGGAATGAAAGTACAATATTTAAGTGAACTTTTCATATGTCGTGCACGTTTTTTTGTTTCGTTTCCTTTTGTTTTATATGTCACATTCTGTGAAACACAATATATAAATACGTGTTTTTTTTTTTTTGGTAAAAATATAAATACGTGTGTTTGTGTGTGTGATCCTCCTACTTGGGTAGAACCCACTTAAGTATTAGTTGCTAAACTAAATTAAATATGAAAATAGCTAAAAAAAATAGTGGTATAATAATTATATTTTTCATTCTTAATTAAGTTTGGTCATTTATTGCATTGAAAGGAAAAAATAAAAAGATTAAATATATAAACTACCATTCTTCAAGAAGTATAATTCGGACCAGAAAGAGTAACCATTACCTGAGGAATAAATAGAAGAGTAAAATACATCAATCTCCCCTTTATTTACTCTAAATTATAAAGACATCACTTCTATTTTGAAAACCTATATGAACCTCTCTTAAAATCAAAATATATGTTGCATAGACCTCATTTCTAGTTTTGAGATTCAATTTCTTTACACACACCCGTTGACTATTAAATCATAACATTGACCTATTATGTTGACTAAACTACCTCTCCTAACAAAAGTATTTATGAATAATCATTTAATTACATATCTTAATCCAAAATTAGAAAAATAATTTTCATATATTTTCAAATTTTTGTCATATAGTTAAATTGATTACCACATTACCAAGTTAATTAATTTATAATTATTTTTTGATAATTTTTATTTTTTAATCGTTGATATATTAAAAATTATTTATAATGTAATATTTTAAATACATATGTTGCATAAAATGTTTTGCAATCATTTGTCCGTATTTTCAACTAAATTATAAAATAATATAATTTTGAATATATTTCATTAAACATATGTCTATTAAAAAATTAATCATCGATCAAGTTGTTAATATTGTGGAAAAAAAAGAAGCAACAGACGCACTTCGCTTGCCTATATATATATGTGTGTGTGCTTCTTTGCAAAATGGAAGGAGGAGGGGAGAAGAAATATAGTGGAGATATTTCTCTGCCAGTCAGAGATCCTTCTCTGACAGGGAGAGATATTTTCTCTGACAGTTCTAAATAAATTGTGTTATTTTTTATTTTTTATTTTATGTATTGTATTATCTTTTTCATGCCTCCTACATGGAAGGCTTAGTACTATATTACTTTTTGCATGCCTCCTACATGGAAGGCTTAGTATTGTATTACATTTTTGCATGATGCCTACATGGAAGGTTTTACCTCCTAAATGGACGGCTAGATTTCTCCAGTTTTTTCATGTATATTTTTGGTTGTATATTATTGTTTGAGAATTTAATATTCAAGTTTATGCAGTATTTATGAAGATTTCATTCTAGTTTTATATAATATCAATTTATTTTGGTTTTGTTTTTAATTTTATCATGAGCTAAATTTTTATTTTCCTAGGGTGATGACGTAGCTTACTAATGATGGATTGAATCTTAACTTATTAAATCTAGTTTTAATTTCTCCTTCATGATTGAGTTTTAATTATTGTTCTTAATGCTTTCATTTGATTGGCCACCTTTTGAAGGATTACAATATGCATGTTGAGACCGGAAGGAGATGCATATGTGTAGATCCTATAATTAAAACCATGACTTGCATATGAAATAGGAATATATTCATATGAATTGTGTAGTCTTATTGAGTTTAATAAATCTTAATGCATAATTAATTGCTTAAATTCATATAGGAATATATTGGATTAGCAATTAATTATAGAATTGTTTCACCATGGAAGAGGCTAGTACTTAAATTAGGGAAACTCGACTATCAATCATGTGGAATAAATTGGGCTAGAATAGATAAGTGATTCAATCCAAAATTTGTTAAGTGAAATCTAATCCCTAGGACTTTTTCTCATATTTGTTTTCATATCATCTGCACTCATATTTAATTTTTTTTTTCTTTTATTTGTACTCTCAATCACCAATTTATCGATCGACTAAATAGAATTAAAATTACCCATTTTGGTACTTAGTGAACAATCCTTGTGGGAACGATACTCTGCTCACTTTTATATTACTTGATTACGACAGTGTACACTTGCACTATTTAATTGATCATTCACACTCGTAACAACCACATTACCAAGTTAATTAGTTTATAATTATTTTTTTATAATTTTAAATTTTTTAATCGTTGATATATTAAAAATTATTTATAATGTAATATTTTAAATACATATGTTGCATAAAATGTTTTGCAATCATTTGTCCATATTTTCAACTAAATTATAAAATAATATAATTTTGAATATATTTCATTAAACATATGTCTGTTAAAAAATTAATCATCGATCAAGTTGTTAATATTTTGTGCAAGAATCTAAAATAAAAAGAATATATTAACTATCAATTTTCCAAAAAAAAATGATTTTTATTTAAAAATCATTAGTTGAAAGTCTTAAAGCCCGAACTATTGAAATTCTATTTAAACTGTGTAGATTTCACCACATTAATGAACTTCTGAGCACTGAAATTGATTCCCTTTTAATTTCCTCTTACCTTCCCTCCATCCAAACAAACATAGGGTAAATGATATCAATCTCATTACAATCGAAACGTAAATTTTTTTGTAAGGACTTAATCAGTCGCGCATAATGCAATCATATATTTTTTACTAATCAGACCGAGGCATGCATCATCACGATTTGTTTAGCTCCGTTTTGAAGAGTAAAAGGAACAAGGTATAGCTCAAGTACAATTACTCTTAACTAATAATATGCCGAGAAATTTTTTTATCAGTTAGCTAAATGTAAAAACCAACAAGCAGATAATTAAAGAAAGTAAAGAGCATGAACATCAATCATAGATCAACTTGAGTTGAACCCACTCAAGTATTATTTTCATGGTACAACAAAGCAGGGAAACACACACACATGCACTGATTTATTTTTTGGTAAAACACATGCACTGATTTTATTATTATTATTTTCACACTTTGGTGATAGATAGATAGTTAGCTAGCTAGGGAGGGAGGCCAGATATATGTTGTTGTGGATATTTTACAGCACCATGGAGAAGCCATAAACGACGTTGTCTTCGTCTTCACTAGTTGATTTGACAAACTTGAATTGCAAGGGTTCTATGCTTCTGTCCCTCCTGACAGTGAGACGCTGGTTGGCAAAACGATCAGTCTCCAAAGCAACATATCTACAGAAATCTGTTCTATAACAGAAGGCAAACTTATAAGAGTACTTTCTAGAAGAAGAAGAAGAACCATACGGCCTGATGTAGAAATGACCAGAACGAGGAACTGAAAATTCCTCAGGATTGCCAACCATCACAGCATCTCCGACAATGTCAACTATATTAGTGACTCTCCAAGTGGGTGCGTTGGTGCGTGTGTTGGATGGCAAATTAGCGAACGATATGTTTCTAGGATACTTCTTTGTGATTTGACCTTCTGGATACCTTTGTTAATGGCGGTGCCGTTTTTTATTGCTACACCTTCAATACCACCAGATGGCACTATGTAGTAATTGCCTCCATTGTTGAGGATTTCATCGTCTGTGTCATATATATAATCAGCTCTGCTGAAGCCAAAGAGAGCGAACAAGAAGAAGAGTGCACTCATTGTTTGCTATAAGGGCTATGAGAGACTTTAGGTTTGGTTTTTGTTGCCAGGAATTGAAATGCAAGGGCATCTACTCATATGGCTAATGACAACATTAAGTGATAATCTCGTAATTCTTCACTCTCTAGTTTCCTTTCATAATGCTGCATCTTCTCAAATGTTTTTTTCTACTTATTATTAGATTCTACATAAAATAAATGATATTTTGATATCTTAAGATGATGAAATAATGCAGATTTGTACTTTTTTACAATTTAAAAAAATAATCTAAAATTGTTTTACGAATTTAAGGTGAACGTAAATAATTTTTCCTTTGCTTAGTCTAATTTTACCTCTAACTCGTATTTTCTTCATTCTTCAAGTTATGTGGCGGCAGGTACGAGGAGGGATTCAAGGTTACTAGTGTATATAGATATGATGGCTCACAAAGAAATTTTCAATAACTTGATGATTGATATGTTGATTAGTACTTATTAGATTAGAAAGTTTTGTGTGAACCTGGTTTGCCACGTCATTTGTAGTCTGACTAGTTAAAATATAACAACCGCTAACATTAATCCCAGTTGGCTACTCATGTATTTTATATTTTTTTTCCTTAAAAAAATGAATTTCTTAATTAAGATTTCATAAGTAATGAAAAAGTGAATCTTGTGAAATCTTTTAATTTTATTAATAAACCAACTAATATTTAGGAGGTGCCAAATCAGCTTACGAGGAGTTGTGTTTTAATTGGTTAGACCACAAATGATGTGGCAAACCAAGTTTATATAAGAATTTCTCCTTATTAGAATAAATTTTATAACATTTCGTGAATTCCACTATCATTATCCACGTATATAGATGTAACATCTTTATCAGTTCTTGTTCAAACTCAGCGCCTTAATTGTAGGGAATATACCGTTTACAAGTTTAATGAGTTGTTGAATTTGTCTTTGTGAATATAGTTTATATTAATTCGTCCATACCTAAATATAAAAGATAGATAACTAATTTGTTTATATTAATAAAATTAATTCATTTAGTTAGTTATTTGTAAAAAAAAAACATGTATTTATAACTAAGGTTATCAAACTTGCGAGTTTAAGCAAACTTGTAGCAATGACCTAAACTTGTATCATGAACACAAATGGTAAACTCATAATAGTTTACTTTTATCATTAAATAAATATTAATAGTGTATAATTAAAATATAAAAAATGACAATAATTTGATTTAAATATATTTTAAATCCAAAAAATTGAAATTAAATCCTTATGCATTCATAATTTATCATACTTAATAAAGAAATTTCTATAGAATTCATATATAAAGCGACTAGGCATGATCGTATCGAAAAAGTAAATATGAGTTAAAGAGTGTGTTAACACAACTGTGTACGTTAGAAACGTAAAAATGGTAAACTCGATATGTAAACTCGCAAATTTGGCTAAGTTTACATCTAACACGAGTTGATCTATGACTTGACACAATTTTGTAAGCTAGAAACATAAAAACGGTAAACTCGGATTGTCAACTCGTAAGTTTGACAATAATGTTTATAACCAAAATCTTGCTTTGTCCTTGACTAAGGAGAAAAGTGGGGAAATGAAAAAAGTACAAAATACACTTGGACAATACAATTTTATTTTATTTTTTTTTTTACATTTTTGGTAAATAATAACTTTCATACATCCAAAATCTAAAATAAAGACACTAATATTCAAACTATTACTCGTTAAAAAAATTACTCCCTCTAAGCCTTAATATGGAACCTAATATGATAGTTTATGTTAGTTTTAAATGTAGGATCTTCCACACTTTTTGTCCATTTTTCCTCAAATTAACCATATTGATATTCTCTCAACAGTAGTCAAGTAGAAGTGGGAGTGAGGGAATTATAGAAGATGTTTATGGTGTTTTGGAGAAAAAGTGTCATATTAACCAACTTAACAAACATTATTAATCTACTCAAATTAGTTAATTAGGTCTTACATTAAGGATCAGTTAGGGGGAGGATTTTATCATTTAAAATTAAGAAATGAAAATTTAAAATTTATTATTTAATAATTTTTCATACACACCGATGAGCAATCTCCCAAAATCTAACCCATTCAATTTTCTCTTATTTTCATCCCCCAATTTTCCCCTCTCCCAGAGAGTGCAACTTTTAGAGAGAGAGAGCAACAATTGCATGCCAGTTACAATAATCATTAAATGGTGAAGCGGCTTTTGTGAGAGTGACGACATGGGGAATTAATGAATATGATATATAAAGCAGATCAGAGAAGATGAACGATTTTGATACTGTTTGGTAAAAGATGAATAATTCAAGTTCCAAACATGATTGATTCCTACAGGCCAGTTCCAAAAATAATCATTACAAAGGCCAAGAGATTGATAGGATACTTTCAGAAACGAAACAACAAAATCGAGTTTGTGAGAGCATCAACTTTGTGAGAGCGACGACGAGGGAAATTAATGGATGTGATCATGGGATCACGAGGCGCAGAGCAGAGAAGAAGATGAAAAATTTTCTTACCGTCTAATCAATTTTACTAACTTAAATATGATATGGGAAAATGCTCTGGAATTGAGTTTGTTTGAACTAGGTTTGTATTTTGTGCAAAAAAAAAAAAAAAAACGGAACTAGTTTTGTGTTATATATGGTTTGTATAAATAATAATACGTTATTTTAATAATAAGTCATTTTAAGTGAACTTTTCATATGTCGTGCACGTTTTTTGTTTCGTTTCCTTTTGTTTTATTTGTCAAATTCTATGAAACACAATATATAAATACGTGTTTGTGTGTGTGATCCTCCTACTTGGGTAGAACCCACTTAAGTATTAGTTGCTAAACTAAATTAAATATGAAAATAACTAAAAAAATAGTGATATAATAATTATATTTTTCATTCTTAATTTTGGTCATTTATTGCATTGAAAGGAAAAAATAAAAAGATAAATGTATAAACTACCATTCTTCAAGAAGTATAATTAGGACCAGAAAGAGTAAAGATTACCTGAGGGATATATAGAAGAGTAAAATACATCAATCTCCCCTCTATTTACTCTAAATACAACGGCTTCCCGTCTATTTTGAAAGCCTAGATGAATATCCCTTAAAATCAAAATATATGTTGCACAAACCTCTTTCCTAGTTTTGTGATTCAACTTTTATCCATTCACTCATTAACTATTAAATCATAACATTGACCTGTTATTTTGACTAAAAAGCTCCTCTTAAC
This sequence comes from Inga laurina, assembly GCA_963855925.1. Classification (NCBI taxonomy): domain Eukaryota; kingdom Viridiplantae; phylum Streptophyta; class Magnoliopsida; order Fabales; family Fabaceae; genus Inga; species Inga laurina. The sequence continues at coordinate 7,116,453 of OY979702.1, forward strand.
ATAAAGTATTTATTAATAATCATTTTATCATATATCTTTATCCAAAATTAGAAAAATAATTTTAATATATTTTCAAATTTTTGTCATATGGTTAAATTGATTACCACTGATAAGTGAAATATTTACATATTTATTTTTCCTTATATGATGATTTTATGGACGATATTTGAGCTTAATATAATATATTTGGGTGTAAAATAAATAGTATTTAAAAAATAAATAAAATATAAAAAAGGTCAGTACTGTAGCGTCAGTCACTATTCATGACGGAATCACTGTATCAGGACGTTACTGTAGCGGATGGAGGTGATTGTAGCGGATGGAATCACTGTAGCACTGTAGCAACACGGAAAAAATACGTAGGTTTGCTGAAAAGTCATGTTCATGCGTGAAATGAAGGCAAAATACAGTAGCACATGTGGAAAAAAAAGAAGCAACAGACGCACTTCGCTTGCCCATATATATATATGTGTGTGTGCTTCTTTGCAAAATGGAAGGAGGAGGGGAGAAGAAATATAGTGGAGATATTTCTCTGCCAGTCAGAGATCCTTCTCTGACAGGGAGAGATATTTTCTCTGACAGTTCTAAATAAATTGTGTTATTTTTTATTTTTTATTTTATGTATTGTATTATCTTTTTCATGCCTCCTACATGGAAGGCTTAGTATTGTATTACATTTTTGCATGATGCCTACATGGAAGGTTTTACCTCCTAAATGGACGGCTAGATTTCTCCAGTTTTTTCATGTATATTTTTGGTTGTATATTATTGTTTGAGAATTTAATATTCAAGTTTATGCAGTATTTATGAAGATTTCATTCTAGTTTTATATAATATCAATTTATTTTGGTTTTGTTTTTAATTTTATCATGAGCTAAATTTTCATTTTCCTAGGGTGATGACGTAGCTTACTAATGATGGATTGAATCTTAACTTATTAAATCTAGTTTTAATTTCTCCTTCATGATTGAGTTTTAATTATTGTTCTTAATGCTTTCATTTGATTGGCCACCTTTTGAAGGATTACAATATGCATGTTGAGACCGGAAGGAGATGCATATGTGTAGATCCTATAATTAAAACCATGACTTGCATATGAAATAGGAATATATTCATATGAATTGTGTAGTCTTATTGAGTTTAATAAATCTTAATGCATAATTAATTGCTTAAATTCATATAGGAATATATTGGATTAGCAATTAATTATAGAATTGTTTCACCATGGAAGAGGCTAGTACTTAAATTAGGGAAACTCGACTATCAATCATGTGGAATAAATTGGGCTAGAATAGATAAGTGATTCAATCCAAAATTTGTTAAGTGAAATCTAATCCCTAGGACTTTTTCTCATATTTGTTTTCATATCATCTGCACTCATATTTAATTTTTTTTTTCTTTTATTTGTACTCTCAATCACCAATTTATCGATCGACTAAATAGAATTAAAATTACCCATTTTGGTACTTAGTGAACAATCCTTGTGGGAACGATACTCTGCTCACTTTTATATTACTTGATTACGACAGTGTACACTTGCACTATTTAATTGATCATTCACACTCGTAACAACCACATTACCAAGTTAATTAGTTTATAATTATTTTTTGATAATTTTAAATTTTTTAATCGTTGATATATTAAAAATTATTTATAATGTAATATTTTAAATACATATGTTGCATAAAATGTTTTGCAATCATTTGTCCATATTTTCAACTAAATTATAAATTTTTAATCATTGATATATTAAAAATTAATTTAAGCATATATGAACAGCACAAATTAATTTGCAGTAGTCGAAGCTCCGGCTGGCTGAAGCCAGAGCTTTGATGGCCGGTCGTCAGTGGCCGTTTGGCCTGGCAGCTACTAGTGACCTCGGTAACAATCAGACCTTCTTTTTTTAATTAAAAAAAAACAATAAGAGGTTTTATTGTCTTCTTACCCACAAAAACTAATTTTCATTTTAGTCTTTGGGGATGAAGTGAAATTTCAAAATTTTATGATTTATGAAGGTTGACTGAAATAAATTTGGTACTGTGGGGTTAAACTTAATTTCTCCCTTAATTAAATGAAATGAACACAAAATCACGAAAGAAGAGACAAAACGTGTGTGTCACGGTTGATTGTGGAACACAATATCATTAATTAATTTGAGTCTAACATTTCTAGATTACTCATATAGACGAAACAAATAATAAATTCGTAACCTTCTAAATTAAGAGACCAGTATTTTTTTCAAGTATCTAAAACTACTAGTAATTAGTGGTAATCTTTCTTTGGCACTTCACTTAGCCTCCTAAACGTCAGAACCTTCCACAAGTAACATTATGTGGTTGGATGTGATGATAGCACCATTGTGATGAAATGGCTATAAGTCATTGGAAGAACCATATCCTAAAAGTTAGTTGTTGAAATTGGAAAGTCCAAAACCTTCTAAGATCCTTTCTACAAAGTAACATTCTTGACATGGGGTCATGACTGATTTGACAAAAACCTTAGCGGCCTTGCACTAGTGGAAAAGGGCTTTTTAGATTGGTTAAAATGGACTTTTTAAACTGGTTCTAGTTCCGGTCTTGATCCAGCCGGTCTTAAAAGTATATCACTTTTGATACCGGTTTGGTAACCAGTCTTAAAAGTCTCACTTTTAAGACCGGTTGTATTAATAACCGGTCTAAAAGAAACAATTTTAAGACCGGTTTTCATGAGCACCGGTCTTAAAAAAAACTCTTTTGTAAGGCGATTTATGTAATATTTTTAAGACCGGTTATAATTATAACCGGTCTTAAAAGTTATTTTAAGACCGGTTTTATGTATAACTGGTCTTAATCTGGTCTTAAAATAACTTTTAAGACCGGTTATAATTATAACCGATCTTAAAAGTGTTATATATTTCTTTTAATTGTTTGTGATTAGGTTAGTTACCAGAACGCATTCTTGAATTGCTACCTCCAATGCCATACTTATTAAGTGCCATATGGTGTTCAGTTTGCTTCCACTTACCATTTCCTTTTGCTTTAACCTTCTAATTGAATTGGGAACTTGTAACATGTCATATATCCTCATATATAATGTTTTGTTTAAAACCATCATATATATATGCATAAATGGATTTAACCATGTCATATCATACAACCAACAAGTCAATTCATCAAAATATACAAAAACCATGTTAAAACCAACAAACATGTCAAATCATGCAACCAACAATATTTGCAACCAACCAACATGTCAATTCATAAATATATACAAAACAATTCCTCAGTTTTACAAGAACTCATTGTTGTAAAAGTTCATAAATGAATTCAGCACAACAATTACGAATTTGCTCAATATCTTCTTCTGGAAAGGGGTTAGCAAGTTCAAACATCTGAAACACCAAAGCCAGGCAAAACATTAACTTCACTTAAAAAAATAAAAGTAATACAAAATTTTTGAAATATATATACATTTACCTCTTCAATAAGTTCTGTCGTGCCTAGGGTAATAATATTATACATGTGCCTCAGAATATACATCCCACACAAGTTGGACCCTGGTGGTTGCCTACGGGTCTAAAACATAATATGATATCATTAAAACAAGTATAAAATTAAAGCATGGCTTATTATTGAATACATTCTTAAAACAAATCAATATGTAACTAACCTTTGGAAAGATCCATGTAGGGCCTTTTACCTCAAGCATAGGCCTACCACAAGCAGTGCGTTGGAATGTCCGCATAGCCCTATATCATCAAAATCCCAAAGGTTACTTATTTTACACAAATTCCATAAATTGTGCACACGAAAGGTAATTAATAATGCAAGAAAACTTATGCATTCAAGCTCTTCTTCAATTCACTAGTTGGCTTGCTGAGGTGGAGGGAGCATAAGAGGATGGCAGAATAACTCTTCATGCACAAAATAGCCAATTGCCAATTATCACTGAAAAAAGGGAAAACTTTTAAGCAAATATAAAATATTATATATATTATGAAATATAAATTTGTTTCTTACCCATGCAAATTTGGCTCCAGGAAACACTCAATTGAGGTTTCACTAAGCCTGTGCGATAAGTATGAGTGTCTGATAGAAGCAGTGGTCCCTTTGTCGTAGAGTTGAACTGTGCATAGGAGTCCAAATTTATCGGTTTTCCCAGAGTCAACCAACCTACGATGCATGCACCTACAATAATTCAAGCAGGGACATTAAATCAAAGTTTAACGGTGTAATTTGTAAAATATTAACTTCCAATTTGAGAAGATACTTACATCAAAAAGAGCTGGACAATCAAAATCGTAAGCTGTTGTAGAGGAGCTATCAAGGACATTAAATCATCCCTCTCAAGATAGCATTGCACCCTTGACTTGCCAACAGCTGACTCAGTAGCCCAATCTCTTGTTGTAAAAGATGTATCATATGCCATCAGAATCACTTGCTGCATGACATTCAATGGAGGCCGTGAAACATCTTGAGTGGAGGGAGGTGAAGGTGGAGGTGGAGCTGGCGGGGATTCCTTAGCTCGATCAGAAACAAGGCTCTTTGGCCACAAGATGAAAGAGTTGATGACATCGCCCACAATCTTGAAGTCATCAACAGGGATAAGGAGAGGTGCATCTGCAACGATCACCTCTTCAACTGCCACTCTGACTTGATCATCCTTTATTTCTTGGTGGTATACAATTGATCCTAAGTTGTGCACGCTCCCCCGTGCAACCAATCATCTCAGAGGATCCTCCACAAACAAGTCACAATGCTCACTATTTTCTTTTCCAGGACTCTCTAATGACTGACAAATGCAACTCCCTTTAGTGCTCTATTTAGGGTTTAGGGAATGAGCCTGGGGAGCACTGGTATCTGCTTGTCTTCTGCTCGTCATGACCATCCATTCCTCCTTTACTTGCTGAACCTTTCTTCAAATCATGCATCAAATGTTGCTTCTGCCTCGGCCTTAGCTTTCGCCCTCACAGTGGCCAATATACTCTCCATCTCCTCCCTAGTCACCATACTACTTTGAGGAACGGCGTGGGGGTGCTCCAAAGTAATCCCTTATGCCTACCCCTCCTCCAATCCCCCTGACACGGCCGAGATGCTCAGGTTTTCCTGTAGCTACGGTTAGGATGTCATTCCTCCCATCCGACCTAAACGATCCCTCGGCTTGTTTTTTTTGAAGCTCCTCCTATAAGACACAGATGACAAATGTTAGTAATAAAATTTGTTTACTAAATAATTAATAACAATAAGTCAACAACAATACTTATAATTTTCTCACCAACTATACGAGATTGTTCACTCATATAAGACCCTCTCCTCTTTTGGTGAGCGAACAACCACTTCTGTTCGCGGCGTATCGGAGATGGTGGAGAAAGAAGAATAGAGGATTGGATTGAGCTGCTTCTTCCAATCTCTTCCGTTTGGGCGCCAACAAGTCTTTTTCGGCTTTCGCATACCTCCCCCCCCCCCCCCCCCACGAGACATTATATGGGGGCAATTATTCTTTCTACCACTCTCTTGGGCCTTTTTCCTTTTTTCCTGTGAATAAGAAATCAAAATTAAGTCATTGTAAATCAATAAAGACAATTCATAATTCATAAGCAAATCAATTGCAAAATAAGTCAACTCATCAATGCTTCTGGAGTAGTCCGAAGCCATCTAAATTATTGCCAAGCCTGTTCGTCAAAAAAGAATACTGATCGCACAGATTAGGAAGAGGCTGACCTTCTTCCACCTCGATATGCACGTAATTGTTGGCTAGACTTGTCTTAAACTTCCTCCAACATTCATCACAATACGTCATTGTCTTGTCATACAAAACTTCACTCTCAAGAATGTCGTAAGTGAGCTGGATAGTTTTTCAAATATGTCGCTTCACACCTTTATCGACATTTCTCCACTGCTCTATTAAGATGCTGAGCTTGTTGCGTCTAGGAGGCCGACAAAACTCCTATACTGTTGGGCTTTAGGCCCAATTGGTTTCCAATAACTATCAAACTCAATCGGAATCTTTTCCCCGGTATTCCGATTGAGAGGAATGTCTCTCAATCGGGTGGCTCTCCTACCCCTTCGTCTAGGCCGGTTACTTGGCTCACTGTGTTCCTGGCTAGGAGCATTGCTAGGCTCACTTTGATTTGGATTAGTTGGATCGGGAGTACCATCACTAGGACAACTCATTGTCTAAAAACACTTTAATTAAGGACACTATTTAAGGATAGCTAGTGATGGTTTAATGAAATTTTGCTACACGGCACTATCTACAAATTAAGACATCGTTCAAAAGCAATTCCCAAGTTATGCAAACATGAACAAATAATTAATTGCAATGCACAAGTTGAACATACATGCAAAAATAGGAGTTAATGTCTGTTATGGAATGTATAAGGGTAGCTTGATAGGGACCTAAGTGAATAAACTAGATTAGTCTAAATAAGGACTTAAGTGCAAACTCACATAATTGGATAGTTATTAGTGAATAATGTGTAAGGAAGTTAGTAGCCGTTGGGAGAGGTCGGCTATTATGTTATAAATAGCCTATGCACCCTCCATTGTATCAGTTTTGACCTGAGTTGTTCATTGAGTAATATTCTAAAAGAACCTTTCTCTTCTCTACTCTCCTTTATTTCCCTCACTTTCTGTTCTTCTCTCTTTCTCTCTTTCTGATTTCTTATCAGGTCAAAACTAATACAATTATGTGAGTTTGCACGTAAGTCCTTATTTAGACTAATCTAGTTTATTCACTTAGGTCCCTATCAAGCTACTCTTATACATTACATAACAATGTCAGCACAAGTTGAACAAAGTTGAACATAAATGCATTAGGAGGCAAACTCAGAAGTAACACCAAAGTTCATATCAAGCAATATCAGCACTACCTTATCCAGAGTTTTACTATATTGAACATGCAAAAATATAGAACCAAAATTGAACCCTTCTCATACACAACTAAAAAAACCAGGTCCACAAAAGCATAAGGACATTAACCTCAGACATACATGCATTATGTAAAACTCTTCAAAATAATTAACGGTACCTTGAACCTTTGCTTGAGGATCCTCTTCTTTCTCTGGATTTGAACAGTCTTTGGCCACTTTATGAATCGAGTAAGGTCTCTCTTAGGAGGCAATGGACGCTTCTGAAAAGTGGGTTGACAACTTGCTGCAAGAATCAAATAAAGAAAATGGAGATTTTAATGAAATACCCAAAAACGAAACCATTTATTTAATTGAACGCCTAGCAATTGAAACACAAACCTGACAATAAAAATGAGGTTGAGAACGAAACCAATCGGAGGGAACAAACGACGATAGCCTTACAGCAATGTATTCAACCATAAATCTCCGTTGACGGCGGCGAAGTTAAGGACAGAGGAGAGAAGGGGAAAGGAGGAGCTGTCATGAACAGACGCAAGGGTTTCGCTGATGTGCTTGAGTCTTGAAATGAAATTTCAGAGTCAAAATTAGGCGCCTTTTGAAATCTAGGTCAGTTTTAAGACCGGTTTTAATTAGAAACCAGTCTTAAAATTAATATTTAAGACCGGTTATTAATAAATAACCGGTCTTAAAAATAGAAACTTTTTAAGACAGGTTATTAAATAATAACCGGTCTTAAATTTTTAATATTTAAGACCGGTTTTCATGTACAACCGGTCTTAAAAATAATAATGATTTTATTTTTTTAATTATCTTTAATTCAGATAATATTTTCTAGACCGGTTATATTTAGAACCGGTCTAGAAAATATATTACATATATTTATTTTTTTAATTGTATATATTTTAAGACCGGTTTTTATTACAACCGGTTTTAAAATTATTTTTAAAACCGGTTTTAAAAATAACCGGTTTTAAAGATATTTTTAAGACCGGTTATAACTATAACCGGTCTTAATATTTTATCATAATTACAAAAATGCCACCGGTCATATTTTTAAGACCTTATCCAATATAATCGGTCTAAATATTCCGGTCTAAAAACCCTTTTCTGTACTAGTGTTGAGATCAAATAAAAAATTTTACCAAGAATTAAAATACAATATAATGCAAATAACTCGGAATCATTATCTTATCAATGAGCCTTTTATTTTGAGTTCCCTAGGTTAAACTAAGTGCTAAAAATTGGACTAGAAAAGGGGGTTTTGAAAATGGTTTTCTCTAAATGGAAATGCATAAAAATAAAACGATTTCTTATCTTTTTGGTATTTTTGGGAAACAATGAACAAATTCTTTGGACTAAAAAGGGTTATATGATGAAATGGATCTTGGTAGCAAAGTTGGTGGCTTTTCTAGCTTCTTGAAATAATTTGGGGTTAAATTTACATCAAGTTTAATTGAAAACCTCAAGCAATCACATTAGGTTCAATCTACCCAGTTAATGACTAATCCTACAATCGCATTCATAGTCATCTCTTAGATAAATTGTTAAAAAACACTTAATGGGTGTTTGAAAATCGTTTTAATGCGCTTATTTCCTCTTTGATGAGAGCACAATCATGACACTTAATTTGAAATAAATCCATCATATACACTAGTAATCACATATAATGCATAATTTCATTAATTCAAAAGGAAAGAAGTTCAACAAAATCCAAGTGCACAAATACAAAATTCGCACAACATCTTAATTATACAAACCGATAAAAAGAATTGGGGTTAAAGGATATCTTTGCCCTGAAAGTTTTCACCGAGAGGCAAAATTGTTAAAGAAGTTTTGACAAATCCCTATTTTATTATATATTTTCATACTTTATTTGAAGATTTTGTCATAATAATTGAGCTTCAAATGTCTCTTTTGTGCTTAATTGTGATTAAATGTCTTTAAATGAAATTAAGGTTTAAAAAAAAGGCAATAATGTCATATATTTTATGATTTACCTTAATTGATTAATTTTTGGAATATAAGGTATTACATTTTGGGTTTATTTTAATTGCAGATCGGTTTGGAAAATATTTCAGAAAAGAGCCCAGAATTTCTGGGAATTACAAACATTTGGAAGAAAGGAATCAGAGAAAATATCAGAAAACGACAAAAATGTTTTAAAAATCATGTTTGGACCCATCAAGATTTTCAAGTGTTCACATTAGTCCCTCCTGGAAGGTTTTCATTTGTTTCTTTGTAGTCCTTCGGTCAAAACGTGCGTTTTGACCAAGGGTTTAGGGAGACACGGACGAAAGCTGAGAGTAGGAGCTGGAGACAAAGAAAAACAGAATTGGGCTGAGAGACCAGGGAGAAGGGAATCACAGAGAGCTGAGAGTGGGGATTCGCAGGAGCGATGGCGGCAAAACTTCATCCTCTCATCACCGTCGCTGCTCCACAGCCGGCGACCTCCTTCCTTCACACATTGCACCGTTGCTCTCTTCAACTGAAGATAGAGATCACAGCCGCTACAGAACAGAACGGAGGAGCTGGGAGTCGGGATTGAGAGGAACTGCTGCAAGCTTCTGATTCTCTTTACCAAAAACCATACACCGCCCTCATCACCTTCCATCACCAAGCATCCTCACCGTCGCCAGTAGCCTCCCACCTCCATCACCATTGTCCGCCATACTTCCTCAACCTCCGGCGACTAGATCGAGTTTTCAGAGCTGAGAGGAGGGACGCTCAGCCGCGAGGAGTCTTCGGTTCAACACCACCTTCACTTACTCCGACCAATCATCACTGTTCCTTTCCCCATCTCCGGCGAGCCTCAACTTCACCGCCACAAGATCCCCTGTCCAAACTGTGGCTCCCCTGATTTTTATATGTCCAGTGTCAGCTCACCACAGAGTTCTAATTTAATTGCCCATTGATTTTGTCTCCTCTTCGGTTGTTTGTTTTCATGGCTGCTGTTTGGAATTTGAAGATGATTTTATTTGGTGAAGCTGTAGTGATGGTATGCTGTGGCTGAGCCTATCTTTACTTAGAGTAATGGTTTGAGTCTTGATGTTTAGAGCTACAAAAGGGAGTTTTAGTTTTAGTTATTCGCTTGATCATATATTTATTATTTCTTTGTTTTAGGAATTGTAATTTGTAGTTAAGACTAATATGTTTGGTTTAATCTTTGTTTGAACCAATTTGTGATTTAAATTAATTTTTGTTGAACATTGTGCTCAACAATATATGTGGTTACATATATGTTTCATTGTAATTCTCTTGATTTTCTCTATTCTTGCATGGTGTTGTTTGGATATTGATTTGATTTTGATTGCATTGGAACTAATTGCATCAACTAATTCATAATCACACACTAAGAGTGCTTAATAGCATCTTTAGATTAGGAGTTCCTCTCTTTTGGTGTTAAACTCATCGGTTGATGGAGTTTCGTATTTTAGAAAACTTGGTGATTTCATAAATTACATCCAAAGTGATTTCTAATAGTATTTTAAGAAGTAATTATTTTCTAGATCTAGGAATAATCATTAATTAATGCATTAAACTCAACGGTGTTTGAGGTTTGGTATTTTAAGGGACTTTAGTTGCGATTGCTAGTGTTTTGTATTGAGTTTCGGTTAGAGGGATTAATTTCTATCAAGTGTGGAGGAATTAATTTAGCTAACTCAAGCTAGCTCAAAGGGTTTTTTGGGCATTTTTTTTTTTCAAACTAGAACACTCCTAAAAATATTTTGAAACAAAGGATAGATGAAATCCATTGTTTTAGGTGGTTTTTATCATACTTTTCAAAACCAATTTCCATTTCATTCCACTTTTATTCCAAAAATCTAAAAATAATAGTTTTTAAAGTATTTTAGTTTAATTGCAATTTAGTTAGATAAAAAACTCAAAAAATGTTTCATGTCAATCATCACACTTAGTTCCTAGGTAATTAATAAAAGGTTATTCGAGAGACGATCTGGGACTACACTCTATATTGCAATCATTGGTTAAATTTTAAAGAAGTTACTAAGGCATGAAGCCGTCAACGCCTATTCTTCAAGTTTCAAAAAGGGAGCAATTTTACCCTTGCTATTATCCCAATTAATTTTTACTGTTAGTTAACCAAATATACTGAGCTAGTAGTCCACATGTCATTCACATTATTTTTGTTAAGGTATAAATTTGCACAAGAAATCCATGTGTCATCTACCTCATCTTTTTTTAAAGTTAGATTTAAAACTTCCTGGGCAAATTTACATCTTAATAAAAATGATATGGATGACATTTTGACTTTCTTTTTTTTTTTATAAGTACTAAGGCAAGCAAAGCTTGAAGTTTACAAAGAAGATGCTAGGAAGTATGCATCAAACATTGATCCGGTAGTATCCCACCACACTCTAACACAAAAAGCGCATTGCAGTCCGCTGGCGAAGTGTTGAACACTGAGAACACATGGTTGCTCCTCTGAGCCCTTCGTGCTAGATGATCAGCACATCTGACACTCTCCCGATAGGCATGCAGGATCTCTAGATCCCAATCCAAGAGGGTAAGAGATCTAGTATCTAGTATGACGTCATACAGAGGATGAGCAATCCCACAGTCAATCGATAATAAATGGATAGCCTGAAGAGAGTCTGTATACAGCCTGATTTTGTTAAGTCCCATTTGCTTGCACAGTTGTAGACCACTGTGTATTGCATGGATTTCCGCAGCAGTCGAGGTATTATTCCCCAACTTCTGTTGAAATCCACATATCCAAGTGCCGTGATGGTCCCAAATGACACCGCCGCAAGCTGCATGTCCTCTACTGTCCCTCGATCCATCTACATCCACACGTACATTACCTGGGTCTGGAGGCCTCCACCGCTCTTCCCCCCTTACTGGCATCTGGAAAATTTGGTGTCGGAACTGCCCATTCTCGACTCCTTCCAGAAGGTGAAACATACACTTTTGCACAATCGTCTTTGCATCATCTGCTGCTCCTTCGAAGGCTTGACAGCAGCGATTCTTCCATAGAAGCCAACAAATAGAGCTGAACACGCGCTGCCATGGCCATCTAGCCATCCTCCTATTCCCTGGGGAGTATTGGGAATTCCATTGCAACCATTCCTGCAGATTACCAAAGAAAAACATACTATGATATAAAGAGTTAGTAATAGAAAACCACACTCTCCTGGCACTCTCACAGTCTCTCAAAATATGGAGTATACTCTCTTCGCTCTCACAGCCAAAAGGACATGTGTTAGGAATATTCTGAGTAAACCTCGCTCTCAATTGATTCGTTGGAAGCTTCTCATGGAAAACTTGCCACATAAAGAATTTTACCCTCTCAGGAGTACCGCCACGCCATAAATTCCGCCAGTGAGATTGGATATCCAGGTCTTGCTGCTGGTATATATGATTGTACGCAGACTTGACACTGAACGAATCATCCGGAGATAAACGCCAGTAAATCCCATCTTCTTCAGGTCCACTCGGAGGGGTCACCAGCATTATCTTTTCCACCACTCTAGCAGGAAGGTAGCTTTCCCATTTCCTCCTGTCCCATTGGCCATCTTGCGTTACAAAAGAGCACAGATAGTCATCCAGGTCCACTGAAGCCACATTATTGATTACGTATTCTTTTAACGGCCTGTCCATCGGGGACCAATTTTCCTGCCATGCCTTTATAGACCTCCCATTCTTAACTCTCCTGCCTAAGCCCTGTTTAAAGACGTCCCACACAGCCACTATACCACTCCAAACTACGGATTGATTTCGCTTTCTCCGCACCTGAGGTATGGAACTCGTTCCACAGGAATATTTCATACGCAGGCATTTGACCCACAGAGAGTCAGGTTTCATGATCAATCCCCAGCATAGCTTCATGAGAAAAGCCTTGTTCTGGCAGCGGAGATCCTTAATTCCCAAGCCCCCATCCGCTTTAGCCTTCTTTAGCACATCCCATGCTATAAGGTGAAGTTTCTTAGATTCATCATGCTGGTTCCAAAAGAAATCCCTGCTTATTTTCTCAATGAGCGAAAGAACCCCCTTAGGAATCAATATTGATTGCATTTGGTATTGGGGAATCGCTGAGAGGACGGATTTGATAAGCACCGTTCTTCCAGCCATACTTAGAAATCTCCCCTTCCAGGATGCCAGCTTTGACCTCACCTTTTGAATTAAAGGTGCGAAGGTCAACTTTACCATTCTTTTGTGCAGGAGCGGAACACCCAAATATTTCCCCAGATCAGCAGTCAGACCAATCCCCACATTCTGACTCATCTCATAAGCCCTATTAAACTGGATGTTCCGGGAGACAAACATTTTTTATTTTTACAGGTTGATTTTGTGACCAGATACCTTACAGAAAAGATCCATGATATTACTCATCACTCCCATCTGATGTGAGGTGGCTTCACCGAATAAAATTAGGTCATCCGCAAAAAAGAGGTGAGATATGGCCGGACCTGAGGAGCTCAGATTTAAGGGTTTCCAAAGACCCAAATCAACCTTTTGATGAATAAGCTGACCCAGAAGCTCCATACATAAAACAAACAAGTATGGACTCAACGGATCCCCCTGCCTCACACCCCTAGAAGGTTTAAAATTATCAGAAGCTGCTCCGTTCCAGATAATATTCATGGATGCCGAAGAGACACAGGTCATGATTAGATTAACAAAATCATGGTTCAGACCCAGACTATGGAGAGTGAATTCCAGGAACCGCCAGTCTAGCCTATCAAAAGCCTTCTCCATGTCCACCTTCACAGCCACGAAGCCCTTCTTGCCTCTCTTATTTCTCATAGTGTGGATCGCTTCCTGAGCAAGGATGATATTGTCAATACCTTGCCTCCCAGATATGAAACTACATTGGTTTTCCGCGACCAGATAGCTCATGACATTCTTGAGCCGGTTAGCAAGCACTTTGCTAACAATTTTGTAGCTCACATTACACAGAGAAATAGGCCTAAAGTCCCTAATGGATATAGGATGGTCAATCTTTGGGATTAGAATAATATTAGTATGATTAATTGCATGCATCTCCTCCGGGTTCTCAAAGATTTTAGAAACCATATCACACACCTTCTGGCCAATCGAATTCCATTGGGTTTGAAAGAAATGGGGATGAAGACCGTCAGGACCCGGAGCCTTGAGCGCTCCCATAGCAAAAGCAGCGTTCTTAATTTCGATGGGCGAAACCTGCTTTTGAAGGGATTCCAACTGAGATGTATCTAAGATTGGAAAATTTGCAGGCCAGGGAGAGAAGTGGGAGGACGACGTATCAGCCGTGAAGAGACTCTTGAAATAGTCAAGCGCCATACCCCTCAATTGGTTGGTTTCAGTAACCCAATTCCCGCACCCATCCTGGAGAGCTTCAATTTTACTCTTTTTCCTCCTGGTCGACGCGCATGCATGAAAATACCTCGTGTTCCTATCACCCCCCCTAATCCATTTACAACGCGATTTTTGAAACCAAATGAGTTCCTCCTGCAGGGCGAGTTTATGATACAGCCTCCACAGCTGATTTTCAATTTTGAAAAGTCCGTTTTGGAACCCAGACGCTCGTCTAGCACGATCAATGCCTTCTAATCTCCGAATAATTTCTCTCTTCTTCCTCGCCACATTACCAACCACCTTCTCGTTCCACGCTGATGACTCCTTTATGAACTCCTGCCGACCTTGGATCCAGTCTTTACCCTCCCAAGAAGATTTGACGATATCACTAAAGCCTTCTTCCATGCACCAAGCTACTTGGTATTGAAACCTTCTAACCAAGTCCCTGTTAACTCTCGGAGAATTTTTGGCGACAACAATAACACGATGGTCCGATTTGAACTTGAGGGAATGGTAGGCTTTGGTTTGGGGATTCTGAAGGTCCCAATCAAAATTACTGAACACCCAGTCAAGTCTCTCCTTGACCCCAGATTTTTCCCAGGTGAAACGATCCCCAACAACAGGGATGCCACTAAGCCTACAAGCAGTTATGCAACTTTGGAAATCAAGCATGGAGTTAGTTAGAGGAGTAGCGCCTCCAACTTTATCCTCCGGATCAAGAAAGGAATTAAAATCACCCAGAACAAGCCAAGCGGAAGAGATACTCTGGCTAATGGCTTGAAGGTCAGACCATAGCGCCCTCCTCTTAAAAACACTAGTGTCACCATAGACAAAAGTCACCAACATCTGGTGTTGACTTCCTTTGTCAGTGACTCTACAGTGGAGGAGTTGAGTGCTAGATGTAACATAGTCTAGCAGAATATCACGATTATTCCAGAGAACCCAAATACCACCCGCGTACCCAGTGGCCTCGATCCTAATCCAATCAGTGAAACCCAAAAGCCTGACAACCTTCTCAGCTCTATTACCACTAATTCTAGGTTCAACAAGACACATGACGTTAATCCCATATTTGCTAACAACATCTTTAAAAATGCGTGGGAACACTCTACCTCCTGCCCCACGACAGTTCTAGGATGAAATAATCATAAAAACAACAAGAAAGACAGGAACAAAAACCAGAGAAATTACCCGTTCGGTGGCTTGCCTTCCAAGAGGACCTCCACAACCAACTGGGACGTGGAAAGCATCTCTGTGTTTTTTCCCCGCTGTTTGGAACTTTCATAACTGGATTTCATAGGAGGTTTCACCGAGCTATTCAAGCCTCTATCACTCTCTTCATTGACAACCCTCACGGTCTCAGCTGGGCAAACTAAAGCCAAATGCTCATCCCTTCCACGTGGTAACGTGTTCCTCTTCGGCTGAACGTGTTGCTTGGTCTGTGCGTGTTGATTGGTGATAGAAGGCCCAGGTATCTCTATATTACCTTTAACTACATGATGAACACGTTGGGAACCTGAATACGTTGACTTACTTGGAGCATGGACGTCCACCACTTTATTTGAGTCCATCTCCAAATGATCCAAATTTTGACCCACCACACTCACGTCATTTTCTTTACTCATAATGGGCTTCCCATTGCTTTTGGTCTTACCGTGGGCCCCGTCCCTTGCTTCAACAACAATGGGCTTTGCCTTACTTTTGTTCTTGACTTGGGTCCATTTCTTAGCATCTAAGTTGGGTCTTTTCTCTATTCGTTTGGGGTCCACCTTGTCAGGAACCAACTTCCTCTGACCGTGGTTATTCTTATGCGCAGGGGAACTATGACTCTGGTTCTTCAGCACCGTTTCTTCACTTCCAGATTTCAAACACATCTCGAAATCATCACCTACATCCTGCTCTGGGTCAGCGAGGACAGCATACCGTGACAGGCCTGTTCTGACTTTAGCCTCTTCCGCGGTCTTGTCTGAAAACCCTCGAGCTTCCTCTTTACCCCTGTTCATCTTCTTCCTCGTAGGCCGAGCTCTATCAGGTTTCTGAACCAACATCCATGGCCCGAAAAGAGCTTCACTCGCTGAAAGAACTTTCTGATCCGGCGTCCGTTTGGGGGCAGCTTCCCTAATCTGGTTCAAAGGCTCAACCACGTCCTCCCCTTTCTGAGAAAGCTCCTACGGGCAGTGCTCCTTTTTGTGCCCGTATCTACCACAGCAGAAGCAAATGAGACCAAGGCCCTCATACTCTATGTTGAAGAGGTTAGTTGCTGAGATAATCCGGGGAACCAGCTTCTTTTGCAGATCGATTTCAACACATAACCTGGCATATCTTCCGCGATGGATTCTGGCTTCATCTTCTTCCAGGTTAGCGATGGTGTTCATGTCAACTTTTAAAGTCTTCCCAATTAAATCTCCTAATCTCCACATGCATTCTTTATTGTAACATAAAAGAGGAATATGAGGAATTCTGACCCATGTTGCCACACGACCCAAGGGATTGCTGAAGGGATCAAAGTGAGGCGACCACCTTTGCACGAGGATGGAATGTTGGGCTACCGTCCATGGACCCTCCAGAAGGACCTTTCTGTAGTGGATTCTCCAGTTATCAGGATCAGTGAATTTAATCACATAATAATTATTTGGGAGATCAATTAATTCAAAGCTCCTAAACTTCCAAATCCTGCAAAGGTGTTCCTTTAGCCTATAGAAGTTAATTCTTATGCCCAGAGTAGTTATAACCAGCGCATTATTCCATGGCTTTGCCCATCTATTAAGCTCTTCCTGAGACATATGGAGAGTAGGATAGATCTCCATAAGTTTCTTGATTTCCTCAGAAGGTTCAGGAATTTCCCAAGATTGATCTGGCAGATCCACCAGAGAAGAGTCACCCTCATTTCCTGAACCTCCAAAAGCAATGCCATTGAAATCTGATCTCTTAAATCCTAACAACGAATCCTTGTAGGAAAAGACCAAATCATTATCTTTTCCTTTCGCCACAGCATTCAAGTCTTGTTCCTCTATTGCAGACCCTTCAGAAGACGATGATGGATTCTCAGTGATGCCCTTGTTAGCGTTCAATCCATTACCAACAGCAAGACTTGGTTCCAATACTATGTCCGGCGGGAGTTTCCGGCCACTGGCCTCTTCCATCAGAATAGAACCCAATAAATGGCACGAATTTCAAGTCAGAGAAACTTCCTAAGACTTTTTTCAAAAGCTGACATTTTGACTTTCAGTAAAGCATATTTGGTGAAATAACGGTCAAAGTTAATTGAGTTATGGCCCAGAGCAAAATTGCTCCTTTTTTGGTACTTCCGGGACAAAATTACCACCTTAACCCAAAAAATTGCATCATTTTCATCTTTTCATGAGTCATAATCAGGACTCAGAACGCGTGGGATGAGTAATTAATCTGCAGTAGATTATAATTATATTACGTATTATCTTTATAATTAAATATATATGATTTATAAATTAAACTATCATAGACTGAGGATAAGGCATCTTTTGTCCTGAAAATATAACCCTTCGTTTTGGTTTCCTGAGATCTACAAGGTTCTCTTCGCTTCTTGGGCTCTTCCTGTTTCATGAATCACTTGGAACTTGAGATTAGGCTCACTTATGCTAATAACATTTATTGATTTGAATCCCATATCAATATCAATGAACCTTACAAAAGATCGTAGGTTTATAAATTTAAAAGGCTCTTTCTCTTTATAACTGGCTAGTCTTTTAAAATTGGGTTCTTCTATTATATTCCCTCTGGTCCTAATTATAAGATAAATTTGATTTTTTTTGGAGAAATTAAGGAAGCTAATTAAATTACTTTAGAATATTTTTATTTTTATTTTTTTCTTCAAACTAATTAGTTTGACTAATAAATTAATATATAATTTAAAGATGCACAACATATGATATGATTAAGTAACTTATTTAACTTCTTTAATTTCTCCAAAAAAAATCAACTTTATCTTATAATTAGGATCCGAATTAGTATTTGTGTTGATGGCCATATGCTTATAAGTGATTGATTTGTTGTAGGGTTTTAGTCACGTGAAAAATGTCAGCCGGATAAGAATGCCACCTAGCTACCCCATTAAGTGATTCTACTTCCTTTCACGCGTAGTAGTACGTACTAGCTTATCGAGCACAATGGGACCCCTCTATTGATGAATGATCCTTATTGGCTATGTCATCCTCAAGAGCTTCTTTCCATGTCCCTTGCCGGGACCAACACTAATTTAGGGCATCCTTTGACATGCAAAACGTTATGTGATGAAATAATATCTATTTAGATTATTTAGGGTTTTAAATTTTTCAAATAAATTGGAATATCTAGATTACTCTCTCAGTATCTTATTATCTTTTGAATTTTAAATTAGGATTTAGGGTTTAGAGTTAATGTGTCACTATTTTTTAAAATTTTTATTAATATTCAATTAGTCAATTATTACTTTGTTCCTTTCACTCTTCCGGTTGGGAAAAAAAAACAAATTGCAGGTTAAAAAAAAGCGATGGATGTGGAAACTGAGGTAGTAAATTTCTAGTTAAAACTTCAGGTTAAAAAAAAAACAAATTGCAGGTTCAAACTTAAAACTCCTTCTTTTTGACCTTCTTAATATTTGTAATTTTTATTTGCCACCATTCAAAATTATTGATTGAAAGAATCCGGTACTTACAAGGGACCAATTTTTTGGACAAAAATATATGGGGACCGAAGATATTACAAATGCAGACACGCTCGTTTGGTTACCTATGAAACACGTGATCCTCGAATTGATGAATGGGAGAGATGACCTTTA
This sequence comes from Inga laurina, assembly GCA_963855925.1. Taxonomy (NCBI): domain Eukaryota; kingdom Viridiplantae; phylum Streptophyta; class Magnoliopsida; order Fabales; family Fabaceae; genus Inga; species Inga laurina. The sequence continues at coordinate 7,135,391 of OY979702.1, forward strand.
CAAAAAATACATTTAATAATATATAGGTTTAAAAATGTTACTAAATTTTAATTTATGAATATATTTGATTTAAAAAATTACAAATATGAAAATCTTAATTAAAAATAAGGAAATTTTTTTTACAGATATACTTTATCCCTTCCCTTTTCATAAGCTCGAAGCCTACAATTTGAGTCATACGCATACCTGGCCTACAACTACTCATCATTGAATCTGCAAGTAAATTCAATATATATTTTATCTGACACTTCACAATTCCCTTCTTAGACTTAGCGATTTCTATTCCAATAAAATGTTTCACAAGGCCTAAGTCCTTAATTTTGAAGTTACTATGCACATACTGTTTTACCTCCTTTATCCTTTCTTCTGAAGCACCAGTGATTAGCAAATCATCTACAAAACAAGTATGAATACCATACCTTTATTGTACTTCTTGAAGAAGAGAGAATAGTCATGCTTACTCTGAGTAAAACCTCTATGTATCAACGCATTCGAGAACTAATTGTTCCATTGCCTTAAGGCTTGTTCAATTACCTTCCTGTATCAACACATCATGAATAAGTGGAATACTCTCATGAGCAAGTGAAATAGTCTTGTGAACAATTTCAAGATGGTAGTTGGTGAAAAAGTGGAATTGTACTTATTCATAGAACTGTTTCACTTGTTCGTGATGTGGCTGTTACTTGCAAATGGAATTTGACTTGATGATGCTCCAATGTGTTGTTGTTAATAAATTAATTTTACAGTTTGAAAAGGAAGAGGAAGAAAGATTGAGGCAAGAGAAATAGTGAGGTTCCTATCCGCTTAAGTGAACTATGATTTACATTCAAGGGATTTTCTCTCTTGATAGACTTGTCTCTTGAGATTAGGTTCTCACTTTAGATTTATGCTCATAACATTTATTGTCATGAGTCCCATATCAATGAGCCTCACAAGAAATGTAGGTTTATAAATTCAAAAGGCTCTTTCTCTTTATAACTGGCTAGTCTGATCTTTTGAAAATAAATTACAAATATTAGTTTATACAATATAAGAAAATTTCAATTAAAAATTGTGCATTTAAATCTCATATTTTGAAAGCATATTGACTTATTTAAAGCTACATGGTATAATTGGGAATTAATGTTGGCGAATATATAAAGCTGTATGTACGTATAAAACCAGCGTCGACAACCAATATAGAGTTGGTCTAGCGGGGCGATCCCTCTGGTTCTCAATTTTGAGTTCCATAGGAGACACTTGTGTTAAGAGAGATATCCCCGAACCCTGAACTAGATACCAGTGATAATATCAAAAAAAAAAAAAAAAAACAGTGTCGACGTTAATATTTTACTACAATTTTTCATTAGAACAGTATCACCTTTTAATGTTTCACTTTCACTTATTTCTTTCTTGACTCTAAATGATATCAATTTCAACACAATCCAATTAAGAACGTTTTAATAAGCCATAATAGATATATTGGTTAAAATATTGGACTCGGAGAAAATCAACTTCGAATCATCAGACAAACATATATAACATAACAATAGCTTTTTATTTAGGCTGAGACAACTTCTACAAGTAGATATTGTTTTATTTCATGGAACAACAAAGCTGGGAATGAATCACACACAAACACGTCACCTTTATTATTAATATTACTACCTCCGATGCTTGATATAAAATTTACGGTAGTATTATTTTGACACTCTGGAGATATATATATATATATATATAGCTAGGACGCCCAGAGATGTTTATTCTGCAGGATTCACAGTTCAGACCACCATTGATATATCAGAGGCGACACCCTCATCACTGGTTTCTTTGACGAACTTGAGTACCAATGGTTCTGCATTTTCGTCTTCTGTGACAACCAAACGGTTGTTGTCATTGCTATCAGTCTTGACACCAACATGTCCGCACTTACCATGTTCATAACAGAAGACAAGCTTATAGTGAAACTTAGCAGAATCATAGGGCTTAATAAAGAACCAACCAGAAAGAGGAAAGGGATATTGATTGGCGTCTCCGACCATCACAGATTCACCAAACTCTGAGACCCTTGTAACCACCCAACGAGGATTCTTAATGCATGAGCCTAATGGCAACTGAGAAAATGATATCCACAAAGGAAATTCGGTAGTAACGTGAAGCGTGAGATATGGGGATGCAATCCTTGTTAGCCAGCCTTTATTGTACGACAACTTCATGACGACGGCGAGTGAGCACGAGCCATCACTTTTATGAATGAAGGCACCTTGAATTGCATTACCTCCTAAACCAGGTGGCCATAAGTAGTAATTGCCTCCATTGATTAGGGGGTCACCGTGTGAGTCATACACTATCTCAGCCGTGGTGATGGCAAAGAGAGCGGCGGAGAAGAAGAATAATGCAAGGAGTGCATTAGTCTTCATTTTTTGCTAGGTTTGGCTGTCTGGGCTTTGGAAGACTTTAGGGTTGGCTTTGGTTGTGAGGAATTGAGGAGTAGGAGCATCTATTTATAGAGCTAATCCTGAGGGAATATGTCATGAGTCCCATATTAGAGATTTTTAAAAGTGAGATGTGATTTATAAGTTTGAGCTACTGTAGTACCTCTCTCTAATAGCCTCACTTCCTGAATATTTTTTCTTTTTTCTATTAATTATTATATTCTACATAAAATGAGTGAAATTTTGATTGGGCGTGAGATTATTCAAGTCTAAATTATTTTAAGATTTTTTTAAAAATCATAATTGCACAATTTTACAATATTTTTTCTTTTAATTTTAGAGTACTTTTTTTTTTTTTAGAATATGAAGGGTTTCCCCTTTCGAGGCTTAGAGCGCAAAAGGTTTTTACCTCTTCCAACAAATGCACTTCCCGATATTCGAACTTTTGTTCTCCTCCTTATGGGGCGAGGCCGTTTATCACCTCAATCAACAGCTTGTTAGTTAATTTTAGAGTATTTCAGAAGTAGGAGCATCTATTTATGCACGTTTTGTTTTGTTTTGTCTTGTCTTGTCCTAGGCGTTCTTTCAACCACACATATTTGATTCTCTAATTAACGGATGTCACGTATGCTGCAAAATAGTCTTTCCAGAGGTTTAAGGTCGATCATGAACTTTTTGTGTCTAATTTAGATAAAAATTGATAAAATAGGAAATTAAACTAAATAAGAAAATGAGTTACATATATATGTTAATTTCACTCATTTATAACACTATTGAGATTTTAAAAAAGAAGGTCAGAACTTTCGTTAGTATATATATTAATTCTGAGCTGGTCATAAAAGAAGCTCTTCTATGTTAAAGATAGTAATTAATCAACTACACTTGTAGTAATGACTAATCTCCTCCAACATGTTAAAGTAGGAGAGTGAGTAAAATACTTGATTAAGTTACTGCATAATAGTTTTATAATATATTAAATTTGAATAATTCATGTTTTAATTTAAGGGTGGAGATAAGGTTATGAGAAGAAAAGGAGAAAAAAGCCAGAGGATCCACTTCTCTCTACTAATAGTATTAGTTTATCTAAGTTGATAGTAAAGTCACTCCTTTAATCAACATGAATGGACCACTTTGTTTAAGGGAAAATTTTAAATAAGGACCACTGTGGCAAATTACTGCTCTGATCCTAAATATAAGACAAAGTTGCCTTTTTTTGGAGAGATTAAGGAAGCTAATTAAATTACTTTAGAGTATTTATATATTTTTTTCCTTCAAATTAATTAGTTTGACAAATAAACTAATATATAATCTAAGAACACATAATATATGATATGATTAAGTAACTTATTTAGCTTCCTTAAACTCTTCAAAAAAAAGTTAACTTTGTCTTATATTTAAGACCAGAGGGATTAATTCCTATTAGAAACTAGAGAAATCTAAAATGTCACTGCAGTCTGGTGGGTCTGCAGTGAAATTAATTTGTCAAGTAAAATGATAAAATAACCCTTTCAAAAATCAAAGGAGAAACAACCTGATTTGCAAGGGGTGAACGCATCATGAACAAGTGGAATACTTCTATAAATAAGTGGAATAGTCTTGTGAACAATTTCAAGATGGTATTTGGTGGAAAAATGGAATTTCACTTGTTCATGATGTGATCGTTACTTGCAAATGTAATTTGACTTGATGATGCTCCAATGTGTTATTGTTAATAAATTAATTTCACTTGTTTATGATGTGTTTGCCACTTGCAAATTAGATCCTTTCTCCTTTGATTTTAAAAGAGATATTGTTGTCCTTTTACTTGAGTGCGGTGAAAATTCATATTTTTTGGGAATTAATGGAAATTAATTTGCTACAGTGGTCCTTGTATGAAATTTTTCTTTTCTTTTTTTAAAATCCTTCTACTTCATTGCCTCCATCTACTTTTCTAATTTTATTATTTTTATTAAATTAAATCAAACTGGATTAAAACTCCTTTTCTGACATGATTATATATTTAAATATATATATATATATATTAATAAAATTGATGTGTACTGTATACATGTGGACCAATTGTCTTCTGGACAAAAATATGTGGGGACTGATTAATAAGACACATACAGACACGTTTTGTTTTGTTTCGTTTCGTTTTGAAGAGTGAAAGGAACAAAGTAATAATTGAATAATTGAATATTATAAAAAGTTTAAATAATAGTGACACATTAATTGGGCCAATTGGGAGCATAACACCCCAAAAGCAATAGATGTGGAAACATTGAGGTAGTAAATTTCTAGTTAAAACTTTAGGTATAAAAAAACAAATTGCAGGTTAGAACTTAAAACTCCTTCTTTTTGACATTCTTAATATTTGTAATTTTTATTTGACAATATTCAAAATTATTGATTGAAAGCATCCGGTGATTATATGGGACCAATTTTTTGGACAACAATATATGGGGATCAAAGATATTACAAATGCAGACCTTTGAAACATGCGATCCTCTAATTGATGAATGGGAGAGATGACATTTACAAAAATATATTTAATAATATACAGGTTTAAAAATGTTACTAAAAATTAAGTTATGAATATATTTGATTTAAAAAATTATAAATATGAAAATTTCAATTAAAGAGAAGGAAATATTTTTGGCAGATATAATTGTGTATATATTATAAAGGAAAAAAAATATTTTGATACATATCTATATTTTTTTCTTTCTTTATTAGATCTTTTAATTTTATTCTGTTAGCGCTGTTAACCCTATAACGTTGTTATATAGGTACTGTTAGCACTGTTAACCCTATAATTGAGAGCTTTTACAAAACAAAGTTAAAAGATTTAATAGAGAGAAAAAATATAGGTCCTAAAATAAAAATAAGAACAAATAATATAGATATTTGTGAGATAGCTTTTCCCTATTAAAAATTGATAAATGATTGATTTGTTGTAGGGTTTTAGTCACGTGAAAAATGTGAGCCGGAAAAGAATGCCACCTAGCTACCCATAAAGTGACAATAATACATGCAAGGTTAAATGATTCTACCTCCTTCCACGCGTAGTGCATACTCTTATTGAGTACAGTGGGACCACTTTGTTTTTATTATTATTTGCTTTTTGTGTCAACCAATGGGACCACTTTATTGATGAACGATTCTTATTATAGAAAGTGGGCCTTATGTGATAATGCGTCTGCAACTATTGATCCATCCGTTAAAATTGGTACATTTGGCTATTCGTAAATACAAATTAGCTTTTACTAAAAATGCATCTTGCACCATATACTTCTTAGAGATGTAAGAATACATATGAATATTTAATATGGGAGCAAATATGACAATATAACCTAATACCGTTATATATACATGTGCCAAAATATTGTATGCCCATCACAAAAAAAAAGTAATGGTGTTATATTATATTATGTGTGAGAGACATATATGAACGTTTTGTTTTTTTAATGCATTGTGTGGCTGTCCCTTTCACTATTAAATGATATGAATATAAAAATGTGCTATTATTATTGTTGTTGTTGTTATTAGCAGCAGCGTGAGCCCAATGTGTTTCCGAATCACTTTCTTGTAAAACGAATCATTACCTTATAAATTATCGCAAATACATTTTTAGGGACTAAGAAATAATTAAATAATCTAATTTTTCTAAAAAAACAATCTATTATTTTTTCTAAATTGCCTCTAGTATTCTTTAAATAAATACTGTTTTACCAGTAATGGCTTTCTAAGTATAATTTCAAAACAAAGATCAATTTACTTAAATTCTTAAATTTTAATTTATATCCCCCTTCTTTGCTTTCAATAATCAGACTTTAACCTTGATTAAGTGTGTATTTGGATTCCTCTTTTTAAGCTAAAAGGACTTCATAGAAAACAGACTTTCCTTAACTGATGTTTGCTTACTTTTTAGGCAAGGATGCAAAATAGAAATGGGTTAAAGGCCATTTTTGTCCTGGAAGTATTGGCTCATGAGCATTTTGCCCAAGAAGTTTTAAATGTGAGGCAATTTCATCTTGACTGTTATCACAGTTGAATTTGACCATTAGTTGACCAAATGTAGGGGCAACTTTGCTCCAAAGTGAAAACTTCTAGGGCAAATTTTCTCCTAAGTTTAAACTTTCAGGGCAATTTTGTCATTCATGTCATTTTTGTGAAGGTGCAGATTTGCCCTGGAAGTTTTTACTTTTGAACAAATTTACCTCAACATTTGGTCAACTAATGATCAAACTTAACTGCGATAATGGTCAGGGTGAAATTGCCACACATTTAAAACTTTCAGGGCAAAATTGCCCCCTAAAGCAATACTTCTAAAGAAAAAAAAGCCTTTAACCCAATAGAAAATACACTTGAAAAGTCAGTTTTGTGAACACAAATTACAGTGACTTTTTATTCCAAATGTATTTTATAAACTAAAGTTTAGGTAAAATTCAATTAGTGTAGTGTAAAATAATTTGTGTTCAAATAGTAATTATGTACTACATAACTCAATAATATCTATCTTGGACCACATTATCCCTCCATTACAGGAAGGAAAATTACTCGTTCCACCACTATTTTTTTCTTGAACAAAGAATCTTCAATTTATCAATATTGTATTTATGAAAGACATCAAGATCGAGCGCAGGAGATCAATGTATTTAAATATTTAACAATGATGCGAAAGGTTTTTTTTTTTTTTTGAATTATTATGCTTTTCAATTATATATGAATTAATGTGGTGGAAATGCAATTTTCTTGAATGACAGATAGAAAGTGGGCCTTATATGATAATGCATCTGTGGCTTATGCGGATATGGTTGAAAAAATAGGCACCCCGCTACAATTATTGATCCATCCGATAAAATTGGTACATATGGTCCCAATTTTTTTGGCTATTCGTAAATACAAATTAGCTTTTACTAAAATTGTATTCAGCACCATATAATTCTTAGAGGTGTAAGAATACATATGAATATTTAATATGGAAGCAAAAATAACAATATAACCTAACACCGTTATATATACATATGCCAAAACAGTGTGTCCACTACACAAAAAATTAGGTTAAGTTATATTTCACTGTCATTACATTTTTACTCTCATTTTGAATGTTTAGAGGTCTTTTTTGCCCCCTCCAAAAAGCATATGGTGTTGGATTGGATGCACTTTTGATAGAAAGCTTATGGGTTCTTTTTTACCTTAACAAATTTTTTATAAGTATAGATATCATTCTATTGGATTCAATCAAGGTGCCTGTTTGTTTTCGCTTTTCAAAAGTGTTTTTAATGATTTACAAGGTAAGCATGTGAGAGGCATTTTGTATTGACTTACAGAAAAAAGGCTTCTGAAAACACGGGTTGGTTGTTTTCCAAACAGGCACCAAATACTCTCAAATTTTCCCTAATCATGGTTTGACTTGAAAACCATGATTTTGAGGTTGAAAACCATATTTTTCCAGGAGATATTTTTTTTTCTACATTATCAGAAACTATTCCTCAAAATCTATTCTCTAAAATCAATTTTTTTACTTTTTCCGTATAAGTTATTTTCCAAAAAGCTAATCCCAAGCCACTCTAATAAATATGATGCTTCTCCCCGTTGGTTTGCCACTTTGCGCTAGATTCAATCCTATTTAATGGGGCCCAATTTTTAATAAATATGATAATGCACGTTTTGTTTTGTACCGTTTGGTTTTATCTTTCACATAAGGATGGCAGAAACACTATGAACACGTTGAGTTACATCAATGTGTTATCTGTCATAAGCGGCCCAGTGGCCCATGGACTATCGGCCCAGTTACTATCAGTCCCCCATATGGACAATAAGATTACAAATAATTTTTTATTTTGCTTGTAATAGTTTCAGTTTCGCCGTCGTCCTCGTCCTGAGCTCTGTCTGCAGATGATATCGTTGCTCCAATTTTTACTGATATTGTTTAGATCAGATCTGCTCACCCAGTCGTTTTCTCCGACCTGCCACAACATCACCGTCGACACCGGCTTGGTGATTTTGATATAACATTGGAGCTTGGGCTGTTGTTTCGGTCAAATTCTTTTAACTCATTCCCTTTTGTTTCGTTGATTATTGTTCTTTTTTCTGGTATTGTGATTGGGGTTGGGTGTGAAAGGATCTAGAAAGAGTTTTGGAAATAATAGAGAGATCTAGCTTTTAAAGAAGATCCAGTAGTATATTTCACTGTGTCGTGAGTTCCACTGTGAGAGAACGAGTAATAACGCGGTGATCTGTGAAACCACCTCTGAAGGAGGAGGTGGAGGACAATCTAAGGAACAAGACAATATAGCATAAAAAAAAGATGCCTAAGGATACCCAAATGCAAGATGCAGAAATGAGAGAAAGTGATGCGAGGAACTCTCAAGCGAACCGGGATTCAAAAATGCTACCTAGAACCCAGATTTCTTATAAAACAAAGCTGTTGGGAAATGAAGAAAAAGCTTTTGACAAGAGTCTTGAAGAAAGATGGAAGGAATGCTTAAGAGAAGAAGAGAAGACAGCGCCGGAGGTTACTAAAGAACAGAAGAAGATGATAGGAATGATCCCAAAGTTAAATGTTTCAGACGAAAGATTAAAGGAACTTTGCAGGCCATATAAGGATGCTCTTATTTTAATGGTTTTAGGCAAGAAGACCAACCTGGTTATGATGAAAGATAGAATCAAATGGTTATTAGGTTTGATAATTTTGAGCTTATTGATCTTCCCAATAACTATTTTATTTTTAGAACAGCAGATAAAGGCTTATGTAATAAACTTTTATTTGATGGACCTTGGCTTATTCAAGGGTACTACCTGGCTGTTCAGAGGTAGAGTCCAAATTTTAACCCACACTGTAACAAGGTACACAAGGTTGCAATTTAGGTAAGAATTCCCCCCTTCCTATGCACATCTACTCGGAGGAATGTATTATGGAGATAGGCAATCTTATTGAAAGAGCTCTCAAAGTTGATATGCATACTTTAGCTCAAAAAGAGAACCGTCAACATATGGTTGAAAGAGGGAAGTTTGCTAGACTGCGTTGAAGTAGATTTGAATAAGCAACTTTAATCTAGATTTTCTCTCTGGAATCTTGTATATCCGGTGGAATAAGAAGGCCTTGATACAATATGTTTTACTTGTGGTTTATACGGACATAAACTGGTACAAAATTTCCTTTTTAGAACACCATATTTAGACCGGTTATAGAGGATAAGATCTAAAAAATTTGACCGGTGGCAGTTTTGTAATTATATAGAACTTCTAAGACCGGTTCTCAAAAAAACTGGTCTTAAAAAAATTATTTAGACCAGTTATAAATAAAACCGGTCTAAAAATATCAAAATATTTTAAAAATTAAAAATTTTAAACTTTTAAGACGGGTTATTAATAATAACCGGTCCTAAATATCAAACATTTAAGACGGATTTTAATAAAAATCGTTCTTAAATATGAAAAAATTAAGTATCCGTAATCAATTTTTCACTGTAATCCCTTCTACTCATCTGTACGTTTGATTACAAACAAAGGCCCTATTTATTTTTTTTTAAAGAAAATATCACTTTTAAGACCGGTTGTTAAAATAACCGGTCTTAAAAGACCGGTTATTTTAACAACCGGTCTTAAAAGTGATATTTTTTATAAAAAAAAATAGGGCATTTTTTTAAAAAAAATATCAAAATATTTAAAAAATTAAAAATTTTAAACTTTTAAGACCGATTATTAATAATAACCGGTCTTAAATATCAAATATTTAAAACTTGTTTTAATAAAAATTGGTCTTAAATATTAAAAATTTAATTTTTTTTCCACCCTTTTAAGACCGGTTTTATATATACCCGGTCTAAAAATCGACCCTAAAGTTTTGAATCTCCTCTTTGTCGCGCCTAAATTTCGCTCTTTAAATTTGAAACCTCTCTTCTTGGTGCGATTACTCTGTGAGCTCGGTCATCTTCGCTTGATCTCATTCTCATGTTTGTTGCTGCGGTGCTCTCACCCTTGCACTGAATGAGTTTGTCGCCGCCACAACCTTGCTTGCTCTGATCTCCTTCGTCGCGACTTTTCTCTTTCCCCGTGACATCCATCCTTCATCGCAACCTACCTTGGCAACCTCACTTCTTTGCTGCCATAAGCTACTTGCTCCTTTGCTTTGACCTAGAGATGCGAAAAGAAGATGCAACTGATGTTATGAGGTTTGAATAAACATTCCTTTTAAACACTTAATTAATTTGTAAACTAAATTTTGAGTATCTACTGTAAGGTGGCAATAGATGAAAGAGGAAGAAGAAGGTGTAGAGCGAAGCACCTCGATTAAAACAATTCCTTGTTTGCTTTCTTTACCAGAGGAATAAGGGTCACGAAGAGAAGAGAGATCCTTATGGGTGTGCCTGAATTTTGTTACAAGAGCTGTTCATTATCTTTCTACGTTGTTTGATGTTCTTAGTGAACGATACATGAATTCAGGTTTTCAGAAATTTTAGCAGCGCGATTCACAGGGAAGGTGTTTTTGTGAAATCTGATGGTGGTAATTTGCTTGGAAGTATCCACAATCGATTTTTCACTTTAATCCCTTCTACTCATCTATACGTTTGACTGCCAAAAAAAGGCCCTATTTTTTTTAAAAAAAATATCACTTTTAAGACCGGTTGTTAAAATAACCGGTCTTAAAAGTACCACTGATTATTATAAAAAATGGTCTTAAAAGTACTTTTTAAGACCGGTTATTTTAACAATCAGTCTTAAAAGTCTTGAAAAAAAAATTTTTAGACCGGTTTTTAAACAACCGGTCTAACAAGTCTGGACTTTTTAGACCTGATCTTCGAGAAATCTGTCTAAAAAAGTTATTTTTAAGACCGGTTTCGTTAACCGGTCAAAAAAATAGCAGACAAACCGGTCTAAAAAGTAGCAAACTTTTTAGACCAGCTGTATCAAGACCGGATCCAAAACCGATCTAAAATATCGTTTTTAACCAGTCTTAAAAGTGATTTTTCCACTAGTGATACTCAGGAGATGTGCCCACAGAGATCACAAAACCAAACGCTTGCTATAGATCAAGGATACTTGCAAAATGATTAGATTGCCATAGTGACAAGTATACAAGGTAAATTAACCTCTTCCAACACTCCTATAAAATGCCAACACTTCATCTCATGAGGGTTGGAGGTGTCAGCTGCCCCTCAAATTTAGGATCCTTCCCAAATTTTTTTCCGCGTTTCTTTCAATCATTAGATTCTACATAAAATGAATGACATTTTGATATCTTATGGGCAAAAGATGGTGCAGTTTTCAATTTGAAAATTGGAAAAAAAAATTGAAAAATACACTAGGTTTTGTCTTTAAGATATCAAAATGTTACTTGTTTTATGTATAATCTAATGATTAAAAGAAATACAAAAAAAAAAAAAAAAAAAAAAGGGAATGACCCCAAATTTGAGGGGGAGCCGAGGGCGCAAGAAGTATTTTCTGTTTAAACTCATTAATTTCTCGACGTGATTTCTCCTTTTGATGAGAAAAGGAGGAATGAAAGTACAATATTTAAGTGAACTTTTCATATGTCGTGCACGTTTTTTGTTTCGTTTCCTTTTGTTTTATATGTCACATTCTATGAAACACAATATATAAATACGTGTTTTTTTTTGGTAAAAATATAAATACGTGTGTTTGTGTGTGTGTTCCTCCTACTTGGGTAGAACCCACTTAAGTATTAGTTGCTAAACTAAATTAAATATGAAAATAGCTAAAAAAATAGTGGTATAATAATTATATTTTTCATTCTTAATTAAGTTTGGTCATTTATTGCATTGAAAGGAAAAAATAAAAAGATTAAATGTATAAACTACCATTCTTCAAGAAGTATAATTCGGACGAGAAAGAGTAAACATTACCTGAGGGATAAATAGAAGAGTAAAATATATCAATCTCCCCTTTATTTACTCTAAATTATAAAGACATCACTTCTATTTTGAAAACCTATATGAACCTCTCTTAAAATCAAAATATATGTTGCATAGACCTCATTTCTAGTTTTGAGATTCAATTTCTTTACACTCACCCGTTGACTATTAAATCATAACATTGACCTATTATGTTGACTAAACTACCTCTCCTAATAAAGGTGTGTATGAATAATCATTTAATTACATATCTTAATCCAAAATTAGAAAAATAATTTTAATATATTTTCAAATTTTTGTCATATAGTTAAATTGATTACCACATTACCAAGTTAATTAATTTATAATTATTTTTTGATAATTTTTATTTTTTAATCGTTGATATATTAAAAATTATTTATAATGTAATATTTTAAATACATATGTTGCATAAAATGTTTTCCAATCATTTGTCCATATTTTCAACTAAATTATAAAATAATATAATTTTGAATATATTTCATTAAACATATGTCTGTTAAAAAATTAATCATCGATCAAGTTGTTAATATTTTGTGCAAGAATCTAAAATAAAAAGAATATATTAACTATCAATTTTCCAAAAAAAAAATGATTTTTATTTAAAAATCATTAGTTGAAAGTCTTAAAGCCCGAACTATTGAAATTCTATTTAAACTGTGTAGATTTCACCACATTAATGAACTTCTGAGCACTGAAATTGATTCCCTTTTAATTTCCTCTTACCTTCCCTCCATCCAAACAAACATAGGGTAAATGATATCAATCTCATTACAATCGAAACGTAAATTTTTTTGTAAGGACTTAATCAGTCGCGCATAATGCAATTATATATTTTTTACTAATCAGACCGAGGCATGCATCATCACGATTTGTTTAGCTCCGTTTTGAAGAGTAAAAGGAACAAGGTATAGCTCAAGTACAATTACTCTTAACTAATAATATGCCGAGAAATTTTTTTATCAGTTAGCTAAATGTAAAAACCAACAAGCAGATAATTAAAGAAAGTAAAGAGCATGAACATCAATCATAGATCAACTTGAGTTGAACCCACTCAAGTATTATTTTCATGGTACAACAAAGCAGGGAAACACACACACATGCACTGATTTTATTATTATTATTTTCACACTTTGGTGATAGATAGTTAGCTAGCTAGGGAGGGAGGCCAGATATATGTTGTTGTGGATATTTTACAGCACCATGGACAAGCCAGAAACGACGTTGTCTTCCTCTTCACTAGTTGATTTGACAAACTTGAATTGCAAGGGTTCTATGCTTCTGTCCCTCCTGACAGTGAGACGCTGGTTGGCAAGACGATCAGTCTCCAAAGCAACATATCTACAGAAATCTGTTCTATAACAGAAGGAAAACTTATAAGAGTACTTTCTAGAAGAAGAAGAAGAACCATACGGCCTGATGTAGAAATGACCAGAACGAGGAACTGAAAATTCCTCAGGATTGCCAACCATCACAGCATCTCCGACAATGTTAACTATATTAGTGACTCTCCAAGTGGGTGCGTTGGTGCGTGTGTTGGATGGCAAATTAGCGAACGATATGTTTCTAGGATACTTCTTAGTGATTTGACCCTCTGGATACCTTTGTTAATGGCAGTACCGTTTTTTATTGCTACACCTTCAATACCACCAGATGGCACTATGTAGTAATTGCCTCCATTGTTGAGGATGTCACCGTCTGTGTCATATATATAATCAGCTCTGCTGAAGCCAAAGAGAGCGAACAAGAAGAAGAAGAGTGCACTCATTGTTTGCTATAAGGGCTATGAGAGACTTTAGGTTTGCTTTTTGTTGCCAGGAATTGAAATGCAAGGGCATCTACTCATATGGCTAATAACAACATTAAGTGATAATCTCGTAATTCTTCACTCTCTAGTTTCCTTTCATAATGCTGCATCTTCTCAAATGTTTTTTTCTACTTATTATTAGATTCTACATAAAATAAATGATATTTTGATATCTTAAGATGATGAAATAATGCAGATTTGTATTTTTTAACAATTTAAAAAAATAATCTAAAATTGTTTTACGAATTTAAGGCGATCGTAAATAATTTTTCCTTTGCTTAGTCTAATTTTACCTCTAACTCGTATTTTCTTCATTCTTCAAGTTATGTGGCGGCAGGTACGAGGAGGGATTCAAGGTTACTAGTGTATATAGATATGATGGCTCACATAGAAATTTTCAATAACTTGATGATTGATATGTTGATTAGTACTTATTAGATTAGAAATTCTTGTATGAACCTGGTTTGCCACGTCATTTGTGTCTGACTAGTTAAAATACAACAACTACTAACATTAATCCCAATTGGCTACTCATGTATTTTATATTTTTATTTTTCTTAAAAAAATGAATCCCTTAATGAAGATTTTATAAGTAATGAAAAAGTGAATCTTGTGAAATCTTTTAATTTTATTAATAAACCAACTAATATTTAGGAGGGTGCCAAATCAGCTTACGAGGAGTTGTGTTTTAATTGGTTAGACCACAAATGACGTGGCAAACCAAGTTTATATAAGAATTTCTCCTTATTAGAATAAATTTTATAAATATTTTATAACATTTCGTGAATTCCACTATCATTATCCACGTATATAGATGTAACATCTTTATCAGTTCTTGTTCAAACTCAGCGCCTTAATTGTAGGGCATATACCGTTTACAAGTTTAATGAGTTGTTGAATTTGTCTTTGTGAATATAGTTTATATTAATTCGTCCATACCTAAATATAAAAGATAGATAACTAATTTGTTTATATTAATAAAATTAATTCATCTAGTTAGTTATTTGTAAAAAAACGTGTATTTATAACTAAGGTTGTCAAACTTGCAAGTTTAAGTAAACTCATAACAATGACGTAAACTTGTATCATGAACTCAAATCGTAAACTCATAATAGTTTACTTTTATCATTAAATAAATATTAATAGTGTATAATTAAAATATAAAAAATGACAATAATTTGATTTAAATATATTTTAAATCCAAAAAAATTGAAATTAAATCCATACGTATTCATAATTTATCATACTTAATAAAGAAATTTCTATAGAATTCATATATAAAGCAACTAAGCATGATCGTATCAAAAAAGTAGATATGAGTTAAAGAGTGTGTTAACACAACTGTGTAAGTTAGAAATGTAAAAACAGTAAACTCGATATGTAAACTCGCAAGTTTGGCTAAGTTTACATCTAACAAAAGTTGATCTGTGATTTGACACAATTTTGTAAGCTAGAAACATAAAAACGGTAAACTCAGATAGTCAACTCGTAAGTTTGACAATAATGTTTATAACCAAAACCTTGCTTTGTCCTTAACTAAGGAGAAAAGTGGGGAAATGAAAAAAAGAACAAAATACACTTGGATAATACAATTTTATTTATTTTATTTTTTTTACATTTTTGGTAAATAATAACTTTCATACATCCAAAATCTAAAATAAAGACACGAATATTCAAACTATCACTCGTTAAAAAAATTACTCCCTCTAGTCCTTAGTATGGGACCTAATTAGATAGTTGATGTTAGTTTTAAATGTAAGGTCTTCCACACTTTTTGTCCATTTTTCCTCAAATTAACCATTGTGATATTCTCTCAACAGTAGTAAAGTGAAGTGGGAGTGAGGGAATTATAGAAGATATTTATGGTGTTTTGGAGAAAAAGTGTCATATTAACCAACTTAACAAACATTATTAATCTACTCAAATTAGTTAATTAGGTCTTACATTAAGGATCAGTTAGGGGGAGTATTTTATCATTTAAAATTAAGAAATGAAAATTTAAAATTTATTATTTAATAATTTTTCATACACACCGATGAGCAATCTCCCAAAACCTAACCCTTTCAATTTTCTCTTATTTTCATCCCCCAATTTTCCCCTCTCCCAGAGAGTGCAACTTTTAGAGAGAGAGAGAGAGAGCAACAATTGCATGCCAGTTACAATAATCATTAAATGGTGAAGCGGCTTTTGTGAGAGTGACGACATGGGGAATTAATGAATATGATATATAAAGCAGATCAGAGAAGATGAACGATTTTGATACTGTTTGGTAAAAGATGAATAATTCAAGTTCCAAACATGATTGATTCCTACAGGCCAGTTCCAAAAATAATCATTACAAAGGCCAAGAAATTGATAGGATACTTTCAGAAACGAAACAACAAAATCGAGTTTGTGAGAGCGACGTAGAGGGAAATTAATGGATGTGATCATGGGATCACGAGGCGCAGAGCAGAGAAGAAGATGAAAAATTTTCTTACCGTCTAATCAATTTTACTAACTTAAAAATGATATGGGAAAATGCTCTGGAATTGAGTTTGTTTGAACTAGTTTTGTATTTTGTGCAAAAAAAAAAAAAAAAAAAACTAGTTTTGTATTATATATGGTTTGTATAAATAATAATACGTCATTTTAATAATAAGTCATTTTAAGTGAACTTTTCATATGTCGTGCACGTTTTTTGTTTCGTTTCATTTTGTTTTATTTGTCAAATTCTATGAAACACAATATATAAATACGTGTTTGTGTGTGTGATCCTCCTACCTGGGTAGAACCCACTTACGTATTAGTTGCTAAACTAAATTAAATATGAAAATAACTAAAAGAAATAGTGGTATAATAATTATATTTTTCATTCTTAATTTTGGTCATTTATTGCATTGAAAGGAAAAAATAAAAAGATAAATGTATAAACTACCATTCTTCAAGAAGTATAATCAATCAATATACATATAATATCCCATCTCATCAAGCCGATCCCTTCCACGGCTTATGCACGGCTACTCTCACAAAACACTGTAGCTAGACTGCATCCAATATAAATCAATATAAAATATTTGCATTGGGCTCATCATCGGCTTAGTCCACAATATAAACCTCATCTTCGCACTTTTAGAAAACAGGTTCTATTTCCTTTACACAACATTCCAAATTATTTTCTCTTTCCTTTTCACAACAGTCCAGAACCGAATCTCTTTTCTCTTTCCTTTACTCCGCCCTTCTCTCTTATTGTATCTCCTACACCAAACTACTGCCGCAAACAACATCCCTCTTCATCCATTTTATCCCTTATTGCCCCGCCTCTGCTTCTAAACAAATACATGGCCGAAGATGAACCATCGGTACATAACAACAGAGACCTTCAAGATCCACACGGTGAACACCCTGATTTATTATGCAGGAGGCTGAAGCAACTAATTATAGGTACGATTCCCTATATTTAGTACTAAGGAATAGTGAGTGCATTCGGAAGATGTCATCTGTATCTTCTGCTATGTCATTTGTTTTTTTGTCCTGACTTCATACTAAAGATGAGTGCCTTTTGGTGCCTGACTTAACCCAGCGCTCTCATGCTATGAGAAACAGTAAGGGTCTTTGGCTCCTCACCCTAGCACCTTAGATGGCGAGGCAAGCGCCTTTGACTGCTGTGGTCTTGAAATAAGAAAATGAGGCCATTTTATTGTATTCTAATTCAATGCTTTGAATATTTATATTGCAGCTTTTAGGGAAGAGTAGTGGATTTCAGGTGGCATCTACACATCGGCCATGCACCAAAGGTCTCTGGTTATGGAGTGCACCTCTGAAAGGAACTGCACTTGATGGAACAGAATACAATCTTCTGCTATTAGACAGTGAAGGAATAGATGCCTATGATCAAACGGTCAGATTTTCAGTTTTTCAAGTGATAAATGTGTTTTTTTTTTCTGTTGTATATAAATTCCCATTGGTAACTGTTACATTTGGTTTATTGTTTAAATATGGGCATCTCTTTCTTGCTCATTCTCACCGAAAATAATATGGCCATTTTCCCCAATTTTTGTTTGGCTTCTTAGGGTGAGATGTTTAAAGTGCTTTTGCTACTGTTTGTTGTCAGATAAGCTGAGAAATGTTGAAGTTTGATGTTTTTTTTTTTGGTTTTTGTAGCATTGTTTAACTATTTTACTTATTTTTCTGCTCTGGTGCCTCCAGGATTTCTATTTGGACTTAGCAGAAGATAACAGAAAGATAACTCCTCTGACTATCTGGAACTTGCTTTGAGGCCTGTCCTATGAAGTGGATTAAGTTACAAAATTTTAAATGTGCCGGATTAATCTTTGAACATGTTAATTATATTACATGACTATAATTACAATCAAATTATATGAACACAGGAGGATCAAGCCAACTTCAACTTAAAATAATTAAGCAACTTAAAATAACACATAAGGATCATGGCAGTAGCAGGCATGAACTACAGCTACTTTCATGATCTTCTTCCAAACTACTGTCATGATCAACACTGAATGAGCAAAGGAAAGAGAATTGGATCAACTAATTAAAATAACTATCTTCATAAGGGTTGGGGTGCAGACACAATCAACTTAAAGGAGCATAGAAGGACCATGATAGTTGAGAAAGTAATAACTTGAACGGAGAATCTTGATGAGGTCTTGTGTTAGCCTTTGATGCCCTTATATAATAATTCTAACCGGATGTCTGTATGTTATAATTACTCTTTGTAAATGAACATTAATAAACCCATTAACCCACCCATCTTGAATTTGGCCATTATCTATTTCTTGTGGAACCATGAAGAACCGAGTCAGTATGCTTTGAGTGTTATGTTGGTTTTTGTTTTTACCTTTTGGTTAATGTCCATTGTCATCATGGGTTAGTATAGAAGTGTGCTTTCATACATCTGTCCATATCGATATTGGACCTTCGTTCCATAGGCATACTATTTTGTCTAATGTGAAATCAATGAGCATTTTGAAAGTATATTTTCTATGTCAAATTAGATAAGGCAACACTGAGGCATCCCTTTCATAGATCCAAGTTCGTGTTCCATTAGTAGATAGGCAGCTATTGTGATGACCAAATCAGTATGTCCATATTCAGGTAAGGTAGTAAACAAATAATTTTTTATTCTGCTGCAAATATGGTTTAATATGGCTATTTCATTTCATCGTGCTTACATGACTGTGATAGGCATTCTGGTTTCTTCTGCAAACCTTGCAGGTGCAAGTCCTAAATATATGAATATATACTGTATGCTTTTGTGGTATGGACAGATTCATTGCCTACACTGGTATGGACAGTATTAAATCTGGATTCATTGCAGGTGCAGGTATTAAATATATGATATTACACTACACTTTAACCAAGTGGTCAGGTTTAATACTCTTGTCCTTATGATATAAATGCTTATTATCTTTTCATACCATGGCTACAGAAAAGCATATGTAGTACGCATTTAATATATAATTGTCATAAAATATTACTTGATCCAAAGTGAACTTGCTTTTCATGAAATATTACTTTTACATTGTTCCAAACAAAAAACATAGAAGTATGTACCTTATAGTGGCTTTAATTGATCCATTGTGAAATATTACCTTTCATGAAATATGTTTTTTCATAATATTGTTTTACGTGGTTTAAGAAAAATCAGTTTATTAATTTGTTACATCCTTTGAACTAATATTTATTTGTTACTCCCGGTTTAATATTTATTTGTTTTAGCTATAGAGAAATTCTGAACTAATATTATTGCATTATTATTTTGAAAAATAACTTCATGTTCCTTAACTTTTTCACTTCATGATTCCTGCAGTTTCTTTCTCACAAGGATATTTAGTATGATTGCACAAAACCTGACATTCAAAGCTCATGTTTTGTGCACCAGGCTACCTTAATAGGTGTCGCCTAACACCTAGATATTTTCATTATAAAGGTCAGTGGTCAAGGTAGGTTATATTGCCATGCCTCTGACCTTTCATTTACATGGTATTTGTGTAGTTTTATTTTTCTGACCGATGAGGTGTTTTTTGTCATGTCTGCCTTTTTCTATATGTTATATGGTTAAAATCCTGCACGCTATTGTTGACCGCATTGATTGATGTGCTTAACAGTTAGCAGGTCTGTGTTTTTGTTTCATTATATTGGCAAATGGAAAAAAGGTTTATGCAAAGGTAAGCCTGCAGTTTCCCTGAATAGGAAAGGAAATGCAGGAACGCTGCCCTATGTTTAGTGCATCAGGAACATGCTTCGTTTCTTTCCTTCCAGGCATAATAGAGAAACAACCTTCACTTTAGGACTTTGAATTTGAAATTTATAGTTTGAATTTATATGGAGGGAATCATTTTTAGATGCCAAATTTATTCCCGCCAATTTTTCACATTTGATCGTCCATAAAAGGACTCAACCACAGTATCTGGATTCATCATTATCATCATCAGTTCTTCATCAAGCATCAGCATAAGTATATTATTCATCATGTTTCTTTAATATTGCATCCTTTCACGGTGCATTCTTAACATTCTCTTAACATGATTTCTTATTTCTTTAGGTTCCACCATGGTGCGTCGTGCTTCACTTAAGGACTTGGATGATTCAACTGATCGGTGGGCTGTTGTAGTTCAGAGTTTTTCGCAAATGGAATGTTTACCAAAAATCACACCCAACTGAATTGTTTTGTGTTTCGATGGTCTTGATTGATGAAGAGGTATATTTCTTTTTCGATGCTTAACTTGTCAACAGTTACATATGCTATTTCATTAATTTTTCATGTCAGCTAATTAATATTAATAACTAATTAATAATTAATGTATTCCTCTATTTACATATGAACACAGGGTAGGACCATTCAAGCAAGTGTGCTAAACAAGAACCTCCATGATAAATTTCGCCTCTCAATCATTGAAGGCCAAATTTACAAATTTGCTAACTTTGAGGTCACCTCAAATGTTAATCAGTACAGAGAAAGTACCCACCCATTTAAGATTACATTCACTCCTCGAACGTACTCTGCAGAAGATATTGCTACAATTCCAAGTTATGCCTACTCATTTTTCCCTCTCACAGAAATCATGAAAATTGATTTTCGTCATCCTGTGGATTATCTTATTGGTATATTATATATTTGATCCTTCACATCCATTTTTTTTTCTATTCAGTATTTGTTCCTTATGACTTGTAACTAAATCGATTGATTGTCATCATCTATCTGTTTGGACATAGATGTCCTGGCGTTTGTGAAATCAGTAGGCACATTGGAGGAATTCCGTCGAGACAACGAGACAAAGAATAGGCTACGTCTGTTACTGGCAGATGCTGAGTAATGCAAATATCACAACATTTAACTAATTTACCTAATGACACGTTTTCTTATATTCATATTCATAGTAGGTAATGAATGCAAATTTCAGGAACAATGAAGTGGAGTGCACTTTGTTTGATAATTGTGCTTCATATGCCTATATGGCTTACTTGCAAACTACTGAAAATCCTGTAGTGGTCTTATTAAACTTAGCAAGAGTTGGCTTTTCTGAGGATGGTAATACTAAGCAATTCATTACTTCACGATTAAAAGCCATCATACAACATTTGTTAAACTAAGCTTCATTGCAGGTACACCACAAGTGTGTAGCTCCTTCAATGCAACAAGGACATTATTTAACCCTCCTATCACAGAGGTTAACAATTTCTTAGAAAGGTATTTAATATTTGTTTGGTTTTACATTTCTATTGATTTAGCCCTTAACTCATAGAAAGGTATTTATGTAGTGTAAGGGATGAAAATTCCCCTGTCATGGTTGCACTATCTCAACCCATTACTTCACAACTAAGTCAACATTCAAATGGGCCTTCTTTACACAATCAGACCAAATTCACTATCTCTCAAATAGCCTCTCAAGAAAATGTATGTAATATTTCATCAGTTGTTTTTTTGTCCAGATTGGAATTTAAAGTATAATTGATAATTTTTCGATTCACCATGTCTTACAGGGAGATTCATTTGTAATCAACTGTCAAATTCAGAAGCTTGAAGACTGGTATTATGATGGATGCTCTAAGTGTGGGTCAAAGGCCAAATTAGATGATCCTTCATCGATTTGTCCCATGTGCAAGAAAGTACCAGTGTCAATTGAACCAAAGTAAACAAGTCAATTTCTGCCAGGCAAATGTTAAATTATTAAACTAGTCTCATACAATTCTAACTTAGTTCATGTGTGACAGGATGAAGGTTCATTATCTTGTCAAAGATAAAACTGGATCAGTTTCTGTCATTTTCTGGGATAAACTTGCTGTTCAGTTGGTTAAGAAGACAACAACCGAACTGAAGCGTTTACTAAAGGAGGTTAACATCGTCTACACAAAATATCATATACTATATCATCAAATGTAATAATTAATTGGGTCCATTTGTTATTACTAGGATGATCGTGAGTTTGACTTTCCTGATGAGTTAGACCTTCCGGTTGGAAAGAATGTTCTCCTGAAACTGAAGATGAATGACTACAACAAGAAGCATCCCACTTCTAGCATCAGTGTTAGCCAATACACCATATGCGAATTCTTTTGAATCAGTTCAATGAAGCAAATACGGAGGTTTTTCACTTCTCAACTACTCATGTGTTATGTCTTTATCGAATATATATTTTTTCTTAGTGGTAAATAATTTAAATATTTTTGCTAACACTTGCATTTATGGTTGTCTAAAAAAACAGAGTCATTCAGAAGGGAGTTCTGAAGTTCAGGCAACAATGGAGAGTGCTGAAGTTTAAACCGGTGCTCATAATGTTATTGTGAAACCTGTGGCTGAAGGTGTTACTGCACTCGTAACACCTCTTGAAGATAGCACCATATCTAACCTTTCTCAACATGTCACCCCTGCTCCTGTTAAGGGGAAAAGAAGGATAACCAACAAGAGGAATGTTGTTAAGGATGACTCTGCAACTACTTCTCATGTGCCTTTTGCTGGTCCTGCTGAGGAAAGAGTTTCGAAAGTGATAAAGCAAGAGAAGTAGTGCAATCTATATTAGGTTGTTGTGTGGCATTTTCAGTATGATTGTAGGACTTAGTTCCAGTGTAGTTTTTAATCTTCTACGTTCTTAATGTTTGTTTTAATTACTGTTCAACGTTTGTAATGTTTGTGGTTTTATGTATTGCGATGACTTTCTAATTCAATTTCAATGCACTTATGTTTCTCTTTATTAAACAAGGCTGTCATTTCCAGGTCTTCCCAAATTGAGAATAAAGTTTTCATTCTTAATATTTATTAACATAATATACCTTAAATAAGCGGTTTTGAAAACTTGCATTATGGATGTGAGCTAGGAGAAATATTATTTTGACATTCAAGGGAAGTACTTAAATGTTAGTAAGTAAAGTATCAAACATGCACTTTTAGTCACTCACTTCATGTATCATACTAAAGAAAAAATAAATCGTTAATTCCAATAACATCATAGCTCTATGTTACTATAGGAATTGTAATGTAATTTTAATGTGTAAGTATTAAGCATTTATGATTACTTATTATTAATTTTGATTCATACTAAACCAATTTTAAATAATTGGTTCCACATGCTTAATTAAATACTTCAAGACGTATTCCATGGGAATGAACAAGAAAAATTATGGAAACTTAAAAGCTTAGTCAGGTATCATACATGCACTCTTAATATTCTCCTTCAAGTGCCATAATGAAGGGCATTTAAAAAATGTAATTCCTACAAGTGTGTAGTTATTATTGATTTATTATTAGGTACACTTCATTCCAATTCATTGAAGAAAAAGACGTATTCCAAGGAAGCTAACAAGAAAAACTAATGTTACAATACATATTCCAATGAGACCTATTAAGTAATTTTTTGTAACTTTAAAAAAACTAAAACTGGGTGAGGTTCAGGTCAAACAAAAAGTATGCTCCAACAAAAGGCATCTATCATACAAATAATGTACTGTATCACGGCTGCAAAACTTTTCTTATTATCTACAGGCTCAGCACATCTCACATTTCAGACAAGTCTCTCTCACCTGCACCCTACTATAATGCAGACAAAACTTATGTCTTGAAAAGCTGGGTCCATGTTTGAAAAGCTTTTTACTTTTTTATTAATAAAGAACCTAGGCCCAAAAAATTTACTTTTTCTTCTTCAGCCAACTATATCTTATTGTCTCTGAGTTTTGTCTTCACAACGTTAAAAACTATCCTCCCACATAACAGAAGACCTGATGAGACATTCAACATCAAGGGAAGTACGGTAGGAATGATGTCTTCATCTCACCCAAATCGTAGTACTCCATGTAAGTATATTTATCTGTAACTTAATCAATTTTCACCTCCAAAATATATTCAAACATGTTCCAGTTGATACTTTTACCTCTTATTTGAAAAAAAAAAATGTTGGAAGTCCCAACCCAGGTGCCTCCAGTTACAATATTGTTTGGAAAAG
Organism: Inga laurina; assembly: GCA_963855925.1. Taxonomy (NCBI): domain Eukaryota; kingdom Viridiplantae; phylum Streptophyta; class Magnoliopsida; order Fabales; family Fabaceae; genus Inga; species Inga laurina. Next base: position 7,159,929 of record OY979702.1, read on the forward strand.
ATGAACCCAATACACAGCCAAGTGCAGTCTTTTCCTCTCAAATCTCTGGAACAACAGAGAAACGAAGGAGAAAAAACACTGATTTACAAGATATAACAAATGTTGCTTCCAACTTAGAGAATCGCTTTGCAAGTGGTACCTACCCATATAACTCTGACTATAATTTTTGGGTTATGCATATATTTTTCCTAAGAAGTTTGTTATTTAAAGTATCATAAAAGGACGTTAATATTTTTCTGTCAAGTGTGTTATTGGTTGTCATACCAATTATCATCATGATAAGCTTATTTTATGTTTCCCAGAAGAGTCAGGACAACAAAAAGGAAAACATCCATTCATATGTATAAGTCATAGGTTTAGATCTTTAGAAAATCAGAGTTTCAGTTACAATGAGAAGACAAAACGCACCAGGAAGAGAATTCACCAAAGTGCATATAAAGGTTAGTTATTCGTTATTTAGTTGTGTCATTAGTTGTGTCATGAGTACTAAAAATTATTATATGTAGATAGTGCAGTATTCATTTCCATGATAAAGTTGTAATTGTTTCTATAATAATAATAATAAGTATTATTATTACTATTGTAATAATAATAACAATAATAACATATTATTAGTATTTTTTTTACATAATAATGTGATAAGGTACACTGAAAAATGATTGATATATTTATATTATGCCAGAGAATGAACCTCCTGTTAGTGCAGACAATATTAAACATGTGAACTATCCATCACCACCATTGAAGGAGCCAATAGATATCAATGAACTAGGTATTTCCCATGACAGTTTTACGATAGTATTAAAGCTGCACTTTTTGTTATTGACTTTCATGTTCACAATAATACAACCATTATAATTTACCGTTGAATTTATAATTCACATTTACATTTACATTTATACTAAAATAATAACATGTCCTAAGATAAACCAATTTTGTTACACAAGGTACATAATATACTGCAAAACCAATTACTTTGTTTAATTATGACAGTAAATGAAGCTATGATTAGCACCAACAACGTTGTAGATGAAAACTGTCAAGCCCACACTTTGAAGGAGCCAATACATGTCATTGAGTCGGGTAATGTACATTGTAAACTAAAAATGCCAATTTAGTACTTTCATGCCCTTTATTACGAAGTTATGGCCATATGTTATTTCATTATACATACTTCATTAGTGGTTTGCTTAGTCCTGATTTGGTTAATTATAATTACAATTTTTTGTTGGTTTGTTTAGTCTTGAGAAGATTTCTTCATTGGTGGTTTGCTTAGTCCTGAGAAGATTACAATTATAATTAATTAATTTCTTATGTCTTATAACGAACAGGTTGTAAATCTTCCATTGAAGGTCCACCACAAGAAAAGTAATATAGAAACATTGAATTTCAATTCGATACTAACGATAATGATGATGATAATGAAGTTCAAAATGTTCCTCCTGATGCGTTTGAAGGTAAAGACCTTCACACACATCATTCCCTTGTATCAATTTCTATTATTACTTTTTTCTTAATATAATTGGTGATAATATTTATTTTTGAAGCTCCACAAGTTCTACATGATCACTTCCCTTCTAATCATGTTGAGACCACTGAATTTACTGATGAGCTAGATGAATTTGAAGGTAACTAATACCCCTTTACAAAGTTCATCTAATCATACATATACATGTGTGTGTGATATGTAACTTTACCAAAGCTACATAATCATTGTCAACCTTGTCACAGGATATATCGATGAAGGGGACCCTATATATGAATGCAAATTTTGTGGGGCATTGCTTTGGTTTAATGAACAAAGTGTAAAGGACAGGAAGCGAAGCACTACCAGTGCACACTCTCTGTGTTGTTTGAAAGGCAAGGTTGTCTTGCCAACTATGAAAAGGCCTCCTCCATTATTTGAGAGATTATTTTTTGATAAAGAATCAGCTCATTTAAGGAACTTCTATGAGAATATAAGACAATACAACAATATGTTCTCATTTACATCAATGGGAGGCAAGATAGATCATTCCAAAAATACTGGTGGTGGACCGTACTCATTTGTCATGTCTGGAATGAATTATCACAATATTGGCAGCTTATTACCACAAGAAGATTCAAGACCTATGTATTCACAACTATACATATTTGATACAGAGAATGAAGTGTCTAACAGAATTTCTGCAGTTAGGTACGTTAGCATAAGTCATACTTAAAATTACATTTATTACTATTTAATGTAGTAATATTTATTATTGTTACATTCTTGTAGCAAATTCCAACAACAATCAACAATTGATGCTATCATAGTTGACCAAATAAAACAACAGTTGGATGAAGTCAACCCATTTGTTCAGCAATATCGTGTTGCGTCAACATTGCTTAATCATCCTAACCCTCCCACACTGAAAATGTGTTTGCTCAGCACAAGACAAAATGATGGTCGCACTTACAATATGCCTAGTGCTTCTGAAGTTGCAGCATTAGTTGTTGGGGATATAGATATGACATTTAATGTTAGGGACATCATTGTAGAGAAACATTCAGGCAGACCACAACGAATAAATGAATTGCATGCATCTTATCTTCCGCTTCAATACCCTATACTTTTTCCATTTGGTGAAGATGGTTATCGAGATGATATTGAGCACAGGGAAGAAACACTTAGTGCCACAAAGACCAAAAAAAGGCTAAGTATGCGAGAGTTTTTCAGCTATAGACTGATGACTAGATTACATGAAATATCTACACTATTGCATGCATCAAGGCTACTACAGCAATTTATCGTGGATGGGTACACTATGATAGAATCTCAAAGATTACTTTGGGTTAGAACACACCAAAAGGAGCTTAAAGTTGATTTATATCAAGGATTATCTGATGCAGTTCTAAGTGGAGAAACTAATGGTGCAGCCATTGGTAAGAGGATTATTTTGCCCTCATCATTCACTGGAGGAGCAAGATATATGATGCAAAATTACCAAGATGCTATGGCAATTTGTAGATTAGAAGGTTATCCGGATCTTTTCTTAACTTTCACATGCAATCCTGCTTGGCCTGAAATTCAAAGATTTTGTCGCAAGCATTCTGTAAAGCCATGCGATCGGCCTGACATGTTGGCTTGGATATTCAAAATCAAGTTAGATCGCTTGATGAAAACTATAAAGGAGCAAAAAATTTTTGGCACCATCCGTGCAGGTTAGCTAAACTATTTTGTATAAGATTACATTGACATCAATGCAAGATTTTCATATGTTTTGATAAGTCCATATATATTCCATGATTTCTTTACAATTCCTATTTGATATGTACTTATTGTTATTTCTTTTTCACAGACATATACACTATAGAGTTTCAAAAGAGAGGACTTCCTCATGCCCATATACTGTTGTTCCTTGATCCAAATGACAAGATCAAAGATCCAGAAGCAATCGACAACTTCATCTGTGCAGAAATACCTAACAAAAATAGCTCTCCTCTTATGTATAAGTTGGCTAGGCAGTTTATGCTTCATGGACCCTACGGCACAAGTAACACGAAGGCACCGTGCATGAAGAATCAAAAGTGCAGTAAGTATTTTCCAAAGAAGTTTAATGAAAATACAACCATTGATGAAGATGGGTATCCAACATACAGACGTAGGGATGATGCAAGAACAATTAAAGTGAAAGGTATCTCTTTAGATAATAGATATGTTGTCCCATATAATCCATTATTGTTACAAAAATTTCATGCACATATCAATATTGAGAAATGCAATCACTCAACTGCTATAAAGTACTTATTCAAGTATATTAGCAAAGGTAACGATAGAGTTGTGGCTGCAATTTTTGATGGTGCCACTAATGAGCATGGTGAAGCCATTGTTGATGAGATTCAACAATATTATAATTGTAGATACATATCTGCATGTGAGGGTTCATGGCGTATATTTGGATTTAACATTCATCATAGGAATCCATATGTTGAAAGATTGAGTTTCCACCTTCCAAATCAACAATATGTCATTTATTCCAATCATGATAATGTTGCTGAATTGTTGGATAAACCTAGAGTTTGTGAATCACAATTTCTTGCTTGGATGGAAAAGAACAAGAAAGATGCATTTGCTCGGACTTTGACATATATTGAATTCCCAAAACATTATGTCTATCAAAGGAGCAACAGGGCATGGAAACGTAGAAAGAAAGGCTCTTCCGTTGGTAGAATAACACATGTGTCACCATCATCAGGAGAATTGTATTACCTACGTGTGTTGCTCACAAAAAGTAAGAGGTCCCGGGTCATTTGACGAAATCAAAACAGTTGATGGTTTTATCCACAATACTTTCAAAGATGCATGTTTTGCAAGGGGGTTATTGGATGATGATCAAGAATACATTTCAGCCATTAAAGAAGCATCTATTTGGGCATCAGGACATTCATTAAGGAAACTATTTGTTAGCATGTTACTTTGTTTTTGTCTACAACGCCCTGATTTTGTATGGAAGGAGATGTCAAAACTACTTTCTGAAGATGTATTATACATCCATCACAATGATCCCATGTCTTCAAGTAAGTTTGCTTAACTTACCTTTTACTATTGTCACTCTTCATAGAAAATTTTGGATACTAATTTATATTATCCAAACTACAGGTGTCACTATATCTGAATATGATAGAGAACAGGTCGCATTGCAAGAAATAGATCACTATTGCGGCAAAATGGAAAGAGTCTCCTTGACTTCCCTACTATGCCATTACCTGAGGAATTGCCTCCGATTGATGTTTCAAACCAACTTATCTTGCAAGAGTTGAACTATGATAGACATGCCTTACAAGTAGAAGCAAACTACCTTCAAAACTCACTAAATTTGGAGCAGAAACAAATTTTTGACAATGTGATGTCATGCTTAGAAAAAGATAAAGGTGGTTTCTTCTTCATATACGGTTGTGGTGGAACTGGAAAGACATTCTTGTGGAATGCATTAACGTCATCACTCCGTGCAAAAGGACACATTGTGCTTACAGTTGCATCAAGTGGAATTGCTGCAACATTATTACCATCTGGTAGAACAGCACATTCCAGGTTTGCAATTCCTATTCAAATTAATGACTCCTCAATGTGTTCAATAAAACAAAATTCTCCTTTAGCAAATCTCATCACATCCACAAAACTTATTATATGGGATGAGGCACCGATGGTGCAACGTTTTTGTGTTGAGGCATTTGATAGAACCCTAAGGGATATCATGCATTGTGATAGACCTTTTGGCGGCAAGTGTGTTATTATGGGAGGTGATTTTCGTCAGATATTACCAGTTATACCAAAAGGAGCAAGAGGCATAATTGTCAATACATGCATAAATTCTTCTTATCTATGGGATCACTGCATTATTTTCCAATTGACCAAGAACATGTGACTGAATTCTTCTGCTTCAGGGACTGAGCACGATAAGTTAGAATGGTTCTCAAGATGGTTATTAGATGTTGGTGATGGAAAATTAGGGGACTCACATGACGGTGTTGCGGAACTTGAAATACCTGGTGATTTGTTAATTTCAAGCTATCAAGATCTAATTCATGCAATTGTGGAATCAACGTACATAAACCTCTTGGAAAATCTCAACTCTAACCAATACTTCAATGATAGAGCAATCTTGGCTCCAAATATTGAAATGGTTAACTGTATAAATGATCACATGTGTTCTATGTTACCTGGAGAGCCATATGAATTTCTCAGTTGTGACTCAATTTGTAAGTCAAGTGAAGATAGTAATAGTTTTGACAACCTGTACACCACAGAATTTCTTAACACTATTAGTTGCTCCGGTATGCCTCCACATAAGCTAACATTGAAAGTAGGAGCACCTATAATGTTGTTGAGGAATATTGATCAATCATCTGGATTATGCAATGGAACAAGGCTTTGTATAACTCAACTTGGGAAGACTGTCATTGAGGCGATCACATTAAATGGTTCACATCCAAATCAAAAGGTCCTCATTCATAGGATGGACATGAATCCTTCTGAAAGCAAATGGCCTTTTCGCATGCAACGTAGACAGTTCCCTGTCACCCTTTCCTTTGCTATGACTATCAACAAAAGTCAAGGACAATCTCTTCGCCATGTTGGCTTATATCTTTGTAAGCCAGTCTTTACACATGGCCAATTATATGTTGCATTATCCAGGGTTAAAAGCATGAATGGTTTAAAGATTGTTGTGGATGATAATGGTTGTGGCAACAAGAAAACAACAAGGAATGTTGTGTACAAAGAGATATTTAGGAATCTTAATTGATTAGAAGACATTGTTGTTTAACATTGTTGAAATTTCATTTTGTAACATGTACTGTGAATCGATTGGTGGATATTTCTGTTTACTATTGTTGATGTTTCATTTCTAATATGTAGCAATTCATTGGTAGTGATGTTTTAATGTTCGTTAAAAGCAAGAAATTGCATCAATAAGGAAGCAAAATATGTTTAAGCAACCCATGAAGTACGTTGCACGGGGAAGAACAAGCTCATTAGGACCAGAAAGAGTAAACATTACCTGAGGGATATATAGAAGAGTAAAATACATCAATCTCCCCTCTATTTACTCTAAATACAAAGGCTTCCCATCTATTTTGAAAACCTACATGAATATCCCTTAAAATCAAAATATATGTTGCACAAACCTCCTTTCTAGTTTTGTGATTCAACTTTTATCCATTCACTCATTAACTATTAAATCATAACATTGACCTGTTATTTTGACTAAGAAGCTCCCCTTAACATAAAGTATTTATTAATAATCATTTTATCATATATCTTTATCCAAATTTAGAAAAATAATTTTAATATATTTTCAAATTTTTGTCATACGGTTAAATTGATTACCACATTACCAAGTTAATTAGTTTATAATTATTTTTTGATAATTTTAAATTTTTAATCATTGATATATTAAAAATTAATTTAAGCATATATGAAGAGCACAAATTAATTTGCAGTAGTCGAAGCTCCGGCTAGCTGAAGCTAGAGCTTTGATGGCCGGTCGTCGGTGGCTGTTTGGCCTGGCAGCTACTAGTGACTCCGGTGATGATCAGACCTTCTTTTTTGAATAAAAAAACAATAAGAGGTTTTATTGTCTTCTTACCCACAAAAACTAATTTTAATTTTGGTCTTTGGGGATGCAGTGAAATTTCAAAATTTTATGATTTATGAGGGTTGACTGAAATAAATTTGGTACTATGGGGTTAAACTTAATTTCTCCCTTAATTAAATGAAATGAACACAAAATCACGAAAAAAGAGACAAAACGTGTGTGTCACGGTTGATTGTGGAACACAATATCATTAATTAATTTGAGTCTAATATTTCTAGATTACTCATATAGACGAAACAAATAATAAATTCGTAACCTTATAAATTAAGACACCAGTATTTTTTTCAAGTATCTAAAATCCACTGCAATCAATTATTCAAATTCTCTCCAACTGTGAATATCAAGTTTCCTGGCCAACCTTTCACACCCTAAAACTACTAGTAATTAGAGGTAATCTTTCTCTGGCACTTCACTTAGCCTCCTAAACCTCAGAACCTTCCACAAGTAACATTATGTGCTTGGATGTGATGATAGCACCATTGTGATGAAATGGCTATAATTCATTGGAAGAACCGTATCTTAAAAGTTAGTTGTTGAAATTGGAAAGTCCAAGACCTTCTAAGATCCTTTCTACAAAGTAACATTCTTGACATGGGGTCATGACTGATTTGACAAAAACCTTAGCGGCCTCGGCCTAGTGGAAAAAGGGCTTTTTAGACTGGTTAAAATTGACTTTTTAAACCGGTTCTAGATCCGGTCTTGATATAGCTAGTCTTAAAAGTATGTCACTTTTGAGACCGGTTTGGTAACCGGTCTTAAAAGTCTCACTTTTAAGACCAATTGTATTAATAACCGGTCTAAAAGAAACAATTTTAAGACTGGTTTTCATGAGCACCGGTATTAAAAAAACTCTTTTGTAAGGCGATTTATGTAACATTTTTATATAACCGGTCTTAAAAGTTATTTTAAGACCGGTTTTTATGTATAACCGGTCTTAAAAGTGTTATATATATTTTTTAATTGATTGTGATTAGGTTAGTTACCAGAACGCATCCTTGAATTGCTACCTCCAATGCCATACTTATTAAGTGCCATATGGTGTTGAGTTTGCTTCCACTTACCATTTCCTTTTGCTTTAACCTTCTCATTGAATTGGGAACTTGTAACATGTCATATATCCTCATGTATAATGTTTTGTTTAAAACCATCATATATATATATATATATATATATATGCATAAATGGATTTAACCATATCATATCATGCAACCAACAAATCAATTCATCAAAATATACAAAAACCATGTTAAAACCAACAAACATGTCAAATCATGCAACCAACAATATTTGCAACCAACCAACATGTCAATTCATAAATATATACAAAACAATTCCTCAGTTTTACAAGAACTCACTTTTGTAAAATTTCATAAATGAATTCAGCACAACAATTACGAATGTGTGCTCAATATCTTCTTCTGGAAAGGGGTTAGCAAGTTCAAACATCTGAAACACCAAAGCCAGGCAAAACATTAACTTCACTTAAAAAAAATAAAAGTAATACAAAATTTTTGAAATATATATACATTTACCTCTTCAGTAAGTTCTGTCATGTTTAGGGTAATAATATTATACATGTGCCTCAAAATATATATCCCACACAAGTTGGACCCCGGTGGTTGCCTAGGAGTCTAAAAAATAATATGATATCATTAAAACAAGTATAAAATTAAAGCATGGCTTATTATTGAATACATTCTTAAAACAAATCAATATGTAACTAACCTTTGGCAAGATCCATATAGGGTCTTTTACCTTATGCATAGGCCTACCACAAGCAGTGTGTTGGAATGTCCGCATAGCCCTATATCATCAAAATCACAAAGGCTACTTATTTTACACAAATTCCATAAATTTTGCACACGAAAGGTAATTAATAATGCAAGAAAAATTATACGTTCAAGCTCTTCTTCAATTCACTAGTTGGCTGGCTGAGGTGGAGGGAGCATAAGAGGATGACAGAATAACTCTTCATGCACAAAATAGCCAATTGCCAATTATCACTAAAAAAAGGGAAAAATTTTAAGCAAATATAAAATATTATGTATATTATGAAATATAAATTTGTTTCTTACCCATGCAAATATAGTGCCAAGAAACACTCAATTGAGGTTTCACTAAGCCTGTGCGATAAGTATGTGTGTATGATAGAAGTAGTGGTCCCTTTGTCGTAGAGTTGAACTGGGCATAGGAGTCCAAATTTATCGGTTTTGCCAGAGTCAACCAACCTATGATGCATGCACCTACAATAATTCAAGCAGGGACATTAAATCGAAGTTTAACGGTGTAATTTGTAAAATATTAACTTCCAATTTTAGAAGATACTTACATCAAAAAGAGCTGGACAATCGAAATCGTAAGCTTTTGTAGAGGAGCTATCAAGGACATTAAATCATCCCTCTAAAGATAGCATTGCGCCCCTGACTTGCCAACAGCTGACTCAGTAGCCCAATCTCTTGTTGTAAAGGACGTATCATATACCATCAGAATCACTTACTGCATGACATTCAATGGAGGCCGTGAAACATCTTGAGTGGAGGGAGGTGGAGGTGGAGGTGGAGGTAGCGGGGATTCCTCAGCTCGATCAGAAACAAGGCTCTTTGGCCACAAGATGAAAGAGTTGGTGACATCGCCCACAACCTTAAAGTCATCAACAGGGATAGGGAGAGGTGCATCTGCAACGATCACCTCTTCAACTGCCACTTTGACTTGATCATCCTTTATTTTTTGGTGGTGGACAGTTGATCCCAAGTTGTGCACGCTCCCCCGTGCAACCAATCATCTCAAAGGATCCTCCACAAACAAGTCACAAGGCTCACCAATTTCTTTTCCAGGACCCTCTGATGACTGACCAATGCAACTCCCTTTAGTGCACTGTTTAGGATTTAGGGAATGAGCCTGGGGAGCACTAGTATCTGCTTGTCTTGTGCTAGTCATGACCACCCATTCCTCCTTCACTTGCTGAACCTTTCTTCAAATCGTGCATCAAATGTTCCTTCTCTATGCACCCTCCATTGTATCAGTTTTGACCTGAGTTGTTCATTGAGTAATATTCTAAAAGAACCTTTCTCTTCTCTGCTCTCCTTTGTTTCCCTTACTTTCTGTTCTTCTCTCTTTCTCTCTTTCTAATTTCTTATCAAGTCAAAACTAATACAATTATGTGAGTTTGCACTTAAGTCCTTATTTAGACTAATCTAGTTTATTCACTTAGGTCCCTATCAAGCTACCCTTATACATTCCATAACAATGTCAGCACAAGTTGAACAAAGTTGAACATAAATACATTAGGAGCCAGACTCAGAAGCAACACCAAAGTTCATATCAAGCAATATCAGCACTACCTTATCTAGAGTTTTACTATATTGAACATGCAAAAATATAGAACCAAAATTGAACCCATCTCATACACAACCAAAAAAACCTAGGTCCACAGAAGCATAAGGACATTAACCTCAGACATACATGCATTATGTAAAACTCTTGAGAATAATTAACAGTACCTTCAACCTTTGCTTGGGGATCCTCTTCTTTCTCTGGATTTAAATAGTTTTTGGCCACTTTACGAATCAAGTAAGGTCTCTCTTAGGAGGCAATGGACGCTTCTGAAAAGTGGGTTGACAACTTGCTGCAAGAATCAAATAAAGAAAATGGAGATTTCAATGAAATATCCAAAAACAAAACCATTTATTTAATTGAACGCCTGGCAACTGAAACACAAACCTGACAATAAAAATGAGGTTGAGAATGAAACCAATTGGAGGGAACAAACGACGATAGCCTTACGGCAATATATTCAACCGTAAATCTCCATTGACGGCGGCGAAGTTAAGGACGGAGGAGAGAAGGGGAAAGGAGGAGCTGTCGTGAACAGACGCAGGGGTTTTGCTGATGTGCTTGAGTCTTGAAATGAGATTTCAGAGTCAAAATTAGGCGCGTTTTGAAATCCAGGTCAGTTTTAAGACCGATTTTAATTAGAAACCGGTCTTAAAATTAATATTCAAGACCGGTTATTAACAAATAACCGGTCTTAAAAATAGAAACTTTTTAAGACAGGTTATTAAATAATAACCGGTCTTAAATTTTTAATATTTAAGACCGGTTTTCAAGTACAACCGGTCTTAAAAATAATAACGATTTTATTTTTTTAATTATCTTTAATTCAGATAATATTTTCTAAACCGGTTATATTTAGAACCGGTCTAAAAAATATATTACATGTATTTATTTTTTTAATTGTATATATTTTAAGACCTGTTTTTATTACAACCGGTCTTAAAATTATTTTTAAAAATGGTTTTAAATATAACTGGTCTTAAAGGTATTTTTAAGACCGGTTATAACTATAACCGGTCTTAATATTTCATCATAATTATAAAAATGCCACCGGTCATATTTTTAAGACCTTATCCGATATAATCGGTCTAAATATTCCGGTCTAAAAACCCTTTTTTGTATTAGTGTCGGGATCAAATAAAAATTTTTACCATGAATTAAAATACAATATAATGCAAACAACTCAGGGTCATTCTCTTATCAATGAGCCTTTTATTTTGAGTTCCCTAGGTTAAACTAAGTGCTAAAAATATGACTAGAAAAGGGGGTTTCGAAAATGGTTTTCTCTAAATGGAAATGCATAAAAATAAAATGATTTCTTATCTTTTTGGTATTTTTGGGAAACAATGAACAAATTCTTTGGATTAAAAAGGGTTATATGATGAAATGGATCTTGGTAGCAAAGTTGGTGGCTTTTCTAGCTTCTTGAAATAATTTGGGGTTAAATTTACATCAAGTTTAATTGAAAACCCCAAGCAATCACATTAGGTTCAATCTACCCAGTTAATGACTAATCCTACGATCGCATTCATAGTCATCTCTTAGATAAATTGTTAAAAAACACTTAATGGGTGTCTGAAAATCATTTTAATGCACTTGTTTCCTCTTTGATGAGAGCACAATCATGAGACTTAATTTCAAATAAATCCATCTTATACACTAGTAATCACATATAATGCATAATTTCATTAATTCAAAAGGAAAGAAGTCCAACAAAATCCAAGTGCACAAATACAAAATTCAACACAAGAGTAATCTATCATAGACAAACAAACACTTATCTAAGTCCAACAAACATGTACCAACACACAAAAAAAAATCCAAATAGAAGACAATACATGAATTGAGCTAATGGAAAACTAATAAACTCCCCTTTGTAGCACATTGAAGCTCTAACAACTTTCTCTAATACCAAGACTAGAGAAAAATCAGCCACTCATGCAATAAATTTTAACCACAGCGTCTTCAAAATAGCACCAAAATCCCATTGAAATTGAAGGTCCGAATCAAAAGAAAATGGAGAATGGGGTTTGTTGGTTTTTAATGAGAGAATGAAGGTGCAACAAATATGTTGGATATTGTATTTGTGCACTTGGATTTTAATGTATAAAAATGTTAATAATGAGAGAATGAAACATGTTAATTAGAAGTAACTTATAAATTAAAATTCGCACAACATCTTAATTATACAAACCAATAAAAAGAATTGGGGTTAACGGATATTTTTGCCCTAAAAGTTTTCACCGAGAGGCAAAATTGCCAAAGAAGTTTTGACAAATCTCTATTTTATTATATATTTTCATACTTTATTTGAAAATTTTTTCATAATAATTGAGCTTCAAATGTCTCTTTTGTGCTTAATTGTGATTAAATGTCTTTAAATGAAATTAAGGTTTAAAAAAAAGGAAATAATGTCATATATTTTATGATTTACCTTAATTGATTAATTTTTGGAATATAAGGTATTACATTTTGGGTTTATTTTAATTGCAGATCGGTTTGGAAAATATTTCAGAAAAGAGCCCAGAATATCTGGGAATTACAAACATTTGGAAGAAAGGAATCAGAGAAAATATCAGACAACGACAAAATGTTTTAAAAATCATGTTTAGACCCATCATGGTTTTCAAGTGTTGACATTAGTCCCTCCTGCAAGGTTTTCATTTGTTTCTTTGTAGTCCTTCGGTCAAAACGTGCGTTTTGACCAAGGGTTTAGGGAGACACGGACGAAAGCTGAGAGTAGGAGCTGGAGACAAAGAAAAACAGAATTGGGCTGAGAGACCAGGGAGAGGGGAATCACAGGGAGCTGAGAGTGGGGATTCGCAGGAGCGACGGCGGCAAAACATCATCCTCTCATCACCGTCGCTGCTCCACAGCCGGCGACCTCCTTCCTTCACACATTGCACCGTTGCTCTCTTCAACTGAAGACAGAGATCACAGCTGCGACAGAACAGAACGGAGGAGCTGGGAGTCGGGATTGAGAGGAACTGCTGCAAGCTTCTGATTCTCTTTACCAAAAACCATACACCGCCCTCATCACCTTCCATCACCAAGCATCCTCACCGTCGCCAGTAGCCTCCCACCTCCATCACCATTGTCCGCCATGCTTCCTCAACCTCCGGCGACTAGATCGAGTTTTCAGAGCTGAGAGGAGGGACGCTCAGCCGCGAGGAGTCTTCGGTTCAACACCACCTTCACTTACTCCGACCAATCATCACTGTTCCTTTCCCCATCTCCGGCGAGCCTCAACTTCACCGCCACAAGATCCCCTGTCCAAACTGTGGCTCCCCTGATTTTTATATGTCCAGTGTCAGCTCACCACAGAGTTCTAATTTAATTGCCCATTGATTTTGTCTCCTCTGTGCTTGTTTGTTTTCATGGCTGCTGTTTGGAATTTGAAGATGATTTTATTTGGTGAAGCTGTGATGATGGTTTGCTGTGGCTGAGCCTATCTTTACTTTGAGTAATGGTTTGAGCCTTGATGTTTGGAGCTAGCAAATGGGAGTTTTAGTTTTAGTTATTCGCTTGATTATATATTTATTATTTTTTTGTTTTAGGAATTGTAATTTGTAGTTAAGACTAATATGTTTGGTTTAATCTTTGTTTGAATCAATTTATGATTTAAATTAATTTATGTTGAACATTGTGCTCAACAATATATGTGGTTACATATATGTTTCATTATAATTCTCTTGATTCTCTCTATTCTTGCATGATATTGTTTGGATATTGAGTTGATTTTGATTGCATTAGAACTAATTGCATCAACTAATTCATAATCACACACTAAGAGTGCTTAATAGCATCTTTAGAGTAGGGGTTCCTCTCTTTTGGTGTTAGACTCATCGGTTTATGGAGTTTGGTATTTTAGAAAACTTGGTGATTTCATAAATTGCATCCAAAGTGATTTCTAATAGTGTTTTAAGAAGTAATTATTTTCTAGATCTAGGAATAATCATTAATTAATGCATTAAACTAAACGGTGTTTGAGGTTTGGTATTTTGAGGGACTTTAGTTGCGATTGCTAGTGTTTTGTATTGAGTTTCGGTTAAAGGGATTAATTTCTACCAAGTGTGGAGGAATCAATTTAGCTAACTCAAGCTAGCTCAAAGGGTCTTTTGGGCCATTTTTTTTCAAACCAGCACACTCCTAAAAATATTTTAAAACAAAGGATAGATGAAATCCATTGTTTTAGGAGGTTTTTATCATACTTTTCAAAACCAATTTCCATTTCATTCCACTTTTATTCCAAAAATCTAAAAATAATAGTTTTTAAAGTATTTTAGTTTAATTGCAATTTAGTTAGATAAAAAACTCAAAAAATGTTTTATGTCAATCATCGCACTTAATTCCTAGGTAATTAATAAAAGGCTATTCGAGAAACGATATGAGATTGCACTCTATATTGCAATCCTTGGTTAAATTTCAAAGAAGTTACTAAGGCACGAAGCCGACAACGCCTATTCTTCAAGTTTCAAAAAGGGAGCAATTTTACCCTTGCTATTATCCCAATTAATTTTGACTGTTAGTTGACCAAATTTACTAAGCTAGTAGCCCACATGTCATTCACATTATTTTTGTTAAGGTATAAATTTGCACAAGAAATCCATGTGTCATCTAACTCATCTTTTTTTAAAGTTAGATTTAAAATTTCCTGGGCAAATTTGTGTCTTAATAAAAATGATATGGATGACATTTTGACTTTCAGCAAAGCATATTTAGTGAAATAACGGTCAAAGTTAATTGAGTTAACGCCCAAAGCAAAATTGCTCCATTTTTAGTACTTCCGGACAAAATTACCCCCTTAAACCAAAGAATTGCATCATTTTCATCTTTGCATGAGTCGTAATCAGGACTCAGAACGCGTGGGATGAGTAATTAATCTGCAGTAGATTATAATTATATTACGTATTATCTTTATAATTAAATATATATATATGATTTATAAATTAAACTATCATAGACTGAGGATAAGGCATCTTTTGTCCTGAAAATATAACCCTTCGTTTTGGTTTCCTGGGATCTACAAGGTTGTCTTCGCTTCTTGGGCTCTTCCTGTTTCATGAATCACGTGGAACTTGAGATTAGGCTCACTTGTGCTAATAACATTTATTGTTTTGAATCCCATATCAATGAACCTTACAAAAGATCGGAGGTTTATAAATTTAAAAGGCTCTTTCTCTTTATAACTGGCTAGTCTTTTAAAATTGGGTTCTTCTTTTATACTCTTTTTGGTTCTAATTATAAGATAAATTTGATTTTTTTGGAGAAATTAAGGAAGCTAATAAAATTACTTTAGAATATTTTTATTTTTATTTTTTTCTTCAAACTAATTAGTTTGACTAATAAATTAATATATAATTTAAAGATGCACAACATATGATATGATTAAATAACTTATTTAACTTGCTTAATTTGTCTAAAACAAATCAATTTTATCTTATAATTAAAAACGAGGTAGTATTTGTGTTGATGGCTATATGCTTATAAGTGATTGATTTGTTGTAGGGTTTTAGTCACGTGAAAAATGTCAGCCGGATAAGAATGCCACCTAGCTACCCATAAAGTGACACAATAATAGTGTGTTTGGTGGAGCTTATTTTGCCTAAATAAGCCCGTTTTTCCACAAAAAAGCCCAACTAAAACGTAATACGTTTTAGTTGTGTTTGGGGGAGCTTATTCAAAAATCCAAAAAGCCCAAAAACGCAACTTATATTTTAAGCCCAAGATACCTACTTATTTTTGACAAAAAGCTGGAGCGTTTTTTTTTTGGGCCCCACCTACGTATTTACCCACTGCCCCCCAGTCCGCGGGTCCCACCTGCTATGTTACCCACTCCCCCATCTGCATAGTTTCCCATTTCATTCCAGACCTTTTTTTTACGAAAAAATAAATAAATATTAACTATACCATTAAATTTTGAGTTAAGGTGCAAACATATTTAGTAAGTTTTTAATTAGGAATAATGTTGTCTTAATTTTTTTTTGGTTCAAAGTACCCTGAAAGTGCTAAAATAGAATAATATTATCCATTACCTTTAAAAATAGAATAATCTTCAACCCGTATGAATCACATTCGTGACATGATTAGAGATCAATTTGTACGGGATATGTGATCCAATTAGTTATGTAATATTTTTATGTGAAATTATGTATTTTGGCATCACATTTTCTAACTTCAATTTTTCCACTAATTTTTAATTTAAAAATTAAAAATTAAAAAATCACTTATTCAGATATCTTCCTGGGCCAGATGATATGTTACTGTTGGATATTGCATATATGATCTATCTAAAATTTGAAGAATATACAAATTCCCTTCAAGTTTTTACTTTTAAAAACGCACTTATACAATCGCTAATCCAAACACATTTTGACTTATGAGAAATCACTTATTCAACCGCTTATCCAAACATAAATCACATTACAAATATTGACTTATTTATTAAGTCATTTTTAATAAGCCCGAATTATATAAGTCATTTTTTCTACCGCTATCCCAAACACACCCTAATATATGTAAGGTTAAGTGATTCTACCCCCTTTCACGCGGAGTACGTACTATCTTATTGAGTACAATGGGACCACTCTATTGATGAATGATCATCCTTATTGATTTATGTCAACATCAAGAGCTTCTTTCCATTTTTGTCTTGAAACTCTAATATCCATTTTTGTCATAATATAAGGGTTTAGTAAGGAAAGGAAAAGAATATCTAATGATAACAATTGTCCGAATAAATATGAATAAGAAAAATTAATCATTTGTTGACTAATGAGATATATTTTTTTAAAATAGACTAAGCAAAACAAATAACATGTAAAACTATATTTTATCTCTTTTCCGACATAAATTGGGTCAAACTCCTATTACTAAAATTATAATATTTTATTTGACACTAAAATAAACTCATAACAATTATTATGTTTCACCGGAGGGCCAAAATTAGGGGGGGAGTGAGTTAGTGTTGTTATCTCAAGCAAAGGAAGAGAAGAGAGGTAGGGATGAATGATTTATGCGAAAGTAATGGTTGAATGTAATGACAATGAGATGTAAAACTTAGAATTAATGTTAAGTTGGTAAATTTATGAATAATTTATAAAATTATTTAGATTATATTATATATACTTATATAATAGAACAAATTAAAAAAAAAGTTAAATAGGCCAGGCCTGTAGGCTTGTAGGTTAGGCCTTATGAAAATAGGCCTGACCTATTTATCTAAATAGACTTAGCAATATGCCTGAGCCTGAGCCTGACCTATTTACTAAGTAGGCTAGGCTAGGCTTTATGTAAACACTGGCCTATTTCTATCCCTAATTCTACCTCCTTTCACGCGTAGTACGTACTAGCTTATTGAGCACAATATATGGGACCCCTCTATTGATGAATGATCCTTATTGCTATGTCATCCTCAAGAGCTTCTTTCCATGTCCCTTGCCGGGACCAACACTAATTTAGGGCATCCTTTGACATGCAAAACGTTATGTGATGAAATAATATCTATTTAAATTATTTAGGGTTTTAGATTTTTCAAATAAATTGGAATATCTAGATTACTCTCTCAGTATCTTATTATCTTTTGAATTTTAAATTAGGATTTAGGGTTTAGGGTTAATGTGTCACTATTTTTTAAAATTTTTATTAATATTCAATTAGTCAATTATTACTTTGTTCCTTTCACTCTTCCGGTTGGGGGAAAAAAAAACAAAATGCAGGTTAAAAAAAGCGATGGATGTGGAAACTGAGGTAGTAAATTTCTAGTTAAAACTTCAGGTTAAAAAAAAACAAATTGCAGGTTCAAACTTAAAACTCCTTCTTTTTTACCTTCTTAATATTTGTAATTTTTATTTGCCACCATTCAAAATTATTGATTGAAAGAATCCGGTACTTATAAGGGACCAATTTTTTGGACAAAAATATATGGGGACCGAAGATATTACAAATGCAGACACGCTCGTTTGGTTACCTATGAAACACGTGATCCTCGAATTGATGAATGGGAGAGATGACCTTTACAAAAATACATTTAATAATATATAGGTTTAAAAATGTTACTAAATTTTAATTTATGGATATATTTGATTTAAAAAATTACAAATATGAAAATCTTAATTAAAAATAAGGAATTTTTTTTTACAGATATACTTTATCCCTTCCCTTTTCATAAGCTCGAAGCCTACAATTTGAGTCATACGCATACCTGGCCTACAACTACTCATCATTGAATCTGCAAGTAAATTCAATATATATTTTATCTGACACTACACAATTCCCTTCTTAGACTTAGCGATTTCTATTCCAATAAAATGTTTCACAAGGCCTAAGTCCTTAATTTTGAAGTTACTATGCACATACTGTTTTACCTCCTTTATCCTTTCTTCTGAAGCACCAGTGATTAGCAAATCATCTACAAAACAAGTATGAATACCATACCTTTATTGTACTTCTTGAAGAAGAGAGAATAGTCATGCTTACTCTGAGTAAAACCTCTATGTATCAACGCATTCGAGAACTAATTGTTCCATTGCCTTAAGGCTTGTTCAATTACCTTCCTATATCAACACATCATGAATAAGTGGAATACTCTCATGAGCAAGTGAAATAGTCTTGTGAAAAATTTCAAGATGGTAGTTGGTGAAAAAGTGGAATTGTACTTATTCATAGAACTGTTTCACTTGTTCGTGATGTGGCTGTTACTTGCAAATGGAATTTGACTTGATGATGCTCCAATGTGTTGTTGTTAATAAATTAATTTTACAGTTTGAAAAGGAAGAGGAAGAAAGATTGAGGCAAGAGAAATAGTGAGGTTCCTATCCGCTTAAGTGAACTATGATTTACATTCAAGGGATTTTCTCTCTTGATAGACTTGTCTCTTGAGATTAGGTTCTCACTTTAGATTTATGCTCATAACATTTATTGTCATGAGTCCCATATCAATGAGCCTCACAAGAAATGTAGGTTTATAAATTCAAAAGGCTCTTTCTCTTTATAACTGGCTAGTCTGATCTTTTGAAAATAAATTACAAATATTAGTTTATACAATATAAGAAAATTTCAATTAAAAATTGTGCATTTAAATCTCATATTTTGAAAGCATATTGACTTATTTAAAGCTACATGGTATAATTGGGAATTAATGTTGGCGAATATATAAAGCTGTATGTACGTATAAAACCAGCGTCGACAACCAATATAGAGTTGGTCTAGCGGGGCGATCCCTCTGGTTCTCAATTTTGAGTTCCATAGGAGACACTTGTGTTAAGAGAGATATCCCCGAACCCTGAACTAGATACCAGTGATAATATCAAAAAAAAAAAAAAAAAAACAGTGTCGACGTTAATATTTTACTACAATTTTTCATTAGAACAGTATCACCTTTTAATGTTTCACTTTCACTTATTTCTTTCTTGACTCTAAATGATATCAATTTCAACACAATCCAATTAAGAACGTTTTAATAAGCCATAATAGATATATTGGTTAAAATATTGGACTCGGAGAAAATCAACTTCGAATCATCAGACAAACATATATAACATAACAATAGCTTTTTATTTAGGCTGAGACAACTTCTACAAGTAGATATTGTTTTATTTCATGGAACAACAAAGCTGGGAATGAATCACACACAAACACGTCACCTTTATTATTAATATTACTACCTCCGATGCTTGATATAAAATTTACGGTAGTATTATTTTGACACTCTGGAGATATATATATATATATATATATATAGCTAGGACGCCCAGAGATGTTTATTCTGCAGGATTCACAGTTCAGACCACCATTGATATATCAGAGGCGACACCCTCATCACTGGTTTCTTTGACGAACTTGAGTACCAATGGTTCTGCATTTTCGTCTTCTGTGACAACCAAACGGTTGTTGTCATTGCTATCAGTCTTGACACCAACATGTCCGCACTTACCATGTTCATAACAGAAGACAAGCTTATAGTGAAACTTAGCAGAATCATAGGGCTTAATAAAGAACCAACCAGAAAGAGGAAAGGGATATTGATTGGCGTCTCCGACCATCACAGATTCACCAAACTCTGAGACCCTTGTAACCACCCAACGAGGATTCTTAATGCATGAGCCTAATGGCAACTGAGAAAATGATATCCACAAAGGAAATTCGGTAGTAACGTGAAGCGTGAGATATGGGGATGCAATCCTTGTTAGCCAGCCTTTATTGTACGACAACTTCATGACGACGGCGAGTGAGCACGAGCCATCACTTTTATGAATGAAGGCACCTTGAATTGCATTACCTCCTAAACCAGGTGGCCATAAGTAGTAATTGCCTCCATTGATTAGGGGGTCACCGTGTGAGTCATACACTATCTCAGCCGTGGTGATGGCAAAGAGAGCGGCGGAGAAGAAGAATAATGCAAGGAGTGCATTAGTCTTCATTTTTTGCTAGGTTTGGCTGTCTGGGCTTTGGAAGACTTTAGGGTTGGCTTTGGTTGTGAGGAATTGAGGAGTAGGAGCATCTATTTATAGAGCTAATCCTGAGGGAATATGTCATGAGTCCCATATTAGAGATTTTTAAAAGTGAGATGTGCTTTATAAGTTTGAGCTACTGTAGTACCTCTCTCTAATAGCCTCACTTCCTGAATATTTTTTCTTTTTTCTATTAATTATTATATTCTACATAAAATGAGTGAAATTTTGATTGGGCGTGAGATTATTCAAGTCTAAATTATTTTAAGATTTTTTTAAAAATCATAATTGCACAATTTTACAATATTTTTTCTTTTAATTTTAGAGTACTTTTTTTTTTTTTAGAATATGAAGGGTTTCCCCTTTCGAGGCTTAGAGCGCAAAAGGTTTTTACCTCTTCCAACAAATGCACTTCCCGATATTCGAACTTTTGTTCTCCTCCTTATGGGGCGAGGCCGTTTATCACCTCAATCAACAGCTTGTTAGTTAATTTTAGAGTATTTCAGAAGTAGGAGCATCTATTTATGCACGTTTTGTTTTGTTTTGTCTTGTCTTGTCCTAGGCGTTCTTTCAACCACACATATTTGATTCTCTAATTAACGGATGTCACGTATGCTGCAAAATAGTCTTTCCAGAGGTTTAAGGTCGATCGTGAACTTTTTGTGTCTAATTTAGATAAAAATTGATAAAATAGGAAATTAAACTAAATAAGAAAATGAGTTACATATATATGTTAATTTCACTCATTTATAACACTATTGAGATTTTAAAAAAGAAGGTCAGAACTTTCGTTAGTATATATATTAATTCTGAGCTGGTCATAAAAGAAGCTCTTCTATGTTAAAGATAGTAATTAATCAACTACACTTGTAGTAATGACTAATCTCCTCCAACATGTTAAAGTAGGAGAGTGAGTAAAATACTTGATTAAGTTACTGCATAATAGTTTTATAATATATTAAATTTGAATAATTCATGTTTTAATTTAAGGGTGGAGATAAGGTTATGAGAAGAAAAGGAGAAAAAAGCCAGAGGATCCACTTCTCTCTACTAATAGTATTAGTTTATCTAAGTTGATAGTAAAGTCACTCCTTTAATCAACATGAATGGACCACTTTGTTTAAGGGAAAATTTTAAATAAGGACCAC